>JALBYF010000005.1:0-352245 GCA_023212725.1 Tranzscheliella williamsii | reverse complement strand
TTAACTAGACTGGATGAGGAACCAGTCCTCCTCCAGTCTCGAAAGCGCTGCCTATATACATAGTCTCTCTTCCACCCAAACAATGGGTAGACCCGCTAGCACCACGTCCACTGGTGGGAACTGTTTATGCACCCGTACTTTTTATATGAAGGCCACGGCAGTGCCATGGCGGCTGCCCCTTGAGCTATACCGGCCCAAGGTTCCCCAAACCCGTAACAAACATCATCTCAGTCATGCTCACACCAACAGTGTGGTAGCTAGACCCTAATCCCCTTTAGTACCCCATCATCAATTGTGTCCACCTTGCAAGAGTGTGTAAGGATGCTCTCCCATTCTTGTAAGCAAGTACAGCCTCAAACATGCCTCTCTACCTCTGGACAGAGCATCCATGGCAGACAGTCAATCTCAGAGCCATGTCAATCAGACTTCTGCTCAATCATTGCTCATTGAGTCAATTGGCTGCAACACAGTCAAATCACAACCACTCAGTCGATATCATTGCCATATCAACCAGTACTTGGGATCAGGCACATGACTGCTGACAATTTGCTCATTGATCCAAGGTGGATGTTGGACAACAAGCCCAGCCTCCCATGTCAGGTATGCGCATGTTCTGCTTGCATTTAGTGGAAACAGCCAGCATGTTAGAATCTGACTGTGTTTCAGCTCACTCTGTCAGACCTTGCACACATGTAATACCTCTGCAGCCCTCACAATGAATGAATCCCTTCTCTGTGGTTCCCATGGAGAAGCAAATTCCTTCTCTGCAAGAACATGTTCTTCCTTCTTGAAGGACCACAAGTACACAATGTTTGCCCCTCACAGGGAAACATCATCTGCCATGCCAAACTCCAGCAACACACAGGCACTTGCAAGTTTTCCCCTCAGTGGACTCCCACTGTCCAACAAAGCCACTCACTGTATGCCCACTAGCACATCAGCTCATGCTTAGTTGCCCCTTGTAGCACAAAGTGTACATGAATAAGCACTATGTCCTCAATCCCTGGTTGAAAGTAACTTGTCCATTCTTACAACATTCCTCCTAACCCCAAGTGTGAAGAACATTCACTCTGTGAAATGATTTCCCACTTGTGATTTAGTAGCAACTTATGTTAGGTAAACTATTGCCATCAACTGTGAAATTATACCTACCAAAGCACATTGACCACCAAATGCACAAGTTCAATATGGTAGACCCAGTTGTCAGCAGCATTGAACATAACGACCGGATCCACCTTGGGCTCTTGCAGAAGAACAAGGTCTGCATCTTTGAGCCCGTCCCGACCAAAGAGGTCATCCCACCTGGTGGACAAGGAGGCGCAGTTCCAGGTGGTGACGGTGATGGAAGAAGTGGGCGCGGCACTTGTTGATGGTGCATGCCGGTGCCGCTTGGGGTTCTGCTCCTGGATGGTGCCTGAAAGCATGCTTGAAGGCAAGCGTCTGACAGGGTAGATGGGGGGGCAAGGGAGCAAATTGGGAAAGAGCTGTGAAGCAGGGAGCAATGGGGAAAAGGCTAGAGCGAGGATGCGTTGGGGGGAGCATCTCCGGCCTGTTTCTCCGTGTCTTTTATGATGACAACAGAGCCGATCCAGTGAGGCTGGCACAAAACACCACAGGCAATAGCATCAGAACTGCTTGGATTGCGGCCTCTGACATGGCAACTATCTACCACCGTGGATGAGCAAGGAGGAGGAGCGGTGAAGCCGTGCTGTGCACAACTTTCACCATAGATACGCTACGCTATTTCACCATAGATATGCTACACTGTTTCACCATAGATACACTACGCTAACTACCGTACCTTTCGGAAGCTGCCCGACAAGCTCTAGCCAACTCGCCTGGGCTAACAGAGCGGAAGAAGTGCTTCTCGTTGACACTCGGACATACAACAACATCCGCATGATCCCATGGTGACGAGATCCACAAAGCACATTAGTTAAGCAAACCGGTAAGTGGAACTCTATTTCTCATATAGGCGATGGTAGCATTGACATGTTGATGCTGGCCTATCGGACATGCCGATCCTGGCCAGTCGGAAATGCCGACCCTGGCCAGTCGGGATGCAAGCGTCTGGAAGGCGGCAGGCCAACTGGCTCTGTCAGCTAGCCTGAGCTAATGTCGGCCCAAACGCAGTTGGCCTGTTATGCCTCCAGATTCCACAGCGTGGGAAGAAACCGCAAAACGCCACATGCCCAGACTTCATCTCAATCTTTCTACCTGGCGCTGCGCATGGCCGTTCTAGACAGCGCATCCAGTCCATGGGGTAAGCACTAGTATGCGACTTAGCAGAGGGAGAGAGGACCCAGCGTACTTGTCCAGGAGATGGGTACCATGACAGAAGGGGGTAGGAGCAACAGGGACTTAACTCGGCACAGTCGTGTGAGGATTCGGGCTAGTGCAGAGTGATCTAGATTGATGGGACTACCATACATTGTCTCGTACTTTGGTGTCCTTTATATAGCTTATACTTATCTTGTCGTGCAGGCAGAGTGTGAGATGGTCATAGGAGATACTCGTAGGATATGGGTACCCAGTCCTATCATTGTAGGATTGGGTGCTTACTCTAGAGGGACCTTGCTTGGGCCAATGGCTCGGATACCTTGACCATTCTCCCCGGTGAGCTGGTCCTATCTCCGGGCTTGTAACTCCGTGGACCTGGGTCTTTCACGGATCATTGTTGTAGAGTGTGTTGAGCCGCGGCAGCACCTTTCATGTGGAAATGTTTGTCGGGTTCTCCCACCGGTTGTTTGTACTGGTGTCTTGGTACTTGGTAAATATATCGGAGTTATCGGTCCAAGGTACCCGGGACCTTCACCGTGGTGCTGGACTGTTAGGACTTGGGCGCCCATAGCACTAAAGTTCCAACAACTAGTTAACAACAGCAGCGAGTTGCGAACAAAGACGAGTCCAATTCTGCAGCACCTCCGTGCGGACTCGGAGACGGTTTCTGCTCCCGAGCTTATTTCTTCGGCCAATGCTGTTCTCGCGCGCTCTGATCCCGACAGGAAAGAAAGGCCGCGTTCCCTCAATTCTCACGCTGCAAGTATGCTCGTCACATCCTTTCATCTACTTCCGTCCGCTTACTATCCAGCGATGTAAGTGTCTACCGTAAAAGCGGGCGCCTCCTCCGATCTACGGCATGCAATGGCCTGGACGGAGGATTGCGCATCAGTCGACGATCCAGGGCATGACAGACGATCCTCCATGTCCAAGCGTCCCGTCGCTTTTTGTAAAGCTTCTTGAAAGCCTCGACGTATCTGCTTCACCGTGAAGGATCTGGGTCGCCGCTTTTTGCTGCGTGGCCTCATATTGTGACGACGACCGAAGATGTCAACTATCCAGCGATGTAAGTGTCTACCGTAAAAGCGGGCGCCATGCGTCGCACAAATGCAGGCTTGCCCTGTCAAAGCGCAGACGCTGTTAGATTGGTATGGTTTCGCGACTTGATTTTCCGTTTTCTGGCAAGAGTGAGGCTGAACGAAGGTCAAAGAAGGAACTACCAATTTCTCGCGAAAAGACCCGATTAGCAGATCAACAAAAATTCTGCCATGTCTCGTCCCTGGATTCCCCGCGAAACAAGGCAAGCAAGCCGGCTGAGTTTTGGTTAGGTTGACCGGAATCTTTTTTCGAATGACATAACAGATAGTAGCCCATCGGGATAAAGAATGAAACCTCAGTAGTTGGCTTTCCACTTTGACATTTGAAATCATGCTGGAGCTGAGTCAAGAATGCAAAGATGCGAGGAGAAGCAGATCGTAGTTGTCGCTCCATATATATTCATTTGCCCCTTCTGCTCGGCCCTCAGCCAGGTTGAAGAAGAAAGGTCTACGTTACGACGGTGGCTAGCGTATTTCTCCACCTGACTTTGCTTCTTCTTTGTCGCTCCTCACCACTTCCACCTGGGATCAGCACATATCCTTCCTGCTATCTCGCACGCGCACTTTCCCTCCTCTTCTCCCGCACACATACATACGTAGCGCTATGTTCTCTCGTGGTCTTCGATCCGCCGCGCCGGCGTCAAGGCTCCTCAGCCAGCCCCTCCGAAGCGCCCCAGGTGTTGCCGTAAGTAGATCGTTCATGCCACGGGGAGAAGAACAACAGATGGTGGATGCTGACTCTGAAGCAATTTTCCGCATCCTTCGACCATGTAGCGATTGGCCCCCTTGGGAGCCCGTTTCAACTCTGGCAAGGTTTCCGGGCCCGTCATTGGTATCGACTTGGGAAGTGAGTATATGTTGTGGCGGTGGCATGCGGCGTAGCAGCGAGGAGCCTAGCTCGGCAACGCCACAGCCCATAATCGAGTCTTCGGTTGGACCTTTCTCGCTGACGTGTACATGCTTTCCGCTCTCCTCTCGCTTCTCTAGCCACCAACTCATGTGTCTCCGTTATGGAGGGCCAGCAGGCTCGAGTAATTGAAAACTCGGAAGGTGGGCGGACCACCCCTTCCGTCGTTGCTTTCACCAAGGATGGCGAGCGACTTGTCGGACTTCCCGCCAAGCGACAGGCCGTCGTCAACCCCGAGGCTACCCTCTTCGCTACGAAGCGACTGATCGGACGAAAGTTCCAGGATAAGGAGGTCCAGAAGGATCTGAACAACGTTCCTTTCAAGATTGTTCCTCACTCCAACGGCGATGCATGGCTCGAGGTTCGCGGCGAAAAGTATTCTCCTTCTCAGATTGGCGCCTTCGTTGTCGGCAAGATGAAGGAGACCGCTGCCGGCTATCTTGGCAAGTCGGTCAAGCACGCCGTCATCACTGTTCCCGCCTACTTCAATGACTCCCAGCGACAGGCCACCAAGGACGCTGGTGCCATCGCCGGTCTCGACGTGCTCCGAGTCATCAACGAGCCGACCGCTGCCGCTCTGGCCTACGGCATGGACCGCGATGACTCTTCCATTATCGCCGTTTTCGATTTGGGAGGAGGTACTTTTGATATCTCCATCCTTGAGATGCAGAAGGGTGTCTTTGAGGTCAAGTCCACCAACGGTGACACCCATCTTGGTGGTGAGGACTTTGACATTGTTCTCGTCGAGCATTTCGTCAATGAATTCAAGAAGGAATCTGGCCTCGACCTGAGCAAGGACCGTATGGCCATTCAGCGAATCCGAGAGGCCGCCGAGAAGGCCAAGATTGAGCTCTCCAGCACTCAGCAGACCGATATCAGCCTGCCCTACATCACCGCCGATGCCTCTGGGCCCAAGCACATCAACACCAAGATCACCCGATCTCAGCTCGAGGGTCTCGTGGGCAAGCTGGTCGACCGCACCATTGAGCCATGCAAGAAGGCTCTTGCCGATGCCGGTGTCAAGCCTTCTGAAATTCAGGATGTCATTATGGTCGGCGGAATGTCCCGAATGCCCAAAGTTCTGGAGACGGTTAAGAGCATCTTCCAGCGCGACCCTAGCAAGGGTGTCAACCCCGATGAGGCTGTTGCCATCGGTGCCTCGATTCAGGGTGGTGTCCTCTCCGGCCAGGTCACCGATGTCCTGCTGCTCGATGTCACCCCCCTGTCGCTCGGTATCCAGACCCTTGGTGGCGTCTTTACTCGGCTCATCAACCGAAACACCACCATCCCCACCAAGAAGAGCCAGGTCTTCTCCACCGCCGCCGATGGACAGACGGCCGTCGATATCCAGGTCTACCAGGGTGAGCGAGAGCTCGTCCGTGACAACAAGCTGCTCGGCAACTTCCAGCTCACCGGAATCCCTCCGGCGCCCAAGGGCGTACCTCAGGTCGAGGTCACCTTTGACATTGACGCTGACGGTATCATGCACGTCTCTGCGCTCGACAAGGCTACCAACAAGGACCAGTCTATGACCATCTCTGCCGGCTCGGGACTGAGCGACAACGAGATCGAGAAGATGGTTGCCGATGCTGAGCAGTACGCCGAGGCGGACAAGGCACGCAAGAGCGTCATTGAGGAGGCCAACCGAGCACACTCGGTCTGCTCCGAGACCACCAAGGCCATGCAGGAGTTCAGCGAGCAGCTGCCCGCCGAGGAGAAGGAGAAGCTCAACGTGCTCATCAAGGAGACCGAGGAGCTTGCCGCCAAGGGCCTGAACGGCGACGCCGACATCAGCGCCGAGACCATCCGCGAGAAGATCGACGCCACTCAGCAGGCTTCGTTGCAGCTCTTCAAGCTGGTCTACGAGAAGAAGGGCCAGCAGAGCGGTGCTTCGGAGAGCACCGAGGCGCCCAAGTCGGAGGGCGAGGGCGAGAAGAAGCAGTAATCGCATCCCTCTCCATTTCTTGCGGTTTCTGCGCGCCTTCGACACCAGCTGCACAGGAAGCCGCCCCCCCGCGCTTTCCTCTCCCCGGTCGCGACTGACATTTTTGTAATAACATCCATCGTCCTTTTCTACCCAAAATAGCCAGGCGGACGACAGACGGCCTCGCTGACGATCCTGCTTCGTCCGCCGTGCGCTTCTCACCGATCCGAGACCCGCCTACCGCAATGTTAAAGTAGCACACCACCGCTTTTGTGTATTCCCTATATATCAATGCTCTTTGCATCGCCTGTCGCTACCCTAATAGCCGTGTGTGGCTGCGCGATGGTCTCACCACCTGTCCAAAGCCGAACGTGTCGCAGGCCGAACGAGCAAGGCTAAGATCGATGAATGCGGCGTCGATAGGACGGAAGTACAGGGCAAGCAGAGGGAGGGAGACTCGGAACTGGGGTCTTGATGGAAACAGGACGGGAGGAATGCTACGGGATACAATCGGGCTGGCAAGCGCAAGGCAAGAGGAGGGAAGAACGGCAGGGCGAGCGAAATCAGGATGCGAGCTTTCAAGAAGGTCGCAAGCTTGAGGACGGGCGGGAAGAGTGGAAATGCAGACAAGCTAAGGGGTTACGTTGGGAGACAGAGGGCCGGATGCGCGCGGTCGAGAGAGAACCGCCGGCAAGAGGCCAGCGATGTCGGCTCTGATGAGGAAAACCGAGATAGAGGCTCTGACCGCGGTCACGGTAGTACCGGCCAGCGCTCCACCGAGCAAGGCGCAGAGGCGTCTATGTGTTTGGTGTTGGGGCGGTGGCGGGCGCAGATGGGGTAGGCAGGGGCTCTTCCTCATCGTCCTCGGCGATAGGCTCGGGGAGCTCGCCGTCGTCCATCCAGCTCGCCTCGACGGTCGCCTTGACGCGCCGGACGTATTCGCGCATGTTCTCCCTGTACAGATTCGCCGCCTCGGCATTGGCTGGGGAATTTGGGTTGGGGTCGTGGAGCAGACTCTGTATGCTGGTCAAGATGGCGGCAACATCGTACGTCGGCGACCACCTATTCTGCAGAATGTCGAGACACAACTCGCCGTTGGCATAGACATTGGGATGGAACATCTTGGAGAGGAACTTGACGGTGGGAGGCTTGTTGGGATAGGATTCATCAAAGGTCAGGGCCAGTTTGAAGGTCCCATCCTCAAACGGCGTGTCGGCAGGTCCAAAAATCACAGCATTCCAGATCATCAGATTGTCTGCGCAGGGTGCTCCTGAAATGCCGCCCGGGGGATCGGTAGAGAGCCGCTTGAAGTCTCGAATGAGACGCTTCTTTGAAGGTGTCGACTGTGGACGCAGCGAGCATGACAGCCAAGAAGCGAGGAAGGGAGGTGTGAATATCTGGCTCTCACTGTGCCGAGATAGTTGCTAGGACACTTACCATGCTGCTCGTCGAAAGACTAGAAGGCTCAAGATCAGTGGCCAGCAGACGGGCAGGCGGCGTATGACAGTTCGCTCGAGGGAGGCTGGCAAGCGTTCAGCGAAGCTAACAGACAGGTAGAATGCTGAGCTAGGCCGATAGGACTGATGATACGATCGTTTGTAAAAGAGGGCTGGGCGACGATGCGGAGATGGAGGTGGACGGAAGCGATGCAAGCATCAACTCGATGCAGCAGATCAATGCTGTAGCGCGGTACTGCGCTTAACCGCTAGGGTGGACTGAGCTAAGTTGCTCGTTCCGATCCTAGCTTGAACGCGACTTTAACAGCAAATATTCACTTTCATAGCTCTAACATCGGTCGTCTCAGTGCAGCCACAAGTCACAGCCACGGTCGCAAGTCACAGGTAAGTAGAAGCCACAGTTAGTCGTGAGTGTCGAGTTGCGAGTGTGGATCGACTGAGCCACATCCGCTTGCCAAGCATACATTCACACGGACCCTGACAGCTACGCGCTAGTGCTTCTTACCGCTCCCAGTTGTGGATGTTGGTGCCGATACTGTGGCCCTGGACCTCGCACGTCCTGCAGCGTCGCATGCGCTTAGGCAAGGCGGAGCGTTCGGAAACAGAAAGCAGCCACAATCGGATTCCCATAAGAATGTGCGCTAGGCAAGGGCATCTTACACCTGAACGCCCATTTCTCTGAGCCTCTCGCAGCTGTCGTAGACCTCGTTCTTGATCCTCTCGGCAGCCTGTTGATCTCCCTTCGCGTTGCCAATAGATGCAGAAGGGAGGAAACGAGGATCAGCAAGACGGCCCCGTGCAAATGACCATAACGAAGAGATACTTACCCCAATGCCGAGGAATCCTCGCGTGGCGGCCAAGCGCCTTTGCTGATACTCGAGCTGACGTTCACAGTTTGTGTACATGGCCTGCTTGTACGCGTTTTCCACCCGTCCTTCAAATCTGGCCAAGTCTTGCTTACTCCTTTCTCCTGTTACGAAAGGGTGGCTGTTGAACTGATTGTCGTTTACGTAGTATGGGACGTGATGCGTGCTCGTCATCCGTTGCGTCCGGTACACTGTGTTTGGTGCCCAACTGAAGCTGGGATCGGGTGTGGAAAAGAGAGTGGGCGCGTAGGTCAACAGGCTGAAGAGACCGAGGATGAGCAGTGGGAGCAGTTGCAGCAGAATGTTGGCATTCTGTGGCTCAGCAGGTGCGCGGCGGCCAGCTGGCCGTTGTTGGCGGAACTGGGTAGTCCGGATGCCGGGTCCGCCAAACGAGAAGGTAGTGCCGCCAAACTGGGCTCCTCCCATGCCGCCACCGCCTCCGAAGAACATGTTGAAGAGATCCTGTGGGTCTACCTCGTCTGCATACATGCCGCCGCCCCGGAACGGCGTGCCTCTCATGCCGCCGAAGGAACCGCCTCCGGCAGCGGCAGCACCCGCGGCCGACCTCGCGTTATCTGGGTCGCCTCCGTAACGGTCATAGGCAGCGCGTTTGTCAGCGTCTGTTAGAATGGTAAACGCTTTGGATACCGTCTTGAAAGCCTCGTCCGCGCCAGGTGCTCCGTTCTTATCGGGATGCAATTGCAAGGCCAGCTTCTTGTACGCCTTTTTGATCCCATTCTCTTCTACCGTCTTCTCTACGCCGAGGACCTGGTAAAAGTCGCCTCCTGCCTTCTTCACCCTCGTCACCAGTTCCATTTGCGCCTGCGTATACGGTCGTTTGGGCGTAGCGCTGGAAGAGGCACTGCTCGAGGCGGTAGCTCCATTGGCCTTGGCGGAAGCAGCACGCGATCTAAGCCCGTCGGCAGAAGCGGAGGATCCCGCGGCCGATGATGAGGAAGCGCCTGAAGCGCCACTCTTCTCTAGCCTTACGAGAAGCGCTTCTGCCGCAGGAGTCCGGCCGATGGCAACGCTCTTCTTGGCCCATTTGATCGCCGACAGAGTGTCTCCCTTGGCGTCATACTTGAGCGCTAGATTCAGAGCCTTCTGTGCATCATCCGCCTCCATCGTGCTGCCCCTATTGCCGTCTTATCGCCTGTCTATTGCCTGCCTGTATTTCGAAAAGCCTTGGACGGCGTAGTGGGGTTCGTCGTGGGGCTGCCAAAGCAACCTTTGCGTTCCACTACCGTAGAGCTGAACCGCTGAGGCTTGCAGCAAAGCTGTACGTGTCACAGCGACGTGGAGTCTGCTCTTATTGAAGCGTGGAAGGTGAACAGATGAGGTAGGATCAGGAGACTGCTCAACTTGTGGAAGCATGGATCTTGACCAAGATGCTGGTGGGTCTTTCGTCCTTCTCGTCTCGGCTCGCAATCACGAAGCACTGTCGTGGAGCTTCGAGGATAGGGCGGGAGAAGGGTACGATTTTTCGTGCGAGAGAGTGACGTTAGTATTGTTAGAGCGCTGTTTATGCAGCTGGGCAAAATGGCTGTGAGAGCGTCGGCGCGCGGTAAACGCCAGCCGTGACGACGACAACTTTGCGTGCGACACCATCCCAAGAGCAACACCAGACATGGACCGGCAGCGCATACTCTCTATACATCATCGTCGACCTCTTCTCATCTCTGCGTATGGCTTACTGTCGGGCTCCGAGATGCAGCAAAGGAGATTGTGATCAGACTAAAGTGCTGCCGAGTCAAGCCATAGCACAGTCGTAAGGCCACCGCTCGCATTACGTCCTAGCAATCCGCTCCACGAAAACTCCGTACGGCAACGTCGCGTATTGCCTATGCCGGCAAAGACACATCCTAAGGATAGAACACGGGCGCTTTGGACCGCCCAGTACCGCCTTGAAAGGGGTACGCACACTCTCTCTACATCATGTCGTTCAACTTCAAGTGGCCGACATTCTCGGAAGACTTCCACAAGAGCGCCGCGCAGATGCTCGACAGTGCGCTCAATCGAGGTCCCAAGCCAAAAGTCATTGCTGATGATATACGTGTAGAAGAGCTGGGCATGGGCACCATTCCGCCCGAGCTCGAGATTCTCGAGATTGGAGATCTGGGCACCGATCGCTTTCGCGGCATTTTCAGACTTACCTATGCCGGGGATGCCCATCTTGTCCTGAAGACCAAGGTCCAGGCGAACCCTCTCACCAAACCCAGCCGGCCTGACATTGGCCTTTTCCCCTCATCTACCGCTTCGCGAGGCATCCTTTTTGCAGCCGCACCGTTGATTGTACCGATGCATCTTCGCCTCTCGTCGGTCAAGCTCCGCGCTATTGTCGTGCTTGTCGTATCCAAGGCCAAGGGCATCACTCTCGTCTTCAAGAACGATCCGCTAGAAAGTGTGGAAGTCAGCTCTACTTTTGACAGTGTCGCCGTCATTCAAAAGTATCTACAGCAAGAGATCGAGGGTCAGTTACGCGAAATGTTCCGCGAGGATCTGCCAGGCATCATTCATAGGCTAAGCCAGAACTGGCTCAGTGGAGAGGTCAAACACGAAAAGGAGCAGGCCAAGCAGAGAGCTGACGGGCAAGACCACCAGCCGTCGCCGCCTCAAAAGACACGCGAAAGACCCTTGCCCCGCTCTGCGAGCGACCCTCATGCGATCTTGGAGACCACTTCTGTCCCTGGGGGCCCCGACCGACGCAGCCGATCGAAAGGACGCAAGCAACCGGGAAGCAGCTCTGTATCCGGCACGGAGCCTTTCACATCGCCTTCAAGCTCGCCTACAAAGGCCCGCGGAAACCTGAGAAAGTCCCGGCACGTTGCCAAAGCAGCTTCTACTTCTGCTGCGCCACTGCACAATGAGCTGGCTTTTCCCAACACTTCTCCCTTCGACTCGGTTTTTCCAGATATTGAGAATTACGACCCTACCTACGGACTAAGACCCGATGATTTGCCCATCCACAGTGGCTTCTCTGGGCTTGGTAAGCTTGCTCAGCGCATCAGCGCCGGTCTCAAGGACCTGGCCGATCCTCACTTTGCGTCAGCAAGAACAGCAGAGGCGGTAGATACCGCTACCGCCTCTGATGCTGCGCACGACTTTCTGAACTCCACTTTCGAGCCGTCCGACAGTGCTTCAGACGGCTTCGGTCAGGATCTCGACGACGACCATGGCGAACTGCGTGCTGGCCATGGACAAGAATTCGAAAGTGGTGTTAGCTCCGATTCAGATGGGGAGGCGAGCGCAGGTGTAGACGACGTGTCGGATCTGGGGGACGAGCAGGATGTGCTTGTTGATAGCTCGATTGACTACACTCGTTTCGGGTACCCACCGGCTTCAGCTGCGTTTTCTGATACGCAAGAGCTGAACCGCGCTTCCTCGATCATTTTCGAGGAGGTGCCCGCCTCGATTAGCAAACGAGGCAAGCGGGACTCTATCTCCGCGCGATCGCCACCCGAGTTACGCAGGGTCTCTTCGGCGAGATCGGCCAGGTCTTCCGTCTCCACAGCTCGGCGAAGACAGCAGCAGCCCGAAGTGATTTACGAGACCATCCCTGCCGTCGGAGGTGGCACGGTAACAAGGCCACGTATCTACCATACCGCGAGCAAAGTACAGCCGCCGGAGGTTGATTGGGATGACGAAGACACGGCGCGTCCTTCTCAGTATGGTGGCACCCCTTCTACACGGACGGGTGCTACCCGGTATGGGTCTGACCTTGGCAGTGCAACGTTCGGAGCGCGTAGCTCCCGCACGAATACAATTCGAGACGCTGACGGCTCTCCCCATCTGGAGCACCCGCGATATCGTCGCGATGACAGCGACGACAGCCTGGTCGACCTTCCACCCGAGTCGTATCATAGTAGCGATCCATCCCAGCATCCCGAGGTAGATCATACACTGGGCAGCCAGCCTGCCATCACCCGCACCGGCAGCCTTTCGGAGGCTTTCCAGGGACGCGACGGTCGAGGCTTCACCGGCCAGTCTTCTACCATCTCTTCGTCGCACAACCCGTCGGGCCGAGGCTCGGCCGGGGAGCGCGCCGGTGACAGTACGGCACCGACTTCCTTACAGTCTCAGAGCTGGGACTTCCCTCCCTCGGCCATCGATACCGGGCAGGGCCGCCCTCAACCCTCTTTAGTTGCTTCCAGTACAGGTCTGAAGTTCCGGAAGAATAAGAGCACGAGCCATGGCCGCTCTCAGACGCACGGCTCGATCGACCGGGCCGGCTTCGTCGCTCAGACTTATGGTGCGGGATCTGGCGCATCAGCAACGCCGGACCCCTATCATGCTGCGGGTGCAAGACCAGGATTTGCCACTTTTGCCACATCGCCTCCGAAGGAGAGCGGCTCATGGAAGCGCAGTCCCACGATGGGCCGGGAGGCTGCCCTGTTCAGCTCACCTTCTGCGGGCCAGGATGCGCAGGATGCCTTTTCCACCTCGCCGTTCCGGGACTCGAGCCTGCATTACTCTCATTCTCGAGGGCTTTCCTCGTCGGCTGCGCCGTACGCGAGTGCGGCCAACAGTCCGCAAACCGGCAGCGTGGGTCGGAGCGGCGGCAACGCCCATGGTAACAGCAGCAATGCACCGACACGCCTCTCGATCGATGCCTCTGCGCATTTCATGGACCTAGTCAAGTCCAATCACACGCTCAGCCCGTTCACCCGCAACATGGAGCACTTTACCGTGCGCAGTGCGCCTGTCACGCCTGGCTGGCAGACCATGTCTGCGAGCGCCAGCGCTGTGGGAAGCAGTGCAACGAGTGGCACCGGCACCGGGACCGGCACGGGTACGGGCACCGGCACGGGCACGGGCAGCGGTGGGTCGCAGCCTGGCGCCGGCGTCGGCAGCTCAGACAAGCAGTACACACCCAAGCGTCTCGCGTACTTGTCCGCGCAGGGCGTCAAGGACTCGCGATCCACGTCGTCACCAAGCCGTAGCTCGCCCTTGTACGAGCGTTCGAGCGTCCCGGCGACAGCGGGCGGCATCGCTGGGCCAAACACGGGTTCGCCGGCTCGTCGACGCCGGACGTTTCAGCTCGGCAGCGCTGGCGCAGCCAGCCCCCAAAGCGCGCCATCAGCCTCCTCGCTTGGCCCCTCCCCTCTGCCAGTGCAGGACGACTACACTGCGGCGGGCAGTCCGCTTGCGTCTAGCGCTGGCAACGACTACGGCTTTTCTCGGTTTGCTGGTTCTGGGCCGCTGCCGTTCAAAGCGCCGGGATCGGCGCTGTCGGCGCCGCTGGCCGACTCGACGTCGAAAGGGATCCGGGCTGGCGTCAAGGACCTGCGCAGGCGCAGCAGGCCCGGCTCCATGGGTCCGCCGTCGGAGGTCGCCCGCCTCAACGCATCGCGCTGGGAAGCCATCCGCGAGTAGCTCGCTGCCCAGCCCGATCCCATCTCTCCCCGCCGTCTGCCCGATCCGATCTACGTGTATGATACCCCCTTCGCTATTGGACGCAACTGCGCCAAGCACGATAGCGTGCTCACCCCACGTCTAGATGATCTCAGGCCGCGGGTGGCTCCGCATTCCACACTTTGCCCAGTCTGACGCCGCGTACGCCTAAGCGCACTAGTGCGATAAGCAGGCGACGATAATGGAGCGCTCGTGGGAGCATAAGGCTTGGCAAGAATGCGGATGACAGCTGGCTACAGGAATGGAAACCACGCGCATGCTCAAGGCGCAGTCGCCGCGTCTTGGCCTCCTGCACACGAAGGCCAAGGGCGGGGTATGCGTTAGCGTCGTCTTGGCCGAGTCGGTCGGCTAGCCAGCTGCGTCCATGTTGCGTGCTGTCTCCTCTCTTCCAACGTCTCCCAGCGCGCAACGGGCAGTATGCCCAAGGCGCCGGGTCGCGCAGCAGCCCCGCCTACACTGATCGTGCGTGTCGGCCATCTTATTCTGACCGACGACCTAGCCTCGCTTAGCGCTTGAGTTGCTTGGCACTCGCAGTCACAAGTCGCAGGCGCAGGTGTAGAATCCACGAAATAGTCCGTGTTAGATCGACGAACTAGCGCCCGCTCGGCCGTTGCTTCTGGAGACATCCGTGGTTATCCTCCGTGGCTGCATGGGTGGACTCTCACCGCGAGCCCCACACGCAGCGGCAATGAGCCGGGTATGGTCGCACCCAGTGTGAAATCTGTCCATTCGAGGCTTACGAGGGTTCAGGGTGCACGAAGCCAAGAACTATGGCGCCGCGAGCGGGGGCAGGAATTCGGATATCTTCGGGGAATGGTGGAGTGGCGCATGGCGGGTGGTGTTCTGACTTGTCTCTGCGTTGGTGCGCCGAGACGGAGAGGTGGAAGGATCCGTAGTTCAAAGCGAATCGATTTCGCGCTCCACCTGTTGCCCACGGCCTGCACCGGGCTCCTTTGTTGCTGGTGCTCCGCGGAACTGCCTCGACGATGACGAGCGAAGGGCGACGTAAGAGCTCGGTGCGGCCACCGGCTAAGCGGGAGGACGTGGGCGCTGCCGGAGAGGATCGCGTGGGCATGGATAGCCGTGCCGGAGGGCGCTAGGGCTGGGCTTGCGCGTGAGCTGTTTGCGCTGTGGGATCGATTAAGCAAGACTTGCCGAAATCGAAACAGGCCAAGCCGGTTTCGGCACGCGCTGGCACGAGGCTGGCGGGTCAGAGAGGCCTTTTCGCGGCTCACCTCTGAATTCTCCGAACGGTTTGCATGAACGAGGGCGCGAGGGTAGATAGCTCGTACGGTGGATCATGTCTCGAAGCGCGCGCAACCGAAAGCTGTCAAATTCGCCGCCGCCAATTGGCCTCAACCGGCCATCTGGTCCCGCTTGCCCACTGTCTCGATTCGAGGTTTTCTTCCCTCGAAACCCCCGAATGATCGCTTCCTGCTCCGCGCCAGCAGCGGTACAAAGGCGGCAGCAGGAGGCTGCGCGTCTGTACCGAGCTTGGCTTGTGTCTTACTGCAAGCCGACTGGGACAGATACATACGAGGAAATGACGGAAACGGGAGATGCCGAGCTTGCAGCAGCTATCTCCGGCTGGCTCTCTGTTTTCTTTGACGCCAGCAGCGGATGAAAGCGCATCTCGCTGGAGAGACTCACCCGTTCTCCCGTCATCGTTTGTTATGGTCTGTATGGGATGGCGGCATATGCAGACAGACGGTAGGCGGTTCGCCCACGCGAGCATGGCGGGCAGCGGTGTCCAAGCAAGCAGCTAGCGCCTGCACTGCAGGCCCCTCTGTCGTCCTCTCGAGGAGTCTTCTGCCATTCGGATCTACACGGCCTGCCACTCTAAAATCTACCCTGGGGCGGATCTTGGCTCGATTTTGGAATCGCGAGCTGTGGCTTGGCTGCAACCCCAACCCTTGACCCACCTACATAACCTTACATGAATTCTGGCCAGCGCAAGACATTTGACTCGGCCCAACAACGGTATTTCGCGTCCGTTCCGTTGGCAGGACCGATGAAGTTGGGTGGAAGCACTACTTGTACCTTGACCTGCTTGCCTTTGGCAGCTGTGTGTGTTGTTGCACAATCGCTCATAGCTCATCACCGCGAGCGTACAGGATAAAGAAAGCGCCCGACAGCAGCATGAAATCGACAGCCTTCCGCATCCATCCAGTGAGGTTCCGTTTGCAGTCAGCTCTGTTGTGATCCTTATCCTTACTAGGCTCGCTTGTAGCAAGTTCTTACGTGCTTTGCATTTCTAACCCTCATAATCGCCGGCCATCTTTTTCCATCCTTTGACGCAGCTCTGTTGGGGCCAAGCCTTCGGTTCTCTCCGTCGTCGAACTGGCCCACCCTTTTCCGCTTCGTCAAAATGCGCTTCTATAGACGAGCTATCGAGGTGCGAGACAGGTGCAAGGGCGTAGAAGCGACAACCAAGCATTCATACTTCTTCGACCGGTGCAACTTCCGGCTGGAGAGCCCGACATGCTCCTCGTTGATACCTTTGCCGTTTGAAATCCGAAGAGTAACGTGTGCCATGCCCCTGAGCTAGAAAGCAAGGCGCAGATCAACGTGGTGGTTGCGTCGATTCGGTTGCGTAGTGTGTCTTGCAACTGGGTTGCTTATCACTAATCTATCGACGCGTATCAAAGGATATAGCAGCACTTCAAAAGAATATGCAGATACAATACAGGCACCCCTTTCATTTGGGCGTACGTGGAAGGATATGCACCCGGGCCGCTGTATCGGTGTAGGGCCAACCGCAACCGCTTTTTGACCCGCATGCAAGTGCATATGGTATGCCTTCCCCTCGGATGGCGAAATGGTGCTACGTCCGAAGCTACAGATCATGCTGTTGGTTGAAGGATGCCAATACAATGTCGATCTGTGCAGGCGGTTGGCAGCTCCTTAGGCAGCAACGGCAGCTTTGATTGGGCACCGCTACACCAGCGCGATGGCGGAGGAGAGTGCAAACAAACAGCCTGCACAACCACTGCATAACCACCGACATGCACCGATGGGTGGTCTGGCCCACCATGCGCGGTGGGATCCACAGCATTCAATTGCCTCGAGTAAAGCTGGATTCACCGTTAAAGCGGTGTGAGACGCTGGTCTACTTGCCGTCGACATGCTTGCATCTGCCCCTGCCCAACTTGGCGTCGTGGCAAGCGGAAAGGAAAAACAAGCCAAACGAAAAAGTTTTCGGGAATTTCAAAAATGGGGGAGAGCCAAGCCATTCCTCGAATCCACGGGACTTGGCTTGGCTCCTCCCCCTTTTACCGGTATGAAGAGCGGAATTGTGATGGACTCGGCTTTTTGTATGCGAAGCAGGGATGCCGCTACTTTGAATGCACACGCACAGGTGCTTACCTCACCGCTGAGCAGCGCACCAAGCCTTGCACATTTGCGTAGCGGTTTGCTTCGGCTGCTCCGAGGGCAACAAAGTGCGGAAGGATAGAGGCTCGCGGCATCACGCACGCGGAGGCCTAGTTCGAAAACAGCCAAAGTCGCACTGGCTCGACCGAAAAGCCGACGCAAATTTCCAATCGAGTTCTCGGCCTAACCTAAACCGTTAGGGATGGCCGAAAGGTTTCGATTATGCGTGATGTTCCGCTGTTGACTATGCGTGATGTTCCGCTATCTGACAGTTGGCGATCCAATCCTAAGCAGGCAAATGTACGCACCGTATTGCTTTCGAAAAAGCGCGCAGGTCTCCTCCTGGTCGTGCATAGAACTGCAGTAACGGTTGCTTCGCTGCTGCTGCTTTGGTGGCCAGGCGCTCCCCCTTTGCCCTCGTGCACCTGCAAGACGGGCTGGCCGGCTTGTAGTGCTCACTACCAACCAGACGCTCGCAGCAGCAAGTCAAATGCCTGCCGAGAAAAGTCAAGCCTTGGCCAAGAAGTAACCAAAAATGAAGCCAAGGCGGTCAGCCATCCTGACTGTAATCTTCTTCTTTGGTGCGTTTCCTGCCGTCGCCTGCCTCTAAACCCCCCGTCGGCCGGCGACGGACAGCATGCATACGGCTGGCTGGCTGCAAAGCTTGAGGTGAGGGCCTGTGTGGTGAGACGAGGGAGGGAAGAGCATGTGTTGCAACTGTAGCTTCTCCTTATTGAACCTTGTCGCCGGTGGCCCGCCTTTCCCCTCTCCCGACGCCCAGCGCCCCACTAAAGTCCTATAAAGGCATGTCTGCCTCGCCATTCTCGGCTTCTTCCAAATCTCTTTCATCCTTCCGTTCGCTTCCATCCTCCCGCCCTCTCGACCTTATCCTCCGTCACCCTTCCCACCCGTCCTGAGATCCGGCACCAGCGCCGTTTCTCCCCTAGGCTGCCTTTCGCTGCTCACCAAGCGGAAAGCATTCCTGACCCTTTGGACTAGGTACCCACATTCATATCACATAGCGGTTGCCCAACATGTCGGCAGTTGAGCAGGAGAAGAAGGTGACCAAGCATCGAGACATCGATGCTGAGCACGGCGAAACCGGCCCCAAGCATGCTCTCGTTGACATGAGCACCATTGAGCTCAAGGCCGAGGATCTATATGACAAAACCAAGGTCGATATCGAGGTCGTCGAACTCGATGACGTTTGGACTCTCCTCCAGTGCAACACAGAGGGTCTTGGCGAGGAAGAATGTGCCCGCCGACGAGAGATCTTCGGGCCGAACAAGATTGAGACGGCAGAGCCCAACCCGATCCTCCAGTTCTTGTCCTTTATGTGGAATCCTCTTTCTTGGGTCATGGAAGGTGCCGCCATTGTCGCCATCGCGCTCTCCAACGGTGAAGGCAAGCCACCTGACTGGCCCGACTTTGTCGGTATCGTCCTTCTTCTCTTCATCAACTCGACCATTGGTTTCGTCGAGGAGCGCAGCGCTGGTAACGCCGTCAAGGCTCTGATGGACTCGCTCGCTCCCAAGGCCCGTTGCAAGCGAGATGGCAAGTGGATCGAGATCGAGTCCGCCGACCTGGTCCCCGGTGACATTATCGCTTTCAAGCACGGCGACATTGTGCCCGGTGATTGCCGGCTGTTTGAAGCCGTTACCGTCTCTTGTGACCAGGCCTCGTTGACCGGTGAATCTCTTCCCGTCAACAAGAAGGTCGGTGACCAGTGCTTCTCCGGTTCCATCTGCAAGCAGGGTGAAGCCGAGGGTGTCGTCATCTCGACCGGTCCCAACACTTTCTTCGGACGAGCTGCCACCCTGATTGGCTCTGACGATGACTCTACCGGTCATTTGCAGCAGGTCCTGTCCCGCATTGGTCTCTTCTGCATGGTCACCATTGGTCTTTTCATTCTGCTCGAGATCCTTATCCTCTACGCTGGCTTCCGTTACCGATACCGACGAGGTATCGACAACATTCTTGTCCTCTTGATCGGTGGTATCCCCATTGCCATGCCTTGCGTTCTCTCTGTTACCCTGGCTGTCGGTGCTCAGCAGCTTGCCAAGCACAAGGCCATTGTTACCCGAATCACTGCCATCGAAGAGCTTGCTGGTGTCGACATCCTTTGCTCTGACAAGACCGGTACCCTGACCACCAACAAGCTCACTATTGACACTGATCTCGTCAAGCTCTATTCCGACTGGGCCAATGTCGACGATGTGATCCGATTCGGTGCTTACGCTTCCCGAACCGAGAACCAGGATGCCATTGACGGTACCATTGTTGGCACTCTCAAGGACCCTGCCGATGCTCGAAAGGGCATCAAGCTGCTCGACTTCAAGCCCTTCGACCCTGTTGCCAAGCGCACCGAGATTACCTACCTCGAGGAGGCTACCGGAAAGATCAAGCGAGTTACCAAGGGTATGACCTCGGTCATCATTGATATTTGCAGCCGAAACAAGACCGATGAGCAGGAGAACCGACTTGAGGCTGATGTCGAAGAGTTTGCCAACCGAGGTCTTCGAGGTCTTGCTGTTGCCTTTGAAGAAGTTCCTTCTGGTGAGGTCGAGGCGGAAGGCAACGGCTTTGAGCTTCTTGGTCTTCTCGCCATCTTTGATCCCCCCCGACACGACACCAAGGAGACTTTGGACAATGCCCAGGCTCTCGGTGTTCGCGTCAAGATGGTCACTGGTGACCAGCTCGCCATTGCCAAGGAAACGGGTCGCCGACTTGGTCTTGGCGACCGAATGTTCAACTCCAAGGTTCTCGTCGAAGGAAAGCTTCCCGAGGGCAGCCCTTACAGCTCTCTCGATGAGATGATTCTGGACGTTGATGGATTTGCCGGTGTCTTCCCCGAGCACAAGTACGAGATTGTCAAGCGACTGCAAGGCCTCGGCCATTTGACCGCCATGACTGGTGACGGTGCCAACGACGCTCCTGCTCTTGCCCGTGCCAACGTCGGTGTTGCGGTCGAAGGTGCCACCGACGCTGCCCGAGGTGCTGCTGATATCGTGCTGACCGAGCCCGGTCTGTCGACCATTGTCGAAGCCATTCGACAGTCGCGAATCATCTTTGGTCGAATGAAGAACTATGCTGCCTACGCCGCCGCTATCACCATCCGAGTTGTCATTGGCTTTTCTCTGCTTGCCTTTATCTGGAAGAGCGATTTCCCTCCATTCATGGTGCTTATTATTGCTTTCTTGAACGATGGCTCCATCATGACCCTCTCTCTCGACACTGTCAAGCCCGCCCTGGAACCTCAGCACTGGGACCTTACCGAACTCTTCTTCTGCGGTTCGCTCTACGGTCTCTACCAGGTCGCCACGACGCTTGCCTTCTTCGCTGTCATCTACGAGACTACGTTCTTTGAGGACAGGTTTGGCGTGACTCCTTATCACGGCAACCCCAACGACCCTCATCTCCATATGATTATTTACCTGCAGGTTGCCATTCAGGCTCAGGCTTTGATCTTTGTTACCCGATCTCACGGCTTTTCCTGGACGGAGCGCCCATCGTTTGCTCTTATGGGTGCTTTCTGCCTTGCCCAGCTCATCTCTTCGATCATTGCTGCTTTCGGTGACTGGGGCTTCACCAACGTCAAGAGCATCGAGGGTGGATGGATCGGCATTGTCTGGGTCTGGAACATTGTCTGGTACTTCCCCATGGACCTGGTCAAGTTTGGCGCCAAGTTTTTGCTCAAGTCGATCCGAACCAAAAAGACGCCTGCCGCTGCCCACGAGAGCCTCAGCCGAACGGCTTCGCGGGCGGACAGCATGTTCTCCAACCGAACCTCGTTCCTCCAGCGCGCTCAGCGCAAGGTGGGCTTTGGTGGCCAGAAGAAGGTCCACATGTCGAGCAACGAGCTGCAGCGTCTGGGAAGCATCCAGGCGCAGGAAGCCTCTCGACGTCTCTCCAAGACTCAGTAACCGCTATACCAAGCTTGGCAACGGCATTGCATCGCTGTTGCCAGCTCTCGCGGTGGAGGCCGAGCGGACCCGGGACGCCCTTTCCAGTTGCGGTTCTACCCCATCCCCGCCCGTCTCTTGTCTCTCTCCCGTTCTGTGTGCCTCTATTTAGATTTAGCTTCTCGCTATGATGACCCATCAATATGAAAGCATCGCTTCCGCTGTTCGCCGTGCGATGTTCGGCTCGTCGGTTCGCCTAGTCTTTCCCTCCTGTTTACACCACCGTTTCTCTAGTTTTCCCACACTCTCTCGCCCACTGTTACATTAATCGAAATAAGAACAACTGCCACTAAGCTCGACTAGCGGCCGCCAGACAGGGGTTGTGCGGATGTGTGCGCTACTAGCGAAAGGCGCGACAGGGGCGGTCGAATGCGGCCGACGAGCAAGGCTGGCTCGCTTGCGCGGACAGCTCAACTGGGCAGCGTGCCACGAGGCGGTGACAGCACACACCTCGAGCAAGGGCGCACCTTCGCCAAGCGACCTTGGCGCGTACGGCGACTTACCCCATCCCGCTTGCAGCGTCGACTCACTGCACAACAGCGTCAGCCGTTCGGACAACCAGACATGGACGCCGCAGCGGAGTTGGATTGGGACGCTTTCCGTTGCCAATCCCTCCTTGACGAGCCAGCGTCGGTCCGCCAGCAACACGCCGTCGCTGCCTCCTGAGGGTGTATATGCTGGCATCTGGTTTCGTTGCAACGACAGAGGTTGCCCGTGACGCATCGGTCTCGGCCGCCCTTGTTGCCACGCAACCGGGCGCAGCTGCGGGGTGCTCGC
This sequence comes from Tranzscheliella williamsii, assembly GCA_023212725.1. Lineage (NCBI taxonomy): Eukaryota > Fungi > Basidiomycota > Ustilaginomycetes > Ustilaginales > Ustilaginaceae > Tranzscheliella > Tranzscheliella williamsii. The sequence goes on along the minus strand of JALBYF010000005.1, from coordinate 330,191 downwards.
TCTGCACCGTTGCCGTATGGCCTGCTTGGCTTGCCACCGCTCAAGTGATGCGGGATGGCCCTTTGTTCACGCGCGTGCAAGTCTGGACAGCCACTCGACGCCTTTCTACGAGCGTAGCCAGGTCGTGCCCGCGATCGTTTAAGACGTCCCCCCTACGGCTGAGCCCTTCTCGCAACGATCCTCTAATCCTTTAATCAGCGCTCGGGATTCACGTTGTTTCGGTCTTTGCCTTCGGTTTCCTCCATAGCAGCGGTCTGGTCATCGCTTGCCCTTTCTGGCGTCTCTTGCGGTCCTCTCTATATCTATAGCTCGAAGCTGGGCGGTATGAAGTTGTCGACGGTGCTCAGCAGTCTGCTCGGTACGTTGGTCGTAGCTACTGCCATCTCTGCGCACAGCCTGGACGATGCTGCGGGCGGCGAGTCCTCTGCGCTCCACGTGCGGGAGGCCGGCAGCTGTGATGCCAGGATGCGGAAGCACCACGCGTCCAACGCACAACACGCAATGACCTCACAGGCGTCGACTCAGCCGTCGCGACAAGCTCACGGCAAGAACAAGAGCCATCGAAAGCATCGGCACGCTCAGCACGGCAGCAACAGGCGCCCTGCTTCCTCAACACCCGCATCGAAAAGCGAAGAAAGCGACCGACAACGGAAGACGGACGAGGAGGGTGGGTCTGACGGCAGCGCTGGCGGTGCACAGCCCGACGACGCCGCTGGTTCCGGGTCGGACGCTTCCAGTGCGTCTGGAGATGCGCGTGGTTCCGAGGGCGGGTCCACGTTTCAGACGGCGATGCTGAAGCGGCACAATGCGGATCGTGCCAAGCACTCTGCGCCTGCGCTTGCGTGGGATGCCAAGCTCGCCGCGGCAGCGGCAGAGTGGGCGTCGAAGTGCGAGTGGAAGCACACGCCGAACAGCGAGTACGGGCAGAATCTGGCGGTGGGCACACAGCCGCACTTCGGCGCCACGCAGAGTACCGATATGTGGTACAACGAGGCCAAGCAGTACGACTTTGGCGCCGGCGCGTTCGCAGACACGACTGGCCACTTTACCCAGATGGTCTGGAAGCAGTCCACCAAGCTCGGCTGCGCCTTGCAACAGTGCGACGCGCGCAAGATGGGACTGGCCAGCAGCACCACCGCCACCGCCACCGCCACCGCCACCGCCACCGCCACCGCCCGCTACGTGGTCTGCAACTACCACCCGCCCGGAAACATCGTGGGCCAGTTCCTGCAGAATGTACTGCCCCACTAGCGGCCGACACCACAAGTTCGCAGGCGCGCCTCAACAAGGAGAGCGACGATCGACAGGCGATGAGGGAAGGGCTCAATCTTGGCTGGACCAATTGTGAAATCCCTATGTTCACTCGTGCGTTGAGCATTTCGTGCGGTAGATGTCTGCCTCTTTTTCGCACGATTTTGGCACTCGTAGCGATCAGAGTAGCGAAGGGAGGGCAGTGCGAGCGCCGAGATGGCTAAGGTTAATGTTGGGATGCGGTGCGCGCATGACGTGCATGTATCAGCTGCGACATACAGGCGTGCTTGTACGTAGTTGTAGCGAAGCAAGAGGTAAGGAGTTACTATGCTACCGGCCGTGAACAATTCATATACGGGCTAGTGGGGCAGTTGTATGTGCAGTACTTACAAAACAGAGACGGGAGTAGTGGACTCCTGCCGCTGCTTGCAGTTTAACAGGACCCTGGCCCAAGCATCACCCTAAGCAGTGTGAGTGCATCTCTTCTGGAGCCCACCTCGCAGCCGTAGACGTGGCGGTGGGTAGTCCTGTGCTTGTTTGGAAAGCATCCTTGTTCCATCCTCCACACCTCAATCTGGTCTCGTGCACCAGGTTGGCTCTGAGCTCGTCCCTTGAGTTGCAGGTCAACCGCGTGCGTCCAGCTTCAGGACCACCAATGCAGCCACTACCTCGACCGACACCACCGCTATCGCCTGCGCAGCACCGCCCACATACGCCTGACCGCCTCTCCCAACCCTTTCCACCCTTTCCCACTGTCAAGACAGCCGAGACCTGCACATACCGCTGCCCTGTTCGCAAGCGCAAGCGTGCCTTCCGCCATATCCTCAACAAGCTTCGTTCTACGTGTCACTGTGTCAGGCAGAACCAGCACAACAAACAAGCGGTTGAAACCGACTCACCCTTCTCTGCCTTTTCCTGCCGGTCTCTTGCATCTGCGACTGCATCTCCTTCCCCTGACACTAGCCCGGCGCCAGTTTCAGCTTCGTCGACGCCTTGGACTTCTCCCGCCTGGTCGGGTGCTTCCACCTTGGCAAAGTCTACGCCTTGGTCATCCGCGATCTCGCTCTTGTTTCCTCTTGACCCGGACTTTGAGCTGGAACTCGATCTCGCACTCACCATGGCACCGCACGATCTGGGCTCAGCCTGGAGCCACGCTTCCTACAACGCCTCCCAATACCTGCGCGCCCGAACGCCGTATCCGCCTACCATCACCGACACCGTCTTCGACTATCACGGCTTGGGCGCCACATCGGCAGACGCTTCATCCGCGTCTTTGGATCGATGGCAATCGGCCCTGGAGATCGGATGTGGCCCGGGCCAGATGTCGATGCATCTGGCTACACGCTTCCAGAAAGTCTACGGACAAGACCCTTCGCCCAACATGCTCCAGCTGGCCAACACGGTAAAGCACATGTCCGCCGAGGAACTGGCTACCGTTCAGCTGCCGCCCTTGCATGATCCCAATCGTATCGAGTTTCGAGAGGCAACGGGAGAGGAGCCCATCATACCCCCGGGGCAGAAGGTCGATCTGATCATCATGGCCGCATGCATTCACTGGATGGACTGGAGCACTCGGCAGCAAAGCATTGCCAACTGGTCTCGCTGGGCATCTCTGCTGAAACCTGGCGGTAGTTTGATCGTCACCGGCGGCAGGCCCGTCATCGGTCCCTACTTTGGGCCAGAAGCAGACAAGATCAAGCCGCTGAGGGATTGGTTCCTCACCTTTCCAGCCCAGTTCTCCCACATCGACGCCTTTCGCGAGCATTTGCAGCTGGCCCAACAGATTCGCCAAGGTGGCCTCTACAGAAATACACCCATGCCTTGGGACTATAACGACGCTAGCCTTGCTTGCCTCTGGGATCGCACTTCCTATGTTTGGATACCGATCGACGATCCCGTCATCTTTGACCGGCTAGACCCTGATGGTAAGGCAGCCGATTTCTCTACTGCTACCGAAGCAGACAAGCAGCAAGCGGCGGTTTTGAAGCAGCTGCCTGACTGGCTCCGTCCGAGTGTTCAACGCTCTGCGCGATGCGACAACTCATGCAACGATCTGGTCATCTCGGCAACCACGCCGCGAAAGATGGTGGACTGGGTCCGGTCTAGCTCTGTATATCTCAAGCTGTTGCAGACCGACCCGGAGCAGAGGAAGCTCAGCTTACAGGATCAAGACCTGGCAGCCGTCGACGTCAAGAATCTTTGCCAACAGATAGGGCTCGACTACGACGCTCCCATCGAACGGCATCACACCGGCGCCATCTTGGCCATCCGCCGCGCGCAACAGCCGGGCCTGTAGCGTGTACTTGACTGGTAGCCCGTCTACAACCTGCTCCGCCTTTGTTCATCACAACTTCGCCTTTGCTCCGTTTCCTTTCCACGTAGTGCAGCAATAGGCTGTCGTCCTTCTGCCACCCTAGCCTACCAGAAGGCATCCACCTCGCATCTTCATCTCACAACTATAGCAAGCACACATACCGTCGTCTCTTTAATCACCGTCTTCACCGGCGTCGTTCCTACTGCATTTTTCACAGCACGATCGCTCACTCGATTCACACATGCCCACGCCCTAGCCATCTTGCCAATGTACTCTCTGCTAGTCATTCAGCAACTGGCACATACTTGATTGCCCCAACACGTCCCGTCAAAGAGCCGTCTACTTTATGCTTCCAGCTTTGGCCGACTCGTCACGAAGGAACGACATTGTGAGGGTGAGGGAAGATGAGTTTGGGAGCGAGTGGAGCGTGGAGAGGGTCTAACATAAAGATGTTGCAATTCGCATCCTCCGCTCGCCTTCTCGGACCTCGATCATCACCAACCACGAGCTCTAGGATCGACAGCTCTGGGACGCATCGCGGCGGGTATGGCCGTCTAAGCGCAGTGTAGCGTCGCGTCGCTGCTCGAGTACGCGGCTGCCCTGCTATTCCCTCTGTCGCCGCACCGCAAGGCAGGGGAAGGATTGCCGTATATGGCTGACGTCGTGCCTGGAGAGGGCCGATGCGCGCTGTTGCCCGTCGGGGCGGCGTGTGAGATCCTGGATGCGGACACACGCCGAGTTGTGGCTGTCGGTGCCGTCTTAACTCGCCGAACCGGCCGCGGCAGCGAGTCGGTGCAGTACTATGTGCACCGCGACGGCGAGGACAAGCGGCTGGATGCGTGGGTCGACCAGTCGCTCGTCCGCGTCCGGGCCGACACGGCCTCTGCTGGCGAGACGCTCGAGAAGCCGTCGTCGTTGCGCAAGAGCGGCCGTCTGGATGCTATGGACGTGGCAGAAGAGGGCAGCGATGCGGCACCGTCGCCGTCGGCGAGCCGCCAGACGTCGCCATCGGTGCACGAGCGCGCCAACGGCTCGGCCGCCACTCACCGCTCGAGGCGCACCGACAACGCCGACCCCCCGGTCCTGCGCAACATCGACCGCGTGCTGTACGGCGCGTATGACATCAAAACGTGGTACTACAGCCCCTATCCGCTCGAACACGACGACGAGCCGGAAGCCAACAGTGCCGCGCCCCCCCGCCCGTCCATCACCCGCCGCCACAACCTCTCGCCCTCCCCGACCACCCCCCACGCCAGCAGCAACGGTAGCGCCCCCAAACGGGCCAAGAAGGAAAGGCCGTCGAGCCACAGCCGTTCCAGCCTGGGCGGTGCCTTGTCCACCTCGGTACTCGACGCTCCCGTACTGAAACGCCCCCCGTCGGCGCCTGCGCCTGACTCGGCAAGATCGTCGCCGGCCGCTAGCTCCGCTGTGCTGCCGCCCCATCGGGCCAAGAGGGAAACAACCTCGTCACGCATGCTGTGGATCTGCGAGGGCTGCTTCAAATACATGAAGACCTACAACGGCTATGCAGCCCACAAGAAGCAGTGTAGATATACCCATCCACCGGGGACCAAGGTCTACCAGCGCGGAGCCCATATCATCTGGCAGGTCGACGGCGCGGCAGAGACACTCTACTGCCAGAATCTTTCGCTCTTCGGCAAGCTCTTTATCGACCACAAGACCATCTTTTTCGACGTGGAGCCCTTTACGTTCTATGTGCTGACCGATGCTGCCACTGCCAGCTTTGACCAGCCGCTCGGCTTCTTTTCCAAGGAAAAGGTCTCGTACGACGACTACAATCTGGCGTGCATTGTCACCTTCCCGCCTTTCCAGAGAAAGAGTTTCGGCACGCTGATGATCGAGTTCTCCTACTACCTCTCGGCCGCGCAGGGCATGCTGGGCACACCGGAGCGGCCGCTCTCCGACCTGGGCCTCAAGGGGTATCTCTCCTTTTGGACGGCCGTCGTCCTGCGCACCCTCGCTTTCTGTATGGACGGCACGACGCTCGCCCACCCGGCAGCTGCCGGGAGGCGGGGCAGACGACGCTCCTCGGCCGCGAAAGCGCTGTCGCTGACGGTGGCGCCTGCTGCCGCCCAAGCAACGGCGCCTAGTACAGCCGCCGCAGCCGAGCCGCCATGCTCGACAGCGGCGATGCAGCCCGCGGCGGAAGAGCGGCTGCAAGCGTCGCGGAAGCTCCAGATGCTGAGGATGAGGTGCCAGCTGCTCGGCCTATCGTATAGCGCGGCGGTCAAGGCACAGCCAGGTTTTGCCAAGCTGGCCCAACTGGCCGCTGCTGACTCGGAGGGCGTTGCGTCGGCACGCAAGGTCCATGCGAAAGGATGGGCGGGCACTGCGCCCAGCCGCGCCGGCCGTCGGCGCGGGAGCCCCCCGGACGAAACCCAGGTCAAAGAGGGGGCTGCCGACGACGTAGCGCCGTCTGGCGGGGGCAGGCGGCGCTCGTCTTGGTCGGCATTGCTCTCGGCAGCCGAGAGCGCGGAGGATGCGCCGTGGCGGCTGCATCCGGCGGTCGACATTGGCCGGCTGGAGCGCGGGGGGCCGGTGACGCTGGCGACGTCGCTCGAGGCCATTTCGGCGCTGACGCACCTGCGCACCGACGATGTGGCGCTGTCGCTCGCCGAGGCGGGCCTCGTCGGCGCGCCGCACTCCGCCTGCCTGCCCGTGCACGACCCCGCCGCGCGCCCCCCCCTCGACTCCGCCGCCGACCCCCAGCCCGCGCTGCTGCTCTCGCACGACGCCATCGCCGCCGCCATCGCACGCTTCCGCGTCCGCCCCGCCGTGCTCGACCCCGCTTTCGCGCTTGTATAATACATCCTCCCGCTCTGTCCGGCGAGCACTGTCGTGTGTAGGAAACCGTCATCCGCGCGCTTGCCACAGTCCATGCTCGTCCGGTGCGTGTCTGCTATGCACTGTCACACTACGGTGCGAGGGCGGGGGAGGAGGGTGTGTGGGGCGGTGCTAGGCGGCGGGCTTGGCGACGCCGCGGCGCTCGAGCTTGGCGAGGCTTTCGGCCGCCTTGGTCCGGGCGGCGGCGAAGCCGGTCTGGTCGGCCATGCGGTAGGCGCGCTGGAAGCAGTCGCGCGCCTTGCACTTGTCGCCGGCCATCTAGCAGAGGATCAGAACGGGAGGTCAGTAAGCGGCCGTAGCGCGGCGGCACGGCGCGGCGGTGCGCGGGACTTACATCCATAAGCACGCCGAGGTTGTAGAGCAGCGTGAGCTGGACACCGAGGCACTCGGCGCGGACCTGGTCGGTGCGCTCCTGCGAGGTCTCGTGCACCTGCGTTGGCGCGCCCTCGTGCGCCGGCAGCTGGAAGCCCGCCCGCTGCACCGTCCGATCGACGAGCTCGAGCCCCTTGGTCGCCCACTTGGTCGCATCGGCCACATTCGAGCCCGAGAGCAGCTGCGAGAGGTTGTTCATCACCAGCGCCGCCTTGCACCGCTCGCTCGCCGTCGCGCTCTGCCCCGACGCGGCGGGCGGCAGCAGGATCGAGAGCGTCTGCAGATACAGAGGGATGGCGTACTCGGGCAGACCCTTGGACGCATAGAACGTGCCCAGCGCCTCGATACTCCCCAGCAAGTCGAGCCGCGACACCCAGGCGGGCAGATGCAGCTCTGCCAGCGAAACCTGCTCGACGGCCAGCGAAGTACCATCCTGCCTCTGTGCCGCATCGGAGGCGCGGGGCAGCGAGGCGTCAGACGCAGCTGCACCGCCCGTGTTCGCAGCGGCAAGCAGGGCTTTCTCGCGCAGCTCCTGCGGCAGCACAATGCGGAAGAGCTCTTCGACACTCCAGACCAGGTACTTTTCCGCCGGGTCCTGAGACTCGGCTGTGGCTGTCAGCTGGACGGGTTTCTTTGCGGTCTTGCCGGTCGTCGTGCTCCCGGGACCGTCGTGAGAGGGGGGGTCGTTGCGCGCAAGGATCGCTGCGCGGACTTCGGGCAGCTGGCCGAGCTGGCCGAGCTTCTGCGCGATGGAGACGGCCCGCATGCTGTCCTTCTGCGAGCGGGGCTCGTGGCCGTGCAGGGGTTGGTAGGCGCCCTGGAACCGGATCTCCTGCCAGACGTCCTCGAGCGCCTCGTAGGCTGCGGCCACCTGGCCCTCCTGCTCGAGCAGTTCGGCGAGGGCGATGGCGATGCCCGAGATCTTGAGCATGGCCTCGCCGGCCTCGCCGCCGCGCGCGCCCGGCATGTTGAGCTCGTCCTTGATGGTGCGCGCGTTCGCGAGCGCCTTGCGGAAGAAGCTCTCGCTGCGCCGCGCGTCGCCCCGGTTCCGGCTCTTGATCGCCGCACGCAGATCGTCGCGCACCAGCGCCGGCCACGCCGAAAACGAGGTGTAGTACTCGTACAGCCCGTACCCCGTCACCGCCACCGCCAGCAGCACCAGCGACGTAAACAGCGTCCCCACCCGCACACCCCCCGACCCTGTCGACGGACGCGCCTTGAACCCCGGCGTCGTGACATTGCCCAGCCGTTCACCGCCTCTGCCGTCGTCGGCAGCGCTGCGCCGCGGGCCGCCAGAGAGCGACGCCACGCTCGTGTTCAACGACCGCGCGCAGAGCACACGCGCAGCAACACGTTGGCGCGGCGCAAAACCGCCGACAGTCGCCCCAGACGATGACGCTCCTGCCGCCGCGCGAATCAAGCTCCGTGCTGCTATTCTAGACATGTTCGGTATGTAGCGTTTAGCTTCTGTGGTGCCTACCTGGTGTTAGTGAGAAAGCATCATGGCAGCTTCTGATCGGATTCTTCTTAGCTCACCCATCTCCACATGCACTCATCGGGCCCGATTGAGACGATCTCGATTTCAGCAAATTTACTTTGCCCAGCGAAGCACGGAGTTGGCCGAACGACCGTACTACACTGGGTCCGAACATCCGGCCAGACCTTGCGCACTGCCATCCGTTTCACTTGCTCACTGCCATTCACTTCACTTGGTCGACTATCTTGGCAACCTTTGTTGGCCTGCCTTCCATCTGTTCAACGGCGCTAGCATTCGATTTCGAGGATTTTCTACGGCAAGCTGAGATGTCGGCGACAAGGCATACGAACGAGAGTCTCGCAGCGGCGATTGAGAAGCTCGTAGCGTCCCTCGATGCTGCGACGGTGGCGGCGCTGGGGGCGGTGGTAGAGGATGCGTCGCTGCCGGCGAGCGAAGAGGAAGTGGCGCGGCTGATCGACCACACGCTGCTGGCGCCGAACGCGACGCTGGAGCAGGTCCGGGCGGTGTGCGCGGAGGCGAAGGAGTTCGGGGCGGCGACGGTGTGCGTCAACTCGTCGATGGTGGGGTACGTAGCGGCGGAGCTGGACGGGAGTGGTGTGCGGCCGATCTCGGTGGTGGGCTTTCCGTTTGGGAGTGCCAACACGGCGGGCAAGGTGGCCGAGGTGCGCGCGGCGTGCGGTGCGGGCGCGCGCGAGATCGACATGGTCAACAACATCGGCCTCCTCCGCTCGCAGCAGTACCTCGCCGTCTACACCGACATCGCCGCGGTCGCCGCCGAAACGCACGCCGCCGGCGCAAAACTCAAGGTCATCCTCGAAACCGCCATGCTCTCCCAGCCCCAACTCATCGCCGCCACCTACCTCGCTTGCCTCGCCGGCACCGACTTTGTCAAGACCTCCACCGGCTACGGCGGCCCCGGCGCCAACCAGCATGACGTCCGCCTGATGTACGAGATCGCCGCAGTCCGCGGCCCCCACCTCGGCTGGAACCAGGCGGTCCAGGTCAAGGCTAGCGGCGGCATCCGAAGCCTCGACGCCCTCAAGACCATGGTCCGCAACGGCGCCACCAGGGTCGGCGCCAGCGGCACCAAGGCCATCGTCGAAGAAGTCCGCAACGGCGCTCCCGCCAAAAAGACCGACGACGGCAACGGCTACTGAGACACCTCAAGCCCATTTCCTCTTTGTATGACCCGCACGACCAGGTGATCATCTGCGAGCCCAGCGGCGCCACGCTTACTGGGCATCCTAACCAAGCAAAAGTAGAATTACAATTTGGAAGACGGCAAGGCGTCGTCGGTAGAGGGCCCAGACGGGTTTTGCTGGCATGCGACTGTGCGCTGGTGCGCGTGTGTCCACGAAGCGACGGAGGCGATGAGATGCTGGATGTCGTGGTCTGTGTTGTCGGCGTGGACGCAGATGCGGACGCGGTCGGCGCCCTTTGGCACGGTCGGGTAGCAAATTGGGCGGGCGAGGAGGCCGTTGGCGCGGAGGTGGGCGGCGAGCGCGCCAGCGTGCGGTGTCAGCAGCGGGATGATGGGTGAGGGCTGGCGCAGCGACCACTGCGCCCCTTTCGGCGCGGCATCGAGCAGATGGGCGGGCAGCGCCAGCGGAGCCGGGTGCGCCTCTGCCGAGGCGCGTATGACGCGGTGCAGGCCAGCCACCAGCTGGCGCGCGTTGGCAAACGTCCGGCGGGCGCGCTGGTCGGCTCGGGCGGGGTCGGCCAGCGCATTGTACGCGGCCAAGATGCTGAAGAGCTGCGGGAAGCCGAGCGACGTGCTGAAGATGAGCGGACGCGCATAGTTGATCAGATACTGCCGCGCCACCGGGCTGCACAGGACAAGCGCCCCGGTGGCCCCCATCGCCTTGCCAAACGTCATCAGGCGTAGCTTGATGCGCGGATCACGGGCAAGCCCCAAAGCGTGGACGTAGCCGCGCCCTCCCGTTCCGTACAGCGCGGTGGAATGCGCTTCATCCACCACAGCACAGATCCTCCCGTCGGGGACAACGCCAGACAGCGCAGCCAGCAGCGCAGGCAGAGGGCATGCATCCCCGTCCATCGAATAGACACTTTCCACCGCCAGCCAGACATTGCTGTCCGCGCCGCGCTCGCCCTCGACGCCGCCGTCTTGGAGCGAGCCGTCCGCGCGCAGCTGCGCCAGCACTTCGGCGAGATGCTTGACCGAGTTGTGCTCGAACGGTATGCGCCGCTGCAGAGGCACCCTCGATCTGCGCATTCCATCGTGAACCGACGCATGGACAAGGCTGTCGTAGAGGATGATGTCGTCGGGCTGTGGCAGAGTGCTGAAAAGCGAGACATTGGCTTCGTAGCCCGAATTGAAGAGCAGGCCGGCGGGTGCTTCAAAGTGGGCCGTCAGCTCGCGCTCCACCCGCTCATGCAGCGCCGAGTTGCCGTCCAGCAGACGCGAGCCCGTGCTGCCCAGCGCCCCGGACGTGGAAGAATGACTGCTGAACATACGCACAAAGTCGGCCCGCACCGCGGGGTCGGTGGACAGGCTCAGATAGTCGTTGCTGGAAAAGTCGACGAGACTGGTCGCATGTGCCAAACCCGACGAGGACGAAGGCGTCGTAGGAAAGACGGTCAAGCGCCGCAACGTCCCCTTGGCCGCGCGCCTATCGAGCGCCTGCTGGAGCTCATCGTCCAGCATATCCGCAGCAAGCCACGCAACCGTGTGCCGCTCGCTCCTGCGCTGGATGGTGTTGCCTGCGCTTGCCAACAGTCTCTGGGCCGGTGGGATGTGGTGTCCCGCTGAAGGCTTGGTGAACAGCTCAACAAAGCAGCTCCACCGTAGCCTTGTTGGGCCAGACATCTTCTTGGCTCAGCTGGCCTGTATTTCGGATCTCGGCGACCATAATGGATCAATCGGGCAGAAATACTGGAAGAGTGAATTCTGTGATCAAAATTTCCATTTGGCGCAGGAAGAGAGGACCCTGGCTATGGTCGTGACCATCACAGAGCCTTCAACCTCGAACTATCACCTCTGCGCGCGTCGGAAGAAGCGAACAAAGTGACAACAGGACGACATGTCGGAAGTAGCGATCAGTACGGCTAGCGGTGCTGGCGCGGCTGGCGCGATGCCAGTGGAGGCGGTGGTGACGGAGGGTGGCGAGGCGGGGAGCAAGAAGGGGAAGCTGGTGCGGCCGCGGGGGAAGCGCGGTGGCATCAAGCACCACAAGCGCGCGCAGGCCGATGCCGCCGTGCAGCAATCGGCTGGAAGGGCAGCGCGGAAGGTGCCGAAGATCGAGGGTTCGATGCAGGTCGAGACGGGCGGCGAGGGAGCGGAGGATGCGACGACGGCGGCGCCGGAACATGCCGACAAGATCCGCCGCTTCCACACACTGCTCAAGCAGCTGGAGCAGGCAAGCAGCAGCGCGGAACGCACCGAGATCCAGCACGGCCTCGACGCGCTCGGCGGCCTGGCACAGTACCAGGCCTGGTCCCTCACCGGCTCGGCCAAATCCGGCCAAACCCCCACCAGCAAGTGGTGCATCGAGGCGCTCAACGCCGTCTACGAGCACGACCGCACCAAACCCAAATTCAGAGTGCTCGACGTAGGCGCCATTACCGGCACCGCCTACGCAAAATACCGCTGGATCGAGCCCACCTACATCGACCTCCATCCGCAGGGCGACAACGTGCTCAAGTCCAGCTTCTTCGACTTTCCCGTTCCCGACCCCGCCAAGGGAGAGGCGCTTTACGACCTGGTCGCCCTCAGCCTGGTCGTCAACTTTGTCGGAGACGTCAGAAAGCGCGGCGACATGCTCCGCCACGTTCACAGCTACCTCGTCCCCCAGGGCTTCTGCTTCCTCGTCCTCCCGCTCCACAGCCTCACCAACTCGAGATATATGAATCAGTCCCACCTCCGTGCCATCCTCGGCTCGCTCGGCTTCGACATCCTCAAACAGTCCGACTCGGCCAAACTCTCCCGCTGGCTCCTCAGGAGGAAGCCCGATACCAACGGCTGGGACGGCAAGCCATGGAAAAAGAGGGAGATCAATCCGGGCAAAGAGCGAAACAACTTTGCCATCGTCATCGATCCCAAACCCGAGTAGCCCTCGGCTCCGCGCCCCCTGGATGCCACACTTCCACATGTTGTCGGTCGCTACGCTTCCCGCTGCCCGCTCTCCCGATTTGTCTTTGTACTAGTAGCCAATCCAGTGTTAGATGCAAAATAGCGGCTTGTGATGGTACGCTGCCTACACTGTGAGCAAAGGGGGGCCAGGTCGAGCAAGATCCAGTGGCCAAACGAACGCGGCACGGGCATCGTCTGCGCAGGGCTTAGGTCAGAGAGTACTTGGGTCCTCCGCCGCCCTCGGGCACGTCCCATCGGATGGTCTGGTCCGGTGTCTTGATGCTGCACGTGTAGCAGTGGATGCAGTTTTGGCTGTTGATAACAAGCTTCTTGCCCAGCGCGTCCTCCTGCTCGGGGCTGTCCGCCTCGACGTACTCGTATACCCCCGCCGGGCAGCAGCGAGACAGAGGCCCGTCATAGGTGCCCACGTTGCGCTCCACGTGGCTCTTGTAGTCGCCGTCCTTGACGACCAGATGCACTGGCTGGTCCTCGGCATGGTTGGTACCTGTGCGAGAAACCGAGGTGAGAATGTCGAACGAGAGCTTTCCGTCGGGCTTGGGATATTCGATCTGCTGGCACTCGGCTGCCGGCTTGGTCTGCGCGTGGTCCTCTCCGGGGTGGTGGAAGGTCCAGGGCACACGTCCCTTGAGGATCATCGAATCCAGCCCCGAGTACATCAATCCGCCCCAGAAGCCGAGCGGGCCGTGGAACGAGGGCCTCAGATTCCTCACCTCGTACAGCTCCTTCATGACGTACGAGTTGTCCAGCTTGGTCTTGTAATCAGCCAGATCGAGCGCCTCGGACGAACCAGACTCGTTTCGCTTGGCCAGCGCCTCCACCACCGATTCGGCAGCAAGCATTCCGGACTTCATAGCATTATGTGTGCCTTTGATCTTGGGCACGTTGAGGAATCCGGCGGCGCAACCAACAAGCGCACCACCGGGGAAGTGAAGCTTTGGGATGGACTGGTAGCCTCCCTCATTCAATGTCCTCGCGCCGTAGGCGAGGCACTCTCCACCTTCGAGCAGGTCTTTGAAAAAGGGATGATGCTTCATGCGCTGAAATTCACGGAAGGGACTCAGATGCGGGTTTGGGTAGTCCAGTCCGACCACAAGGCCAATCGAGACCATGTTGTCCTCCATATGGTAGAGCCAGCTGCCGCCGTAGGTGTTGGTGTCGAGGGGCCAACCCAGTGTATGTGTGACCAGGCCGGGCTGGTGCTTCTCTGGCTTGACTCTCCATACCTCCTTGACACCGAGGCCGTAGGTCTGAGGCTCGGCACCCACTTGGCCACGTAAATTGAGCTGGCGGATCATCTTCTGGGTCATTGAGCCGTGGGCACCCTCGGCAAAGAGGGTGATGGGTGCATGGAACTCCATGCCCGGCTCGAAAGAATCTTTGGGCTTTCTCGACTTGTCGAGGCCGATCTCGTTGGTGATGACGCCACGAATGCCGATGGGTTTGCCACTGTCGTCGGTCTCCCACAGAGGCTGGGCAGCGGCAAAGCCGGGGTAGATTTCCACACCAGCAGCCTCGGCCTGCTCACCAAGCCAGGCGGTTACGCGCGAGAGGGAGACAATGTAGTTGCCCTTGTTGGACATCTGCGGAGGATGCGGCATGGGGAAAGAGCCAGAGGGAGTCAGATATCGCATCTGGTCCTCCAAAGCTGGCTGATTCAGAGGCGCGCCCATCTCCTTCCAGTCGGGGAAGAGCTCGTCCAGCGCATTGGTTTGGATGACGGCGCCAGATAGGATATGGTTGCCGACCTCGGGACCCTTTTCGAGCACGACGACACGGATCTCTTCGCCGCGTTCCTCGGCGAGTTGCTTGATCTTGATGGCTGCGCTAAGACCGGCAGGCCCGCCACCGACAATGATGACATCCACTTCGTCCGAGACACGCTCAACGGTGTTGAGATCAAATGGCTCGCCATCGCCCTCTTCGATCGGCGTGGCCCTTCGGGAAGCTGCAGAGCTCGAGAATGCCCTGGGGATCGAAGCGGAGGCTGCAGGGGCCGTTGTGCTTTTCGCGCTCATGCCGCGCGAGACTGCTGTCGACAGCGACCGTGTGCTAGCTGCGACAGAGCAGGGTGCGGCAATCTGTCGCTGTGCAGGGCCTCGCAAAGCACGAAGCAAGCGAGCCGGATTGGCCTGGGTGGGTCTAGGGACATACATCTTGAGGCACAAGCAAAGTAAAAGACAATGTGAAACGGGTTGCCTCCTACCGATAAAGGAACGAGGATCCCTACGATGCTGTGGCGTCTCGACCAGGCTGTGGGGTTGGACAACGTCGGACGGGTAGAAGGAACGGTACGGTGCGGAGGTGGAAACGCGGGCACGAGCCTTTTAGGCGGGATGCTAGAAGCAATGCGGTCCGGGGTAGGCTACGGCGGGGATGTAAGGTGACGAGGGGTCCGGCTCGATGGAGGTCTTGCTCGTATGCGCTTTCAACAGTCCCATTCCGTCAAAGCCAGCCAGGCAGCCAAGCCCAGTGCCGATCGTCCGCCTCCGCTTATACTCTACCGGTATGTGCGCGCCGATTCATCTGCTTTGCGCTTGTAGTTGGCTCGCGTCCTGCGCGTCCTGCGCGCCTCGGGCCCGACCATGACCAATCCGCCTCCAGCCAATCGCAAAGCCGCTGTCGGTCAGCTTTTGCTTTCAACAAGTCCACATAACCAACCTGCGATCTAACAGCGTGTCAACTCCAAAGCCAGCTGTTCGCATTCATCCACAAAGCGACAGCTCAGCTTCTGGTAAGCCGGCCAGACGTCAAAGCAGCAACACTTGGCATAAACTGCCTGACAGAAGCTAAAGCAGGAGACACGCAGATGCTAAGCAGGATCGCAACAGCCAGCCTGCAAGGCCAAACCAAAGCAGTGTTGCTGCTTCAACCACTGGCTGACTTACCAGAAGCTGAGCTTTTACGTTGTGATTCACATTCATGGTCAAGCAGACCGAGGATAGGCACAAAGTTCAGACGACAGCAGGCGCGCGAACAATGGATAGAGAGATAGGGCTATACGCCTCTTTTGGGTCGGTGACGGCAAGAATAGCAGTAAAGATAGATATACAAAGCCCGAAGGGGTAACCCATGGGTCGTCTATGTGGTCGGAGTGTATGTGATACAGTCCGGGGGTGCTTGCCCTGATGCCCGTATACACGAATGGTCTCCCTCTCCCTCGGCGCCGACGGGCGGGCCGGACGGGCTAGGGAAAAACATCGGCGAGCAGAGAAAGAAGCGAAGCTATAAAGATACAATAAAACATCCCGAAAGTGCGGAGGGGGACTCCTCTATGGTGCAAAAGCGAAACGAAGGTGGGTGGTTGCCGAGGACGCGTGCAGACCCTGTCAAAGGATCCACTCCATGCGTCCATCCATGGCTACCAAGACTGACAAAGTCGAGCGAACGGCAAGTCGAGCGGACGGCGAGCGGCAGTTTAGATACCCTGGCCATCGATAAAGCCCCAGGTGAGCGAGTTGATGTCGCGCGGAGAGTCGCCATCCATGGTGGCAATTCGCTTGTAAGCCTCGCCAAGGGCGATCTCGCCCTCACCGTCAAAGTAGTTGGTCACCTGGACAGAGAGCTCCTTGCCGTTGTCGTTGTTCTTGATCTGGAGCCACTTGCCGCAAGCCGAGGAAAGCTGGTCGGCGGCGAGGAGCGAAGAGGAAGAGATGGCGACGGGGAGCGAGGCAGCGTCGGGGGTGAAACCGCACGAGTTTCCAATGTCCTCCCACCACTGAGGCGTCGAGACGACGCTCTTGGAGTTGGAGGCAGACGAGGGCTGGGGAGCGTACGACTGGGTAGACGTAGGCGCGGGGTTGCTGTGCTGGACGGCAACGGGGCTGGGGGTGTGCGAGGGCTCGGCAGCCTTGGTGTAGGTGGCCTGGGGAGTGTGGGTCGAGGTGGCGGCAGCCTTCTTGTTCTGCTCAGCCTCCTTGTTGTTGTTCTGCTGGGCGCTCGAGCCCGAGCCAAACGACCAGGAGATGGGGAAGACACCGTCGTCCATGTTGCCGTTGTTCAGCGCGGAGAAGAGGCTCTCGGACATGTCGAGCGAGCCCCAAGAGCATCCGGGGCAGAGGTCGACAACCTGGGCGGTCTGGGTGTTGCCGTTCTTCTGGTTGGTGATGGTGACCTGGTTACCGCAGTGGTTTCCACCGCTCCACTCAGGGGCGTTCATGGCGACAATAAAGTCCGACGCAGAGTTGGTCCATCCACAGGCACCGAGACCGGCGGCGTAGTAGGTAGCCTGACCGCTGGATCGCTTAGCGATGGGGGCGGCGGCGGCGCCAGCGACGGCGAGGACGACAGCGAGAACGTTGGAAGCGATCATCGTGAAAGGAAAGTGAGGTAGAGGGAGGAAGACCGGGTGGAAAAGATGGAAGTTCGTTTGGATGAGGGGACAGACAGAAACGGTTGGCTACCGCTGGTGCTGCTTTATATGGGAACGCAAGCTTGTGCTGAGCTTGCTGGGTGGGAGCGAGCCGCTACGCTATACAGTTGGCTCGCTCTGGTGCATTCTAGGAGGAAGAATGGGATGTTCCTGGTGGCTAGCGAGCGTCGATCAGCGAAACCATGGCGGTAATGTGAGACGGCAACGGCGGATCAGCACTGTTGGACATTGCAGCCGAGCGGTGGCCATGGCTGTAACACTGGAATTTGGCCGGACTGGAGGGTCGGACGACAGTGTCAAGCTAGGAAAAGACCGGTGCCAAGCGGCGTAGACGATCAGCGAGAAGAAAGGGGAACAGGCAGGAGGGGTTAGCAAAAAATTATCAAAGAGCACCCCGAAATTGAGGGTGATGAGTGGTGTAGATATCTGATCAAACCGCCCTATGCAGGCGGGAGACAAGGCAGGAGGATAGCGGCAGCACCCCCAAAATGATTTGGGTTAGCGACGAGAATGTCTACTGCCGCCAGTGTACTACCACCGCCGTCGTGGGTTGGCACGAGGCGCAGATCACCGACGGAGAAAGGATGTTGGCCTCATGGAAAGAAACCGGGGTGGATCCCAATGGCCCTTTGCCATGAGGCACGGCATGAAAGCTGCCAATCCGGATCGAAACCAAGAACAAATCCACCTTTCAGATCTAGACTAGACCGGCATTTGTTTTTGTATTAGCACTGAATGAAAGGACATCCGATTTCAGAGGCACATAGAGACTTGTTGCCGCAGTACAAAGTTTTTCACACCCAGCAAGCGGGTTGTAGTGGATCGACCTAGCGCTGCCGAGCGAGATGATTTGCGCCGCTGACTGGCGCTGCAGGGGACGCAGCAACGGCCCATGTTGAATGCCGCAAGTGCAGCAGCGAGCCGATCGGTGTTCCTTGCTAGATCCGGTTGCCCGCCCTGCCCGCCGTTCTAGGAATCGAGGGTGGCGATGATCGCCCTCGTATGTCCACGCGACCAAGGGCACAACGGTGCCCGCTCGGTGCCGGCCCTGTCGCGGCTAAATTATCGAAGCCGCCGTGTCCCATAGTGGCACAAACGTTGCTGTTCCTGCCACCCTGGTTTCGACCGATCGGTTGCTTTAGAACCGGCACGCTCGGGATTGCTCAGCCTTGCTAGTGCTATATATCAAAGCGGGACGCAAGTGGCCGAAAAGGAGCTTCGAGACGACGATCCGATGCGTGCCTCTGGTTGGCCAAAGAGCCATCTGGATCCGCTCGGTTTAGTCATTCGGAAGCGTCCGCCTCTTTCCTTCCATGTGCCGTTGATATCATGGTGCGTGAGCTGCGAATGGGTGGATGTTGGGCGTGTCATCCTACCACATCTGTGACGAGCGGGCGAGCGCGATTGCATTCCAGCTGCAAGGCAGTACTGAATCAGCGCATTGGACAGGAAACAAGACGGCTGGCGACCGCATAGGCAGAGTGAGGTTCCGAGGCGCTGTAAATTGAGGCTTTGGACGCAACGCACGAAGAAGCTCACAGTGCAGCTTGCCGAATTCGGACTGGCTACGCGCACTAGCGTGTCGGGCAGCTGCCCTTTTCTCGGGATGGCTGCTTGGCCAACAGCCAGACGGTCGCTGACGTAACACCGCCTACACACACCGTCGACGCTGACAACGCTCGCAGCTTGGTGTGACTTTTCAAGGTGATATGCGTGCCTTTAGCCGGGGGGGACGGCGTGAAAGCATGCGAAGCTTCGCTGGGTAGTTCGGGCGACCATCGGCGGCCCTCACCGCTGATCGGCTTGGCAGCTCGCCCACTTTCCCACACAGCCGGAGCACACGGCGCTGGCCGGTCCGACCCCTTGGCGGTGCGAGCCACCGAGAAAAAAGCGCAGGATTCACCACCGCTGCACTGCTGCGAGAGTTCGGTGAAATTCGCAGCGCAATCGCAGCCATCAAACACCGAAAGCGGGATTTTCAGACGGTCACGGCTCGCATGAAGCCCTGGCATGCAGATCCCCTTTCCACCGGCATACTTACCGAATGTAGGCAAATTGACAAAAAAACGGAAAACCGGACTTCAAAGTATTTTCAGGGTGCATGCGCTTGAATGGCGTGCAGTAGCCGATGCATTCGGCGGCGAAAAGAGGGTACCTCCGCACCGAAACACGCAGCGAGAAGCTCGACGACAGCTAGAAGAGCCCTGAATGTCAAGTCTCATAGTCGGCTCTAAGCGTGAGTCACAGTAACTAGATTGAAATCACTCCTGCAGCGCTAAGCATTTGAGGGCATCTGGAAACGCGTTTCTACGCCCACCGCTCCAGCTTAAAAGCGTTGCCAATGCCTCTGGAAGCGCGATTTGGTGCGAAGAAACGCGTTACAAAGGTGTCTGATCCGTAGTGACTGGAGCTAGCGACACCGATACCAGGATCGGCAGCTTGACGTTGTAAAGTGCAAGCTTTGCAGAGGGATGGCGCGAGGAACACAGCGCTTGCTTGCATCGGCCGAGGGAGGCAAGTGCCGATGCCGGTCTCAGAGATTAGATCCGCGACATTCCAAGATATCTTCCAGAGACACTGGTCTCGCCACTGCGTCTCGCCACAGCAAGTCCGCTCGGTCCGCCGCGCTTCAGACGCGGCAGGGCAAGGCCGCGTCGCGTAAACTGCCTTTGCGAGGGGCGCGCAATTCGAGGGGACTCTTTCTGTCAACCTTGTATTGCGATTGTGGATTTTAGGTGATTTCCGCCTTGCCTTCCGCATTACACTACCGAAAGAGGGGTGGCGATCTCCACGTGACGGATCCATTCCCTGCCGGTGCTCTCTCCTGCCCGTCTTCTCACGACTCCGACACCGAGGTCTCGCGGAGATCGCCGTGCATGGGCGCGGCATGCCGTCGGACGCACCAGAGACAGACAGAGATGACCGAGGGGCGTACAAGGTTTAGTCGTTTCTTGCTGCGTCGATGCACTGTCGATGCGCTCCAGCCCTCGTCTCAGCCTGAGTCCCGCTGTAGAGCGCGCCGTTACAGCGCTGTGAAGGACTCCTACCGCTGACACATCGCGCCCGTTTGCCAGACTAGCGTCTGGAATTTAGATGTTTCTGCAGCCACTCGAATAGAGGCAAAGTAGGCCGTTCCAGGGTCCCGCAGCAAAGGCCGGCGGGGAGAGACAGGCGAGATCGTACAATAGCGAAGAGAACAGCACGGTAACTGTGACGGTGAACATCAGCAAGGCAGACTGCGGCTGCCTAGCTGTGGACTGTCGCCCAACGGGCGACAAGAGTGCCGTGGACGAACAGGTCTTCGCACGAAACGGGCAGGCGAGCCGATGGCTCGCAAGCCACTAGCTGCGATTCGATGGATGTCTGCAGCTCGGTGCTAGGCGTCCGATGTGAGCGGGCTCGGGCGCGGCCATCGCAGCGGCGCAAGATTCGCACGAAGCGTTGCCTGCGTAAAACCGGGCGTAAATTTCGGGGTACAGTCGAAGCGGCGCTTTTGCATGCATAGCGTGCCTTCTGTCACATTGGGGGCATCCCGATCCTTCAGCAATATCGGCCCTAATCGGTGCTGGAAGGCCCGATCGGTTACGGTATAGGTGCTCGAATGCAGTACGGCCGATACTGCCACTTGAGCTCACGCTGCGAAGAAGTAGCTTCGATGCAGCCGTTACATTGGTAGCGCACGTTACAATGCACGACCGAGCCGGCGGTGGCTGCGGCGAGGCGAGCGCTAGTGGCTGTGGCCGCTGACGACGAGCTTCTTTTGGATGCGGAGGATTTCCTTGCAGAGCTCGTCGTGGCTCTTCTTGAGTGTGCGCGCATCGTCAAACTTGCGCACCTTGGCAGCGCTCTCGACGTACTCTGCGACGAGCTGTTCCTGTTCGACCAGCACCTTGAGCTGCTCTCTCAGCTCGGCGGGGTCCGAGGGGAGGTCGTCCGGACGCTCTTGCTCTTGCACGCGGACGTTGGCGGGGGCGCCACTGCGTCCGCTGCCGCCAAACAGCGACCGGAAGGAGGCGACCGAGCCGACCGAGCCGTTGTTGCTGTGCGAGCCGCCGTTGGCATGCCGGCGCGCATGCGGCTGGGGCGACCCGACCCGCGGAGAGGCGGACGCGCTCGCCGACGAGTCCGACCCACCGTCTTCCGCCGCTCGGCTCCCTGGCTTGGGCAGACTCTGTAGAGGCAGCATGTTCTGCTGCAGGAAAAGATTCGCGCGTGTAAAGATGGCGTGCTGGATGCGCTCCTGCGCCGCATCGCCACCGCCCTCCGCCGCCGCCTCGCCGCCTGGCGGCAGCTTGCGGATCCGCTTCGCCAGCTCGTCGTAC
Source organism: Tranzscheliella williamsii (assembly GCA_023212725.1). Classification (NCBI taxonomy): domain Eukaryota; kingdom Fungi; phylum Basidiomycota; class Ustilaginomycetes; order Ustilaginales; family Ustilaginaceae; genus Tranzscheliella; species Tranzscheliella williamsii. The sequence goes on along the minus strand of JALBYF010000005.1, from coordinate 309,089 downwards.
GTGCCAAAGTTGGCCAGCAGCTGCTTGCGCGCTTGGACCGCATCCCGCTGTAGCGCAACGTTGGCTCTGATCGACGAGCCGAGCGCCGCGCTCTGGTCTTGCTTCTGCAGGCCCAGCACCATCTCCTGGAATTCGGGCAGCGACTGCTCGATCTCCTTCTGCACGCGCATCAGCGCCTCGTAAAGCTTCATAAACACCGGCAGCGGCTCGTCATCCATCATGTACTGCCTCTTGCGCACCGCAGACTTGCAATCTCTGCAAATCCGCACGCCCTTCGGGGCCAAGCCAGCGCTGCCTCGCGTTGCAGGAACTGAGCCAGCTGCACCTTCTTTGACATCTTCGATCTTGCCGCTGATCGGATTGGCTACAATGTTACCAGAGCACTTGCTGGCAAGGGCCTCGCGCTGCTCGGCAGAGAGGCTCTTGCCCGTCGTGGCACCCATTTGCTCAGCCCAAGTGAGGCGCGAAAGGTGCGGCGACGCACACACCACCCGTCCACATAGCCTGCAGTGGTGCTTGCGTACCGTCAGACTGAACGGCGTGCTGCAGATAGGACATGCTTTGGCTTCGGCGTCATCTTGCCACATCACGATGCTCTGCTCTGCTGCCCGCGTGGCAAGGTCCTCTTTTTTGCCTCGCGACCGGAAGCTCGTCCACAAGTCTGCGCCGCTCTTCTTCAGCATCGTGCTCGGATCTCGGCGCAGCTCGTCCAGATCAAAGTCAAGCAGAGAAGAGCCGATGGATTCTCTCGCAGTCATATTCGACGCTTTTTCTCCGTCTGCGACCGGAGCAAAGTGGATCGCGATGAGTTTGGCCAGGCGCCTGTCCATCCGCTGCGCTTCCATCTCTCCTGCGCTCCGCCCTTTCCGCCGCAGCTCCGTGAATTCGGCTGTCCTGTTACGTAACACCCCCTTTGGCTGGAAGCCGGATCGGTAGGGCGTCCGATGAGTGATCGGTCGGCCATCAGCTGGAGCAATATCAGCTTGACTGCCAGAGTCGAGACCGGTAGCATTGGCGATAGCAACCCCTTGCGGGACGGGTATAGGGCCCAGCTTGTGCTGGGCGGCGAGCAAGGCCGCGTAGGAGTTGACATGTGCGGGGATCGATAGACCGGCCGTACCTAAGACCGGAGTGGACGATCCGCTCTCGTACGGACTGACGGGACCTGAAGAGGCGACACCGGGCTCGGTCGCGCCAGCCATGCCATTCTTTGTATGTGCCCTTTCGTAACGAGAAGGCTCGATGTGTGACGAGCTATTCACACCTGAAGAGGATATGCGGCCGTGACGGTCTAGGTCCCGGTGTCTGGTAGGCTCTTTCTTCGGGGAGCGTGTGGTGTCTGAGGCACGTGCGTGTATCGACGTGCTGCCGGCGCTGGGCATGCGCACCGGGGCGGGCCTTCCCTCCTCCGTCAAATCTGCATGTTCTCGCAAAGGCGAAGGTAGCGCCGGATCGCGTCTGGTCGAAAGAGAAGACGGTGGCGCCTGACCAGGGGCAGCTCTGTTGCTCTTGAGCTTGGACGCGACGCGCAAAGGAGGTGGCGGGGCGTGTAAACTGCTTGAAGCACGTACCGCCCCAACACCGACTGGCGCCGACACCCGGCCGGCTGCACCGTTGTTACTCAGGCCAGCCGAAAGCCGCATCTGCGTGGGATGAGCCGGTGAGGGCACGGATGACGATGTACTGTTGGAGCGGTGGACTGACGCGCCGCGCTGCGGTGCTTGGGTATCTATCTGTTCTGACCGGCCACTGACGGTCGGACCTGATGGCAAAAGTACACGCTGCGCTTCGCTGTGCTGAGACTGCTCGTTCGCCATGGTGAGAGATGATGACGGTGGGGAGATATCAGCTTTTTGTTGATTGTCGGCGCTGGTATTGCCGAAGCTGGCGTGGGAGAGAGTAGAAGCGTTGCGTGCATGCCCTTGCCCTTTGCGTTGGTAAGGGACATAGGATAGACGCTTTGCGGATGGCTCCTCTGCTGCTTGTGACGCCTCGGAAGCCATGACGACCACAGTTGATTCTAATGGGACCTAGGCTCCCTGTCGAAGGAAGCGACGCTACCACATGGACAGTGCGATTCAGGCATTGGCTGCGCTTCGTTTGGATCGCCTGAAATCGGCTGAGTCGCTTGGCCGCTGGCCTGCTCTAGATGGCTTTTGAAGCAGAACCGGCCGCTATGCACAATGATGACCGGTGGATGGACCAGACCAACGGCCTGCGAGAGACAAGGAAGGCGGAAAGGGTGATGAGGTGGACTGAGAGTAAAGATAACGTGGTGCAGCTTCAACGGTCGAGGTGGAGTCAGAGCTTAAAGGCCGTGCGTACGGCATCCTTCGGTCTAACAGTATCTTTCCTGGACCTGCACCTTCCACTCGTACTCGCACTCAACACTTTCACTCTCGCTGCGCGTAGAAGGATAGGTCCACGAGGCGACTCATAAGACGACTCAGCACTTGAGCAGGTGATTCAGAAAACATGATATTTGCAATATGGGTCGAAGGGCCCTTAGCTACGGAAGGGTGACAGTACAAACAAGCTGGAACTTATGAGCTCCTAGTCATAAGGGGAAACCTTGCTTTCCCAATTGACCATCAAATACGATTCGGGGAGGTTGTTGTATGATGACAGGTGATGCAGGCCGTGACGACGGAGAAATGTATACGGTGACTATGCTGACTGGTTCAGCGCCAAAAAAAGAGAGAGATAGAGAGAGAGAGACCCAACCGAATGATGACTTGGCGTCGTAACCTTGGTACCGTAACTTTGTAGTATTTGATAGAATGAGGCTTTGTTTCGAAGAAACAGGACTCGGACAGGCAGGGCTTGTTGGTGTGATCTTGGCAAGGGCAAATGCAGCTTGTCAGCGCATGATCCATACGCGAACGACCATCGAGGATGGGACACGGGTGCACGGCCACAAGACAGCCTATTCTGGATCAGATACGGCGCAGTGCTATCACCTGGACTTCGAGCTCGCATTGTGCGATTGGGCATGGTTCCTGATCGTCAATGCGCGACTGAAGGACATCCCACAGAGAATCCAAGACGAATTCAATGGCACCTTTGCTGAGCTTTCCCTTCTCCCGCAAGATGACCCGGAAGTGCGATTCGTAGAGATTCTTGAAAAGCTGTATCATATGTTCAGCGAACGCAACTCTGGACAGTGTGCCTGCCTGTAAGGCCTTCCAAGCAGGATGTGGGAGTCGTAAAGGCTCAGATTCGCTGGTGAGAGGTGTAGACCGCCTTTGGTCGGGTTCCGAGCCGGTTGGCTCGTCGCCGAGGCCGCAGCTCCACTCTACTTTCCAGAGATGCTTGACCGACTTGAGTACGTTACGCGTCTGGCGCGGCGTCCGAGCATGCATTGGTAGGCTTAGGAGATGCCGCGCAACATCGCTCTTGAGCATACCACAGGAAACCAGACGTTGCAGGCATGGCGCCAGAGTGTTAGTAAGTGTGGTCCAGATGTCGGTCGGCTTTCTGTGTGCGTCCGCACCCCCCTCCATGGAGGCCAAAGCGGGTCGATTTGGCGAAGAGTTGGATCGCGTCCGTTCTTTTCGAAGATGTGGCAAGCGAGATGCAACGGGACCTGAAGCATCGACAATGCCCGTTTCCCCGGATGCTGCCACGCTATTTTCCTGATGGAACTGCATCTCCGGATTTGTCGGATCCGTTGGACTGGTGGTATAGACGGTCGATTTGGGACGATCCGGTAGTACCACGTTGCTGTCCTCGGAACGGGCTATGTACGCGGTCACCATGACGCCACCTTTGCGGAACTCGTGGGCTCGCGCCGTGAGGAACGTCGTCAACTCGGCATGAGCCGAAGTAGACAATGACACGGTGGGGTTGCGTGGCGTATGCGACCAGTGAAGATCCATCAAACTCATGCCAAGATGGATCGTGGAGGGTGGAGCAATGCGGGAGGCAAAAGGGCGCGCAACGAAACTTGGGTAGATGGCGTTTTGTAGCGGTGGCTCGTGCGATGCCTGCCATTGTGGATGAAGGTAGGATTCTGAATTGGCCTCTAGCATCTGTGACAAAGGCCGAAAGTCGGCCTGAGGTGAATCCTCATGGATGACGGTAAAGTTCACCTTACACGGATCTTCGGCCGACACGTCTATACCAAGGATGGATCGCAGGGAAGATTGACCGTCGAGACCAGGGAAGTAATCACCCACATCCCCGTTGCCAGTCTCTCTTCGTGGGGTATCTGCGTGTGCCTTTTCAACAAAGGACGAGATGATCGGTTGCATCAGATTGATGGCGCGAGTGTTGAGGCTGCCATACTCGGCAATGGTGATGGTTTCGCCCTCTTCGCCAGTGAGAGGAATGCTCCCAACCAGGTACGGAAGTACTTCGGAAACCTTGGCTCTTACCCCTGGACCGAAATGACTGCCTCCGCCGAGACCCAGCAAGGCCGCTTGAGTGGGGCCATGACCACCAGCGGCTACATCCCGCTGCGCAACCTTCCATCCCGCCTGGTCTGCATCGAGCGCCGCCTCGTTGACGGGAGAAGAGGAGCCCATGGTGGCGAAGGGATTGGCGGCTCCGAGCTGGTGTGCATCCGGCGACAACATGCCCTTTCCACCGATGGAAGGGGTCCCCGGGTGGGTGCTTCCGCCGAAAGAAGCGTGGGCATGTGTACTGCTCTGACCGCCCAGAGATGATTCGCGATCGACGCTGGTCGTCGCCGAAAGAGGGCCTTCTGGAAGCAAGCTGGTCATAAGATTGCTGGTGGTGATCTTGGTATCGTTGCGAAAAGCGATGTAATTGTTTTGATAAAACTGCTGCTTCTCGAACTCGGCGTTGGTTGTGGCCGGTGGGTGGGACAAAATCGGATCGTGGGTGTCGGCACGATGATGGCGACCCTGCCTTACGGTCTCGAAGCGTGTTTTGACTTCTCTCGCTCCCGTGGTCCTTCTTCGATAAAGGTCGCTCTCCAGGCTTTCAGCTCCCATGGGAGGAGACTGACTCAGTTTGCTGCGGTACGGCGGATGGACAGCTGAGCTCAGGTCCTCTCCATCGAAGGTTGGAGATGGTGATCTAGAGTCAGCAAGTCTTGCTCGCTCGTACTGCGCCGAGAGATGTGGATCAGGTAAGGTGTACTGCGTACGCGAGAAGCGAGCTTCGGCCATGTTGGAGAAGGCAGAATTGCCATTTGGGAGATGCGACAATAGGCTGGATGCGGCCATACTAGCGCCAAGCCCCATCTCGAGCCCAGCTGTGACGACGCTGCTGACATCGACCGGAGCAGTACCAACAGCTGACACTGGCGCCATAGCTGGTGGAGTGATACCATCAACCATACCGATCTGGTAAAGTGAGGATCGCGAGAAAGCGGGTCCTGCATGTATGTCTTCCGCCACCGCATCCACCTGGGCTCTGGTCCTCGATGAATCACCAAGGGGACAGAATTTGGGGGACGCTCCCAAGGCAGGCGAATCTTCAGAAGAATGCGATTGTTGCATGGCGGCAAAACTTCGAGGATGGTTAGAAGGGGTGAGATCGGCGTCAAGGTTGGCTAGGCGATCCAACGGCATCAGGAAGCTCCTGCTGTCTCGATCCTCGCGAAGATCGTCAGAGCCGTTGGAAGAGCTGGAATAAGAGGAGGTAGTCGAGATCAGAGAGTCCTGCGTCGCGGTACGGGCTCGTGGCGTTCTGGGCTCCTCCCACAGCAAAGCTGAACGGTTCTTGTCGCACAGAGCAGATGGCTGGGATGCTTCGACAAGACGAGAAGTAGTACCGGGATCGGCCTCTTCTGGGTCAGTGAAGAGGCTGGCCTGGCTATGCAGGTGGAAAGTGCCGTCGCTGCGTTCAAAGGAAGAAGGCAAGTCTGCAAGAGAGCGCCTCGAGTGAGCGGTGGGAAATTGACCTTGACGACGGACAGCCGTCTGCCGCTTCAACGTTGTGCGTTCTTGCAGCTGTTCGGAAACTGATGGAATCCTGAGACCGGCAGGGTGGCATTCCAGCGTCGCAGAGAACTGATCAGTTGCGTCGGTACCGATCGGCATGGCCTCATCAGCAAGCTGAGGCGTGAGTGCGTCTCCAGTGCGGAATATGCTAAAAAGCGAAACCAGCCGTTTCCGTGGTGCTACAAGGTCCGATCGGTTATTCAACCCTGCTGCCAAACCCCAAGCGGCTGCGCTTATGCAGAGGAAGTAAAAGTGCGACCGGCACTGAGTTTGTCACGGGGTGATACGCAGTTATAAAAGCGATGGGAGGACCCTCGCTCTCTTACAAAAAAACCGTTACGGGAGGAGGGGAGGCGTGGTGGAGCTGAAGCTGTGCTGACGGCGGAATCGGAGCTGACTGCAACGGTTGGCAATTGTGCGGACTTAAAGAGGGAGCGAGTAGCGACGTTGAAGGTCTCAAAGGTGGAACCAAAGGCAGCCAAAAAAGGGAGGGTAGGACGGTAAACCGAATCGATGCTGAGAGTGGGCGGATGTACCGAGTTGACCCCTTTTTCAGAGATGAAACCAGCTACTATCAGCACTCGGGATGCCAAATGCGCTGTGGAAGCTTGAACTGGGATAGGGTGAGGCTAGAGAAGCGATGATCGACGATAGAGACTTTACCGGCTTGTGGCGTGGGTCGCTGCGGTTTAGGCACACGTCTACGGGCACACGAGATGGTAAAAGCGCGTCGTCAGGCGAATCCACAAAGGCACGAATAGTACGCTGCTGGACCCGCAGCAGGAAACCGTCGGCGATTCGCAACAGGAAGAAAAGCGTCCAGACGTCGATGTCAGTTTCGGAGTGCGTAGCGACGTCAGCGCAGATGAGCAGATGCAATTTGTACGCGTGATGAGGAGCGGGAGGCGGTGGATGAAATGCTATGTCGTTGTCGCCGACGGCGTTGTTGGTAAGAATGGATAGAGGAGAAGGAATGGCGATGGGCAAGGCAAGAGGATAAAGACGGCCGCAAGAAAAGGCGGATTGGGGTTCCCGAAAGTTGAGCCCGTCACGGAACTAAGTTCTACACAGGCCGCAGAAGCTAGAGCTGGAGGCAGAAGTGATTCACCGGAACCAACGCTGCGGGAAAAGGGGAGCAACCGCAACCTCCGGCCAACTACACGACAACGCAACGACGCACAACACCTTTCATCTGCATACAGCCGCGATCAAGGCACCGAATCGGCAGACGAAACAGACCCCAACACAAGGGTGAATCGCTGAATGAAACAAGAGCGTCGAGTGGAGCGTCGAGCGTCGATGGCCGGAGCCCCATTGCCGCTTTTGGCTGCCATAACCGTACGATTTGCTGCTGACTGGCTAATGATACACTTGGTTAGGGTATATCGCATTAATGTTCAAATTCGGGGGAGCCGGATAGAAAGTCGAAAAACGCATACAAGCTAGTAGTCCCTACCGATCGATTGGTGCTGAAATATGTATCATTATTATTAATGTTGGTGATCAGTTAAAGCCCAATTACAATCACAACGTTTTGAACTCCCCAGCGACTCCCGAAGGCGTTGTCTCGCGAAATGGGCTCAGCAGTGTGAGTACGTATTTCGAGATCGGAGCGAGCAAAGGGTTCTGCGAGGTCTACCTCATATTATCAAGCTGAGCCCGTGGCTGTGCTGCCGTTGAATGCGTGGTCGTCAGTCCAGCCGCAAGCCTCTCCTCATGTCAAGACCCTGATCGTGGTCGATTACAAAAGCTGCGACGCCGTTTCAGCAGCCTTGTCCCCTCAGCATAGAGGCTCTCCGCGGAAAGGACATCAGATGCCCATCGGGTTGTTTCTGCAGGCGGTTCAGGCGCGTCTGGATCTTGTTGTAAGGCCATCTCGTTGGCGTATGGCACGACATGCCGCCGTGAACCATTGCAGCGCCGTCGCAAAACATGCTTCATAGACAAGGTAATTGCAACATAGGGGGCCTGTGTTACGACTATGGTCGCCGTACCGATGGTGATTCCACCGTTCGTCACAGGCCAAGATGCACGTGCAACAACCGCACCTGGACGACACTTGCAGCGTCCGCCTGACGTTGCTCGCTACCTGATCTGTCTCGTCTGCGACCACGAAATAGCGTAGACGGGGAAATGCTGAAACCCACGACACCTGTTCTCTCATGGCGCACTTTCGCCGCAATGCGATCCGACGCTAGCTGCGACTTTGTACGCCGTCGAATGAGCGAAGCGATCCGGTATGCTCTTGCAGTCAGTCACTCACACGCGCCACATTGCGACGGCGCGGCACAGTTGAGGTGGCCAAGGCCATGCGGCAAAGCAGCCTTCGGCGGAGAGTTCGATGGGGGTGAGTTTGGATCGTTCCCAAATGCATCTTTGGCCGGGCTACGCGGATGTTGCGATTTCCAGGGTTCGTTTTTTCACAGTTTGGCGTGCACATCGCCGCCTGAAGGTTGTCAGGATCCATTTTAGAAGCGTTGAAATCCTTTAAGAGCCAGCCTTTGGTCGTTGGATCCGAGCGACAGAAGAGTGAGATTGACCCCTCTGGTTCTTAGATGGGAAGCTGCCATCCGCTGGCATCTATTGTCGATTCCAGGGATGGAAGCAAACATGCGCCTGGCTTCTGTGGGCAGCAGACCACGTTGTCGCTACATGCGGCAGACGTGAGGGATGGCCTTGTCAGATTCACATTCACATTATTGGCTGCAGGGCCTGTATGACCCGCCTTTCCATCGCCAAGGCTGAACAGTACACCCGAAATTCTAGCGTTCGAGCGTTCGAAGCACCCGGCCTCTCGAGTTGCTGCGCGGCACATCACCATTGTCCTCGCTTCGCCATAGAAGTCGCAAATAGATTCTGATTGAAACACGGTCGGCCCAACTGAAAAGAGGGACCAACCCCGCCTTCCGCCGCGGAAACCACATGTCAACCAAGTCAGTCACGGGTTGCGTCTAGACTGTGCCTATTCACAATTCCGTTTGGTCTGGTCTGTATTCTGTTCAGCAGGATCTCCGCGATCTGCACCGGTGATCGTTGCCTTCTGCTTTGTGCCTGCTGGGCTTGGGTCCAGAGCCGCCCTCCTTTCGTGCCCTGTCAAATGTGACTTGTGCGCTTATCTCCCACTCAGCATCGCTGCGCTATCAGCGGATAGGAGGGTAGGCACGCTTCAATCCGCATGCTTTAATCGGCAACACAGTAAAGCACGCGGGAGGAAGATCGTGCGCGGCTAACCACATACCGTTGTGCTGTATGAGTGGTTTGGCGGGCAATCACAGAGCACGGTGTGGACAGGAGCGTGCAGGAATCGGGGCGGACGCGTATGGCTGGGCACGGGTAGTTGCGACATACCACTCACCTCCTTCGCCTATGCGCAGGCTCACTTCGCACCGAATCGCCATGTCTGCAAGGCTGAAGTGGGGTGGGGGTGTAGTTTTAGCCCGTCACGGTCGGAGGGGGCTGAGCGTGGCGGCGACGACGCGAATGGGGCAGACGATGCGGCTTGAGGATGGGCGAATGCTGGGGTATGACGAGTACGGCGATGCGGGGGGTGTGCCGGTGGTGTATCTGCACGGGTTTCCGTCGTCGCGCTTAGAGGCGCGGCCGATGGATGGACTGGCAAGGCGGTTGGGGGTACGTCTGCTTGCGCTCGACCGGCCTGGTTTCGGGCTGTCGAGCCCGCATCCGCGCCGCCGGCTGCTGGACTATCCCGCCGACGTCCATAGCTTTGCGCGTGCGATCCAGCTCGATCAGTTTGCCGTCTTCGGTCTCTCGGGCGGCGGGCCATACGCACTCGCCTGCGCGCATGCTCTCCCGCCGTCGATGCTCACCGCCGTCGGCCTGTTCGCCTCTGGACCACCTTGGCAAGCGGGGCCGCATCTCATGTCCCGCTACAGGCGCGCAGCCCGAGCCATAACACTGCGCGCTCCCGCAGCCATGGCCGCCGCCCTAGACACCTCCGTACATACCTTCCGCTGGATTGCAACACGCAAACCGGTGCTGCGTCGCCTCAACCGCTGGCTTGCCTCGGACCCATCGGACTCCACGCCACACGGCGTCGCAATGCAAGCCGAGGAGTTCGTACGCATCCTCCTAGGCGAACCGTTTGCGCAGGGGGCCAGCGCTACCGTCCAAGAGTTGCGCCTGCTGTCCGATCCCGACTGGGGATTCCGCTTCGAGGATGTCACCTATGCTCCTGTGCGCATCTGGCACGGCGCCGACGACGTCAATGCACCCATCGCTGCCATGCGCTTCCTGGCCGACCGCACTCCGCACGCCGTGCTTACAGAGTTCCCCGGCGACACACACTATACCATGGCCAAGCACTTCGAGCGCGCGCTGCGCGAGCTGATCTCCGACTCTGACCATGGTCAAAACCCAACCTTTTCATGACGGCACAGTCGCACCATCCTTCACGACGTAGTAAGGCAGGCTTGGACGCCAATAAGCTGGACCATTGAACCCCACTCCTATCAATCACCACTTCTTCGCTGTTTTGTTGCGTTGTCTATACCCGTAACGCGCCATCCTACCGCTCAAGAAGCCAATACGTTAGCGTGTGCTTGCCTGAACCGTAGCCTTTCCTTTTTGTATATGCTGAATTTGAGACTTGGTCGTTTCTGCATTGTCATAAATCGCAACTTTTCTTCACCGTACGAATCGCTCACCTATCGCTATTTTTCGCACGCAGCTGGCCTGAACATCCTCCGGCAACAATAATTGAGTTCCTATAGATCCGCTTGGGCCACATCTTGTGGCCATCCGGCTGTCACCTCTCCCGGCCTAGAAGGTCCTTACCACCCGGACAACCCATGACATCAAAAGGCGGGAGGTTATCTTCGGATCGGTCGCTAGAGTTTCCATCTCTTATACCCAAATCTCCTTTACTTATTGCACTACAGGCCCTAAGCAAGTGGGGAGACAAGGCAGAACCATCATGATGCACCGACAGAGTAGCAACATATTGCTGTCTAGCCAACCTAGACGTACGTACTAGTGAACTGAAGGACAACATCGTACTTATCGTCGGAGGGCATGGAGGCTTGATATAGTTGCACGACGCAGCCACTTGCACCACACACCAGCCAAAAGTTGGCATACAGGCCAAAGCATTCTCAAACGGACAATCGCAATAGGAGCATATATAGAAGCTGCAGCTGGAGCTACCTTAGGTGTCAGCTTAGCATTCCGTTTACCATCCCTCATAGCATTCAGATTGTGATTGTGACATTGCGGCGATTTGCTGACAATGGCACATGCAGATAATTGTAAAAACCACTTGTGGCTGAGACCAGACACACTTCAGTTTACAACATACGACATCGAGGCACATGCAGGCAGTCAACCAGCCGGGCCCGTAACATCAGGCGCTCTGCACGGTTGTACTTGGTTTTTACTAACTAGATACCGTTCTGGCACACGCTATGCAGATTCTTGTGCAATGAGGATGGCAATAGAATGAAGCGAAGCTGATCTCGTATGTCTCTGGCCACACGGCGCTTGTAGTTGAGTGGAAGCCGCCTAAGCATGTGAAGGTGTTGTGAGGTGAAGCCGATCACTGCAACTCCGACGCATGCCTACGCTCAAAGTGGTAGCTTCACACAACCATACCGCAACGTCTTAGCTCGATCGAAAATGCAAAGTAAGAACCAGATCGAATTCGCCGTCTGTGCGTAACATCCACCCCCTTCAAACCGGTTAAAGTGATGCAATTTACTAGGCTTATATAGTAGCTTTAGTCACATGCCAGCTTTGTGGAACTTCCATGTTGTAAGATGTGATCGTGATAAATTTGCAAAGGTGCACGACCTGCGCTGGCTTTCTCGTGCCCGTCTGGCCTTCAAGTCCGGCCCAAAAAATTGAGGGGTGCAAGTGTCCGCATTTCTTGTCCTTCTTCTTCTGTTCACGCCCTTCATGCGCATACATCCTAAGCCTCAACTTCGTCATCAGTCTGTGAACTATTCGAACTTGTAGGCATAGCGAGGATGAATTCACTCCCTACCTTGTATGCTGCCGACGCTGCGGGCGACGTGGACAACCAGCACGAGGCCATTGCACCTAGTCGCACCCTTCCCTGCCAGGTGGAAACAACTTCTCAAGCCTCATCAGCTATCGTTAGCACGCTTCCCCCATCTCCCACCACACCAACGCAAACCGTTCCACCCCGAAGGACTTCCACCCCCTGCGACAAATTTCAAGGTTACTCAGTGATGCCAAGTCAATCTTCACTGTTCCCTGCCAGTGGACACGACTGGTCTCAACCCAAGATGATCAACATATATTATCGCTTCAGCGGTGTAGGCAATATAAAGAGCCTAGCACGGTTTGCCAATCGTGATTACCGCTTCTGGCAGATAAAGGTCTCGCAAGCTAGCCTGAGATCATCGTGGGTCTTCCATCCCGCCGAAGAAGTCAGCGCGATTCCATTTGCCACTGCGGCCTGTATGCCGCTCGAACAGACAATGGCCGACTTTTGCGAGTATGTTGGTATCACCGTGCCATCCTGCCCGTGCTTCGACACTAGGGGAGATAGGGTAGGCTGGGTCGAACCTGATCACGACTGCAGAAAGCAGTTCGACGCGCTGGTCAGTTTCCTCACGCCCGGTTTAACGGCTCAAGAGTTCGAGCACGAGCTGTACCACACTTCTCTTGCGGACACCCGAGCGACAGATATTGTTGTCGTGATCGACTGCAAGCGACTCAAGGCAGCGGGCTACCTTGAACGGCTCGTCTCAGGACTTCAGCGATCGACGTATTTGGACGAAACGCTGAAGCCATTATGGCATCCTTTGTCCCGTAGGGCGACGGATCACAACAACAAACGTCGACGCGATGAGGACGGGGCGGGGCAAGGGACGAACAGGAATGAAGAAGAAGCAGCCGTCGTCGCAAGAGATACAGGGCACACTCCTTCAGGTGCTCAGCTTTGGAACTTTCGGGACCGGGTCTTGAGACTGCATCACGAGAGATGCCTGATTAGCCAGAGCTCAGACTTTGTCGAAGCGGGACATATCATCCCCAAAGCAGCCACTGAAACTCTATATAAAGAAATTCTCGAAGTCCTGTTTTGTTCAGACCCACCGCAAGCTCATTTCGATATCATGGACCCCCGGATCAAGCTCCTCGGAGGACTATCTCGTTTCCACCCACGTTTCTCTTTATTTGCAATTGCAAACCGCTCCCTTCATCACGAGGACAACGGCTTGTCACTAGGCACAAGACACCACAAAATGTGAGTTTATGACGTTCTTCTCTATGCTCAGGCTACTGATCACGACCAACACACTTTCCTCTTTCCAGGTTCGACAGCCACAAGATTAGCATCTATAATTCTCGGGTGTACTTCCTCCACGGACCCATTATTGAGGAAGACCTTGTCTATTATAATCTCGGTGGTCTCAACTATGTGGTCTCGCAAGTCACCTCAGGAGCCACAGCGGTGAAACAAGTCAACTACAGCAGCGGGAAGATACCAAACCTCAATGTAAAGGTAAGCGACCGTGTGTTGTAGTCCTGTACCCCCTGTGCCTATTGGTTGACTTTGTCATGTTCATGTTATTTCAGGCGATTATCACGTTATTCCTGAAGTTCACCACGCCGACTCTGCGATTTTCTCACAGAGATACCTTGGAGGGGCTCAAGGACGGCCTTGTTGCGGCCAACCATGTGGACGATCAAAGCGCTGCAACTGGGACCGCAGCGCCTAATGGACCCCATAATTTTGGCCGCTCTACCGCGATGGAGTTCCCTGTTGCTCCTGGAAGCAGCTGGAGTGCAACTTCGGGCTTCGCTTGGAGCGATAGAGGAAGCAGGAGCTCTCAAGGAACAGTCAACGAATTCGACACAGACTCCGCAGAAAAGACTTCTGAAGAAAAGATAGCTGAGACCGAAAGGGAATTGTGTCCTTTTACTGGAGTCGAGGGTGCAAGGGAAGACGCAAAGCATGGCGACAGCAAACAAAGACACGAGGAACGCGGCGACGAAGAAAGCTATTGTGGATACGAAAGTGACTTTACAGAAGATGAAGAGGACAGAGTCGAGGAGGATGGCGAAGTCGCAAAAGCGACTCTCTTCGACGAAATTTTGATACACGACTTGCTTCGCCCTCGGGAGGTGCTAGCTGCCATTCTGACGTTGGTCGAGGTCTAAGTAGACTGCAAAAACAGGATTTGATCGCGAAGACAAGCTTGAGGACCAGGTGCCAGAAGAATGCCACTCTTGTCAACCTAGAAAATGGCACCACATAGCATTTGTTGCGTGATATTGAATGAAGACCTTTCAAGGACGTCTCCCTGCGTTTCCCTGCGTGAGCGCTGAGCTGGACTCATCGTAAAGTGCGTAAGAATAGAGAGCGAAAAGAGGTGTCTGCAGATGTCCGTGTCAGATCACCACAGATCATTGCTGAATCGGGCCGATGGCTTCTCCACTTTTTCTGAAGATCAGGATTCTGACTGACTTTGTCGAGAAAGCGTAAACGGAATTTCGCTCACACTGGAAAAATTTCAAGAAGTTACCATTGGCCTGCCTGGCCGACCATCGACCTTGGCTCTCGCTCCCTTTCTTCCATCAAGCAACGTTTTCTCCGTCACCTCATCTCCGTCGGATAGGAGCTTGCTGACAGGCTCATTCTCAGCTAAGGGCCGGCTGGTTGTCTTATAAAGCTCGTGATAGGTCGTCATGCGCAAGCAATTGGATCCGAGGATTCCCACGCTGATCAGGAACAATGTCGCCCTCAATCATCGTTCCTTCTTCGTTGTCGTAGGAGACAAGGGCAAGGATCAAGTGGTCAATCTCCACTTCCTCCTGTCCCAGTCCAGGGTACAGTCCAGACCTAATGTGCTATGGTGCTACAAAAAGGATCTTGGCTTCACCACACACCGTAAGAAACGAGAGCAAAAGATCAAGAATGACATCAAGCGCGGTGTTCGGGAAAAGGGGGAAGGCGATCCGTTTGAGCTCTTTGTTAGCTTGACAGATATACGGTACTGCTACTACAAGGACACGCCAAAGATCCTCGGCCAGACCTATGGTATGCTTATTCTTCAGGACTTTGAAGCTGTCACACCGAATCTTTTGGCCAGGACCATCGAGACCGTCGAAGGCGGTGGTGTCGTAGTCCTTCTCCTCAAAACCATGTCCAGCTTGCGACAACTCTACTCGCTCGGCATGGACGTACATCGCAGCTACAGATCGAACGCCTCGGACGACGACCCTGTAGCCAGGTTCAACGAACGGTTCTTGCTCTCGCTCGGTGCCAACCAAGATACCCTGCTGCTCGACGACGAGCTCAATGTGCTGCCTTTAAGCAAAGCCAAGGACATTAAGCCGCTTCCCGAAACCAGCACCGGCGCGGGTACCGGAGTTGGATCCACGGTTAGAAAAGGAAAGGATCGTGTCGAGGCAGAGACTGAGTTGGCCGACCTCAAGGACCAAGTCAGAGAGACCAAAGTGGTCGGAGAGGTTGTCAAACACGCTAAAACGCTGGACCAGGCCAAGGCGGTACTCACCATCCTCGATATCTTGGCGAGCTCTTCGCTTTCCACCACCGTAGCGCTCACGGCGGCTCGAGGTCGGGGCAAGTCGGCAGCCCTTGGCCTTTGCATAGCCGCCGCTGTGGCGCATGGCTACAGCAATATCTTTGTCACCTCGCCAAGTCCAGAGAATCTCAAGACTCTGTTTGAGTTTGTCTTCAAGGGGCTAGATGCACTTGGGTACGAAGAGGTGGCAGACTGGGATCTTCAAAGGGGGACCGGCGAATGGAAGGATGTCGTGGTTCGAGTTAACATCTTCCGTGGTCACCGCCAGACGATTCAGTACATTCAGCCACAAGATCACCAGGTTTTGGGCCAGGCAGAGCTGGTGGTTATCGATGAGGCGGCTGCTATTCCTCTGACGCTTGTCCGCAACCTGATGGGTCCGTACCTGGTATTCCTCTCCTCTACCATCAATGGCTACGAGGGTACTGGCCGGAGCCTCTCGCTCAAGCTTATCCAGCAGCTGCGAGACAATGCTAAAGGTGTTGTTGATGCTTCCGCTGCTGACGATTCCGTTTCCACGAGCAAGGCGGTCGCCAAGAAAGACGGGAAGGGCAGCCTGAGCACCGGTCGTGCCGCCGGGGCGGCACTTGCTGCGCGGTCGCTGAAAGAGGTCGAGCTCAAGGAGCCTATTCGATACTCTCGTGGCGACAATGTTGAGGCCTGGCTCCATCAGCTGCTCTGTCTCGACGCTTCCCTGACCCGGCTGTCCTCCGCAACGTTGAAGTCTAAAGGATGCCCGCACCCATCATCCTGTGATCTGTACATGGTCAACAGAGACGCCTTATTCAGTTACCATCCTGCCTCCGAGGTGTTTTTGCAACGCATGATGGCCTTGTACGTCGCCAGCCATTACAAGAACTCTCCGAACGACCTGCAGCTCATGAGCGATGCCCCTGGTCACAGGCTCTTTGTCCTCTTGGCACCGCTTAGTGGTAGCGAGGGAGGACTGCCAGAGCCGCTATGTGTTGTCCAAGTGGCGCTGGAAGGCAACATCAGTCGAGGAGCGGTGCTCAACAGCCTCAGCCGTGGCACTCGAGAGGCGGGGGATCTGATCCCCTGGCTGGTAGCCCAGCAGTTTCAAGATGCGGATTTCGCGTCGCTCTCGGGTGCGCGTGTCGTCAGGATCGCCGTTCATCCCGACTATGCGCGTATGGGTTACGGTGCGCGTGCGCTTGAGGCGCTTGAGGCTTTTTACAGCGGCCAACTCCTCGACGTTGACAACGTACGTGAAGACCTTGACGATGGCGAGACATTCGCTGCGGTCCGAGATCGGAAGATTTCGAAAGAAACAACGCTCCTTCAGGGCGACGAGATCAAGGTCCGGGATGCATCTCGCATGCCGGCACTGCTTCAACGGCTCTCGGAACGGCGGCCGGAGTCGCTCGACTGGCTCGGCGTGTCGTACGGCCTCACACCACAGTTGTTCAAGTTCTGGAAGAAGTCCGGATACGTCCCGCTCTGGGTGCGACAGATCCCCAACGACCTCACCGGCGAGTATACGACGGTGCAGCTCAAGGCCTTGGACTCTTCCACGACGACTACCGGCGCAGCGTGGTTGGGCGCACTCGCCGCCGACTTCCGAAAACGCTTCATCTCATTGCTGTCGTTCAAGTTCCGTGAGTTTTCCACCATCACTGCGTTGACCGTGCTGGAGGCGGCGACGCAGGGCGCACGTCTAGGTGGAGCCGAGTTGGATGCCGTACCATCGTCGAAGGCGCTCTCAGCATCGGAGCTCCGAACGTTACTGACGCCGTTCGACATGAAGCGAATGGAATCGTACTCGAGCAACATGGTGGAAATGTCGGTCGTGCTCGATCTGCTGCCGACACTAGCCTCGCTGTACTTCAACAACCGGCTACGAGCTGTGCGCGAAGACGAGGCTGCCGCTTCCGCCATCGACGCCCACGACGAAGAGGAGGAGCTGCGGCTCTCTGGCCTTCAGTCGTCGCTGTTGCTTGCCATCGGGCTTCAGAGGAAAACGCCCGACGACATCGGTGCGGAACTGCGCCTGCCGCTTCAACAGGCCATGGCGCTGTTCGTCAAGACGGTAAGGCTCCTGGTCAAGAGCCTGCGCAAGGTGGAGAAGAAGGAGATCGCCGAATCCATGCCCGAACTCGGCGGCGCTGGGAACGCCCGCGCGCCACTCAGGAGAAAAGCGAATGGCGCTGGGGCCACCGACACAGACGACTGGTCCGCGCTGAAGGGCGACCTGCGATCAGAGCTTCAGGCCGCTGGCAAAGAGTTCCTGGCCAGTCATGAAGAAGGACGCAACCACGCCGGCGAGGACAAGGACGGCTATAGCCACGATGCTGACAATGTCGAGGCAGACAGCGACGAGCAGGACGACGATGCAGACACGCTGGAAGCGAAGAAGAAGCTCATCGATTCAATGAACCTCACCAAGTACGCGATCAAGGATGCGGGCCAAGGCGGCCCGGACTGGTCCGAAGCCGAGGCGGAAGTAGCAAAAATGGTCCTGCAGAACGGCAGCAGAGATCTCACAGGCTTCAACACCACGATCTCGGTCAAGGGGACCAAGCGGGCTGCCGACGAGGAGAAGGCCGAATCGCCCGCCAAGAAGGCGGGAAAGGGGAGCCCGAAGAAGGACGCGCGTACCAAGAAGCAGAAGCAACGTTAGTGCTCATCTCGCGTCCCATCGGCCAACTGTTCTACCTGTTGTCTCCTACACTTCTCGATTGCAATCTAGTGGTATCTACGGGTCTAACAGAGTGCGGCTGTGGTTGCGTTTAGGTATCTGCCGAGTGTACCTCGTCGCGGAGACGTTGTCCCAGGGAGCTGTTCTGATGCTGATTGGGAACGTTGTGACCGAGATGCTGTTCCTCCGTTGGGCTGGTGTCCGCTTCGAGCGGGACGCCGGTCTCGATGTCCAATATAGATTTGGGAATGGCCCACACGACACTTTTGCCGAGGACAGCGGAGCGGTTGATCCAGGCGGGGATGTGTGCGCCAACGAGCGTTGTGCAGACGACGTCGGTAAAGTGATTGCAGTTGCGGGCCAAAAGGTCGTAGCGCGGCCCGGTCCAGCCGGGGTCTCTGCGGAGCGACTGCAGCGTTTTCATTGCGTACGAGACGGCGGCGAGCCGTTGTCCGCGGTGCCTCGGATGCTGACAGGCCCGCATCTGCGCTGCACCGTCCGGCAGCGGAGACGACGAGGAGGCGCTATTGCTCCCGGCCCGGGCCATGCCTACCGACGACGAGGAGGACAACAGCACGTCGGCGGCATACCTGTAGTACGGATCGACGAAACAATGCGGCTCCCGGAACGCCTCACTGCCGGTCTGCGCGGCTGCCCAGCGTCCGAAAGGAACGGTCTCTGCTTGTGTTCCAGGTCTCAGACCCGGCGTCCCCGGGTCCGCCGCGTAGCCAATGAAGTAACTGCCAACGTACCGGGCGTTTGGTATTGGCGAAGGCCCTGGCTGTGGGATACGTTCGGAGCCCAGCACCGACATGCCGTCCAGCGTCGAAGGCACGGATGGCACATCGTGTAGGGATGCACGGCGTGCAGAGTCTTCAACCCGCTCCCTAATCGCTTCGATCGTGGTAGGATCGTGAGGGAGCGAAAAGATGCCGCTGATCTCCGAGTAGCCATGCCCGCCAAAGGCCCATTCGACCGACAGATCGGGAAGCCATACGTTCGAGTGAAAAACTCCCAAGCCGAAGAGCCCGTATGCTGCGCTCGCCCAGGTCGATGGCGGGGATAGATCCCATACCGTGATGTAGACGGGCGTACCGTGACTGCTGGCGTCCTTGTCTGTAGCCCCATGAGTCGCCATCGTAAGTGCGGGACACTTGCACGGCCGCAAAATTGCGATACAGATGCGTCGAACGCCTCGTAAACGGCTAAAGCAATCGCCCCGGTCAAACGGTGGACCAAAGAAGCGCAAGGGTGGCGGACCGAGCACGCAACGTATGTGGGTATTAACTACCACGTAACAAAAGGCAGTAGCCAAGTTTCATCTTCAGGATGTATATTGTGTCCAGCAGCTCTAACGGAAGCACTTGCGATATCTGATTACTGGCGCTGTCAGAAAGCTGCCTTGCCTCTTTTGTTTCTGGTGTCGCACCTAAATACGTTCGGCACGGCTGATGGGACCGAGGTAATCAGTTATGGCCTCGTTCGAAAACAGAAATCCCCCTAAGAAATCGAGCCCGAAAAAGCGCAAAAAAGAGAACGAGGTCGCCACGGACCCACAGCACGTTCGAAATGAAGCGCCCCAGACCAGCCACTCGTGCGCGGGTATAGCCTCTTGAGCTTGAGTCTGCGCACACAACAAGCAGCAAACCAGACGGCATAGCGGCATCGAAACGGAGTCAGACGACCGCCGCGAACCGTTGTGGCTGCTTGTGTATCGTGAACATGTCAAACCCGCAATCACCAACGCGTCAGTAAAGCAAGGCGGCAGGACGGACGCCTTTGGCTTGCTCCCTGACTCTAAAGCCGTGCCTTTTTTTTGGATTAATGCGTCGAGCGTGGAGACGTGCACGACACCCATCCGTCCATCCGCTCTGTCTCTGCCTCTTCCTTTCCTTCCATATCCCCCCTATACCCTCCTCGCATCCGTGCCTGTCAGAGAATACGGCCTTCGTGGCTCCCTGTTCTCATCCGTTTCAATTATTTCTTGTCAAGAGTAGAGAGCAGTCGCGCTTCCTCCCAATATCCGTCGCGATCAGACGCGTCGCTCGACATCCACCACCATGCCGTATCGGATTGAATATGCAAGCTCGAACCGAGCTGGCTGCAAAGGGCCGAAACCGTGCTTCGGGACCAAGATCATGAAGGGCGAGATGCGTCTTGGCAGCCTCATCGAGATTCAAGGCAACCAGACGTTTCACTGGCGCCATTGGGGATGGTAAGTCGCTTCTGTCTCTTCCCCTTCATGCTTGGGCGAGGACATACCAAGCTCCCCGCACGTGCCTGCATCTGGTTGCATTCGCTTTCACTCGGCTGACCTGGCCTTTCCCTTGGCTCCGCTGCCCACCGTTACGCTGCGTAGTACCACCCCAAAGATCATCCACAATATACAGGAGAAAGAAGGCATCACCAACCCCGAAGACCTTGTAAGTCGTCGCACCGGCGTTGCGCATCCGCCTACGTACGCGCTGCAAGGCGACGCGGTACTGACGTGATTTCGTGCGCCTCGGCTCGGCCTGGTCTTCCTCTCTGTCGCTTACCGTGCATGTTTCAGGACGGATACGAAGAGCTACTTGCCGACGACAGAATGCGCGTCGCTCGCGCGTTTTACGAAGGGCACGTGGCCGACGACGACATTCCTGATTCGGCTCGAATGCCCAAGACCACGGATGATGACGCCGAGGTGGATAGCGTTGAAAAAAGCACCATCGCAGCTTCAGCGCCCGATGCATCACCTACCTTTGAGGAGAAGCCCAGAGAAAAAAGAGGGTAAGGTGCAATTTGTGGATACCGATGAAACGTCGCCAGATATACTGACACGAACTTGCCTATACGCCTGCTCGATTGTCTATCTTTGACTACTCCTCCAGACGTCCTCCGAAGGTGAAAGCCGAGGAGGAAGCCGCTGCGCCTTCGATATCAGCGCCGGAACCTGTGGCCGCGAGCCTTCCTAATGGTACTGCTGAGCCCGCTGCAGCAGAGAAGAAAAAGAGGGGGAGGCCGCGCAAGAGTCAACCCGAAGCTGTCCCTTCTGAGGCTGCGGCGGACCCTGAGACGCCGAAGAAGAAACGCGGAAGACCGCCTAAGCCTGTGCCAGAGGGGCCGACCGAAGAGGTGAAAAAGAAGAAGAGGGGGCGACCTCCCAAGGTCAAAGCGACAGAAGCGGAACCCTCCTCCGACACTCTGGCTGGCGAAACAGCAGAAATTACTCCAAAGAAGCGCGGCCGACCTCCGAAGGTGGTATCTGCCGATGTTGCCAGTGTGGTCGACGATGCCAGTTCCGAACTGCCAAAGAAGAAACGGGGCCGGCCCCACAAGGTACCTGCCTCGACAGAAATTGCAGGTGCTTCTGCACCGGCCGCAAATGCTGCCGCCGTATCGACGACGCTGCAAGGAGAGCCCGGCATCGCAAAGCCTGGCAAGCTGGAGGTTCTCCAATCCCAATCAGATGTTGAGACTACGGCGCGCGGTCAAGTTGAAGCGACGAGTCGACCCGTTGAGGCCGATGCCGCGGTTACTGCGCCCACTTCTGGCACATCAGAGCAGACACCGAAGAAGAGGGGTCGACCGAAGAAGGTAGCTGCGATCTCCTCGGTCGGCAGTAGCGACGCTGTTGCTCCCACCGGCAGCAGCGACGCTGCTATCGCCGACGACGAAGTGCCCAAAAAGAAGCGTGGTCGTCCGCCTAAGGAGAGGCCAGAAGGTGAAGAGGTCGTCAAACGTCCGCGCGGGCGGCCGAAGAAGGTGGAGGTGGCGCCACCTCAAGCCAACCCCATCTGGCAGCCTGCCACGTCTAGCGTCCAGGATGGGACGCATCAAGCAGAGCAAGCGCCCAAGAAGCCCCGAGGTCGTCCGAAGAAATCGACATAACGTGCTGGTTGGCTACTCTTGAGGTCGAACCTCACCTTCCTGCGATGCCGTTTTGTCCAGCCGATCCTCTGTCTCCGCCTTTCCAAATTCGTCCTGTTTAGCCCTGCTGATGCGTGTATGTAGGTCTTGCCTGTATGTTTAGCTCTGTAACAATACCGTAGGTCTTCTGCGCTCAGCAGCAATGTCTGCCACAAGTAGGTAGTGCTCGCAGACGTCGCGACTGCGCTTCGATTACCCGACCGGAGCGTGGGAGACGCCACTCGGCCGCATGAACGTGGCAGAGCCAGTGCTAATTACGAGACCTCGGCGGACTGGCGCTAGCTAGCGTTCTCACTCATATGCTTCCGTGGAGGTTTGAAACGGCTGTGCCGAACCGTGAGAACGAAAATTTGCGGAAGGGAACTGGCACACGAATGCTCGACGGTCCCTTCCCGGTGCTTCAGATCGATTCACCAGTGTGATTAGTCCGTGGCGGCCGACTCTGTCCAAGCCCGAGTTCGCCGCTCATGCGCCGGCCACCGCTAGCCAGATATCGCAAAATGAAGCTGTGTAGCCGAGCACAGCCGCAGCCAAACCTTTCCATGAAAGCGACGTGTTGCGACTCGGCCATGCCGAACGCGCCGATAGCTCAGTGCTATGCGGTTGGCAGCGCATCTGCACGACCGGTCCCCTTGGCGGTACGGATGTGGTGGTGGCAGCCACTGCCAAAACCGGATAGTTAAGCTGACGCTACCGTGCGGAAACCTCATGGCAGCATCGACAGCATGCCCAGGAACACCAACTTCCACAGCCTGCATATTCCTGGACCTGCTTTCCTGGACCTAACACCCTAACCATAACCTGGCTAGGGTAAGGAGTATGAGCTTGTCTCGGCCCCAACATTTATTAGCCGACTCTAACGGCGCGGCGCAGGACGGACAAGCTCGTCTGTTCCTATAGTAAGAAGCATCTGTTCCTCCTTCAGTCACTAGGGTTTAACGCACTTTTGGAATCGCGTTTTCATGCTCCAAATCGTGCTTCCAAAGGCATTCGAAACACTTATTAGCAGGAGCGGTGGCACGGTGGCATGGAAACGCGATTCCAAAAGTGCGTTAAACCCTAGTGAGTGCCACTATGAGCCCAAAGGGCCCTTTGTTTGATACTGTAATTTTGGGTGGGGAGGAATAGTACAGCACTTCTGCCCTGGCGGGACTATGGGCTATCA
Organism: Tranzscheliella williamsii; assembly: GCA_023212725.1. NCBI lineage: Eukaryota > Fungi > Basidiomycota > Ustilaginomycetes > Ustilaginales > Ustilaginaceae > Tranzscheliella > Tranzscheliella williamsii. Next base: position 285,917 of record JALBYF010000005.1, on the reverse strand, counting down.
AGAGGCTCAGTTGGCATCCCCAAAATCTCGAAGACGGCTGCCGTGCGTGTGACACCGTCAAGCCCAAGGTCGGACGAGACGACTTCAATCGCGCATGCCGTTTGCACCTTAAAGCTTGATCTACAGCCAGGTTGAATGTGATTGACTGAGCAATAGAACATGCATATGTGACATTCGCGAATCAATTGCGCTCGCATCCGATCATCACAACCACGGAAACAAGCAATCTCTAGGAGACACGTACGGTTGGAAACGCGACCTCTTCGCAGAGGCCTGACAACCCACAGACACAGACACGAGTCGCTTGTTCGCAATTCTAGTTGACACGCATGCAACAAGGACGCATCTCCTCGTTGCATGCGTCCTGCCGTGAACAATAATGCGGGCGGCCAACATGTATAACTTGCTTGTGACTTAAGACTGGATCTGAAAGGTTTGGCTTTGACTTTGGGTTTGTTTTCGGTCTTGGCTCTGCCTCTAGCTTTGGCTTTCGCCTGGCTTGGCTCAGCCTGCACGCACACCGGATTGGACGCCGCACAGGGTAGAGAACAGCGACCCGCCACCCGCTCGTACGGCGCAGCAAGACGTGTAAGACGCTGATCAGCCATGTACGCTCTGCGCACAGCTGGCATGCACACTGCGCCGTCCGCTCGTTCAATCACCTTGGAAAAGCCTCTTGAAGTGTCACTTGTCTTGAACAGGCATGATGAAATAGTACTAATCAAATCCACGTCGCAGGGGGCGGCGCGTGCTGTCCGTGCGCTTATTTGGCCTAATCAAGCGTGCCCATCCAACTTGAATGGCTGACGACTTCAATTGACCTTCTCACCACCTCTCATCAGCTTGCTTCCTTCCTGCCAGCAGTGTGCTTCTTGTCAACCACTCATCATCGGCGCTGAAGCTTCATCACCCAGCTATTCTGTCTCCAGCTGCTTCTTTTCCCTTCCTTTCCTCTCCTTTCCTTTTCCCCCGCTCCTTAACTTATTCGTATCGCCACCTTTATTCTACCCCTTACCGTCTTTGCCTATCGGTATCTCTCTTGCCTTCTGCAAGTAAAGCTATCCGGATCTTTCAGCATTCTCCGTGCTGGGTAGTAGTTTCATTTCTCCCGCAAACCTCGAGGGTGGTCTCCGCCTCGTCGCAGTTGTGTGGCCTCTGTTTGCCGCCTCCGTTAATCTGTAACGCACTCACTCCTTTCCGCAGCGGACATTCGCTCAATCTCTTGGCGCCACCCCACTCAGCACCGCTTCAATCTCTGCCTTTGCCATCAGCATCGAGTCTAGCGTTACCTACTCCGGCCGGATCACACCGCTTAGCGATTCAGTCGACAGGCATCCCAGGTAGACTAGTGCAAACATCATAGCGGCGTCACAACGCACTTCTGTTTAGTTCCGCATATCCCCCCCCGAACGTCAAAAATCATCTACACATTCGAGTTCTCTGTCCACGATCGGCGTCGGTTCTCCCGGGCTTTAAATAGAAGGTAGCTGCTCTTGCTGTCGTCGAGCTTGCTCATTTATCTCAGATTCTTTTTGCGCTTCTCGCGACAAAGTCATGTCACAGAAGTCGAACAAATCGGGACAGACTAAGCAGCCAGTTCAAAGATCACAGCGCGGTACAAAGACCAGCTCGAATAGCCCTTCGAGCTCCATCGTGACATCGCAAACAATTTCATCGAATTCGAAGACTGAAAGCACACCGGTGCAGATAACCCCACAAAACCTCAGTCCGGCTTCGGTTCCAGCCTCTGAGAAATCCGAGGACAGCAACGACAAGCATCCCCCCTTGTCTGTCCGAAGTAACGCACCCGACTCCGATAAAGCGAGCAGAAACGCAAGCACCCATATTGACCGTAACCGCAGTGGAATCTCAACGAAGCGCGCTCATCCTAGCAAGAGTTCTCGAGTTTCGGGCCCAGACATAGCCAAGGTAAGCAGAGCAGCGAGTATTTCGCCCCACCTCACTCGCTTACGATGTCTGACACATGATATTCTTGTTTTGAAACCCTTCAGTCCTCCCATCCCTCTGCCACAGCTAACGCAATTAGCACTATGGACAGAGACAGCTCGAACGACTCCAATGCCATAGGCAACCGTCTGGCTGCGCAAAGCGATAATCTACAGGGTCATCTCCAGCAGCAACTCAACCTTGGTGGGCCTGGACAGGGACGTACAATGTTCGCATCCCGTGTTGGCGGCCTTGCCAGCTTGGGTGAAGATGCGGAGAACATTCCTGAAGGTATGGTGCGAAATGATAGTTCTCTGAACCGACAAGGCGGTCCCCGATTCGCCGGTAACGCCGCCTTTCAGAGCGCGATGGCGCGTCACTCAGGTCAGCAGGGCGTAACAACCAACAACAACTCTTCGGACTTCCGTGCTAATCTTGCCCATCAGCGGCAGCTAAGTCTGCAGAGCCGGTTTGCGGACCTTGGTTACAATGTCGTCTCCCACCTTGGAACTGCGCCGAGCGAAGCGGATGACATGACCGATGATGGTGCCAGTTCTGTTGGCTACGGCGGCTCTTCTTTCGATCCGACGCGTGGTCAGAGAGGTTCTCACGCGCCGGACTTCAGCTTTGGTTCTACCAATGTGCCGCACCGTAGGACAGGGAGTGATCTTAGCGGTCTTCTCTCAAATAGGACGGGAAGCCACCAGCCTGCGGCGAGCATGGGCGGTAACATGAATTTACTCTCCGCTCAAAGCCAGATGCTCGCTGACCAGCAAGTTGCACTGCAACAACAAATAGAGATGCTGCAGCTTCAACAGCAACAGCTCATGCAACAACAGGGCGGGTATGGCCAGAACGTAGGTGCCCAACAGCTCCAACAGCAACACCCCTACCCCGCTAAAAATAGCACCCCTGGGCAGGTGCTTGGGGGTCATCGAAGGATTCAAAGTCACGCACCTCGGTCCGGCCCGATGGGTAGTTTCTCTACAAACAACAATGTTGGTGGCGGCATGGGTAATTTCAATCTCAACCCAGCCCAAACGCAATCGGCAAATCTACCTCGTGGTCACGGCCGCAGACATTCAGTCAATGTTCCGAACAAAGCGAACCAACAGCAGCAACAACAACTGCAACAGCAGGCGCAGCCGCAGCACCAGCAAGTGCAACAACAACAACAGACACAGCAATTACGACAGTCTCCTACTGCTGAAGCCCAGCAGAGCTCTGGGCCCACAATGCAAGCGAATCCCGATTTCTCTTTTCCCAACACAGCTAGCGCTCAGCGTCAAACGCAACCTGCTTACCAGCCTGCTCAACCGTCTGCGGGGCAGTACAGCAGACCTTCTGCCCAGCTCACAGATTTGTCTCAAGACTACCTAATGGCAGGTGGAGGTCTCGTCAGTTTCAGTTCGTACGGGATGGGCGGTTCCATGTCTGATCAGGCCGACGGTTTCGGCGGCTCTGGTGCAGGTGGTCCTAGAGGCTCGCACGGTCGAACCAATAGCAATCAGTGGCGTATTAATGGCGCTCCGAGCGGTCAATTAACAGATCTGGCCCAGGCACAGGCTCAATTGGCGATGCTGCATCAATTCCGAGAATCCGCAGCCATGACAGGCCACTACAAGGCCCCCTCCATCAGCGGCGGCTTTAATCCTGCAGGTGGACCTGTTGGATTCCCTGGCAGCCAATTTGGTGGATTCTCTGGAAGTGGGCCCGGGAACCAGGTACAAAGAAAGGCTCTTTTCGGCAATTACCTTCCACAAGGTACTCTCCCAACCCTTCTGGCGCACGGCAAGATTGTCGTGGGTGTGCTCAGGATCAACAAGCGTAACAGAAGCGATGCCTACGTCACCACAGAGGTGCTTGACAGCGATATCTTCATCAGTGGATCGAAGGATCGCAACCGTGCACTCGAAGGGGATCTGGTCGCTGTCGAGCTGCTCGACCCTGTCGATGTGTGGAACGTCAAGAAAGAGAAGGAAGACAAGAAGAAGCGCAAGGAAGAGCAAAGCGGACACTTCTCTCGAAAGCCCGATAAAGCCAAGGACGATCTGGAGGTCGAGGGTGCCCAGCTGAAGCTCATCGAGGATGAGGAAGAAAACGAACAGAGTCCACCCGCTTTAGCCGGTCATGTTGTGGCCATTGTCGAGAGGTCCCCCGGACAGCTTTTCTCCGGTACACTTGGCCTCCTCCGCCCCTCGTCGGCCGCCACGAAAGAGAAGCAACAAGCCGAGCGAGCGCATCGCGAAGGGGCCGATGCTATTGCCCAAGAAGTTCAGCCTCGCCCCAAAATTGTCTGGTTCCGTCCTACCGATAAGCGCGTACCTCTTATAGCCATTCCTGCGGATCAGGCACCCGAAGATTTCTGGGCCGAGGGTGGGCAAGATAGCTACAACAACCGACTCTTTGTCGCCTGCATCAAGCGTTGGCCTATAACCTCGCTTCATCCCTTTGGCGCCTTGGTTGAAGAGATTGGAGTGATCGGCAATGTCGAGGCTGAAACTCAGGCACTGCTCAAAGACACTTTGAGCTCGGCGACCGAGGACTTTGCCGACAGTGCTATCAAGTGCCTCCCTCCTGCGCCCTGGAAAATTCCCGATCGCGAGTATGAGACGCGCAGGGATTTCCGATCACACCGCGTCTTCACTATCGACCCCGAGACCGCAAGGGATTTGGACGATGCTGTCCATGTTAAAAGGCTTGAGAACGGCCTGCTGGAAGTCGGCGTCCACATCGCCGATGTGTCTCATTTCGTTAAGCTCGGCTCGAGTCTGGACCGCGAAGCCAAAAAGAGGGGTACATCGGTCTACCTCGTTCAGCGTGCCATTCCTATGCTGCCGCCGATGCTTAGCGAAGAACTGTGCTCTTTGGTACCCAACGTTGAGCGCCTTGCCTTTTCCGCCGTCTTCACCATGAACACGGATGCGCAAGTTGTGGGCAGGTGGTTTGGAAAATCGATCATCAAGTCGTGTGCCAAACTAGCCTATGCTGACGCTCAGAACGTCATAGAAGATGGTGAGCTGCCCAAGGACAAGGTGCAAGATCACCAACCGACCGAGATTGCAGACGATATCAAGATTCTCCACGGCCTTGCGCAAAAGATGCGAGCTCGCAGGTTTGAGTCAGGTGCTCTCCGAATCGACAATGTCAAGCTCAGCTTCCGCTTGGACGATAATGGTCTGCCAACGGATGCAAGTACGTACCAGTCGTACGATGCGCACCGCCTGATTGAGGAGTTTATGCTACAAGCAAATATGGCCGTCGCCCAGCAGATTGCCGCTGGTCTGCCTGAGCTGGCTTTGTTGCGACGACACGAAAGGCCGCTCGAACGAAGGCTTGAAGGCTTCCTTCGACGAGCCAAATCGATGGGCTACGACATCGACGCTTCGTCTGGCGGCGCTCTTCATCAAAGTCTCAAACAGGTCAAAGACGAATCAGCCCGCCAGGCTTTGGAAGCTCTTGTCACCAAATCCATGTTGAAAGCAAAGTATTTCTGCACGGGAATGGTCGATATCGCCAAATACCAACACTACGCACTAAACGTTCCGCTCTACACACACTTTACATCCCCGATCCGCCGATATGCCGACCTCATGGTCCACCGACAGCTCGAAGCGGTACTCGCCAACCAGGACAAGTTCCCCGTGGACCGCGAAGCTATGGCCAAAATCGCCCAGCAGTGCAACGTCAAGAAAGATGCCGCCAAGCTTGCCCAGGAGCAGAGCGCTCACCTTTTCCTTTGCTTGCTCATACACGACCTCACCATGCGCTATGGCCCGGTCGTACGATCTGCCACCGTGATGGGTGTGTTGGACGCCGCTTTTGATGTGATCGTGCCTGAATTTGGCATTGAGAAGCGCGTCCATGTGGATCAGATGCCGATCGAGACTCATGTCTACGACGAGCACAGCAACTCGCTTTCCATCTACTGGAAGGACAGGGTCGATGTGATTGCTTGGCTCGCAGAGAATTCTGATGACGTACATGTCAAGAAGCTGCAGGAGCTGGCGCAACAGCACAGCATGATGGAGATGACGTCGCAGTCCCACACCGACGAAGCGGCACTGTTCGACGACGATGACGAGGAGGAGTCTACGGCCGCTGTTGTGCGTCATGCCAACATCGAGGCCGCTAAGGAGAGCGTACAGAGGCAAAAGAGCCTGCAAAAGGCAGCACTGCAGTTCGACGGCTTGCAGTCTACTTCGAGTGGCCACAAGGTCCAGAAAATCAAGGAGCTTATGCACGTTCCGGTCATCGTCACCTCGGACATGTCAAAGTCACCTCCGGTCTTGAAGGTCTTCTCTGTCAACCCTTGGGCCGAGGGCAGCACGACTTCGAGCAGCCATCAGACAAACAACGCGCTGCACCGTGATTAAGCTGATGCATGTCGTGAAAAACTTCCCTGATCTACAAGAACTTTGTTATTCGCGACAGTATTGGTAACATCACCTCCGTCCCCTTCCCGCATCGCATAACCACGCTGGATTGCCCACTGTCTCCCAAGCTCGCATCTCGGGCTCGTCGTTGGGCGGCTTCTGCCATCTGCGCGACTGAGTACGAGTCGAGGACAGCTGGAAGCAAGCCTCACCTATGCATGAACAACGTAAAATGTAAACTCGAACGAATGCAAGTATATACATAAGTCATGACTGCCGTGCCTGGTCGTCAACAATGCACACTCACACTCGCAGTTACAGGCCACGTCCACACTCACACTCACGTTGAAGGCGGCGGGTGGCGGGATTGACTGAACGTAGCAGCGTGGAGAGCGGAGCTGGTATAGCTGCTGAGAGAAGTTGTACTTGCACGCCAGCCGTGGCGGCGGCCGAGCTTTGTGCGAGCTTGCGGGGGCGGTGGCGTGGATCGTTCTGTGGGCAAGGCTGCACGACCGCGCGCGGCGAAGCAGGCTCCGGCAGACCGCTGCCCGCATGCGCCTGCGATCGGCGCTTCATCTTCCCACACACTCCGCCAGTGGGTAAAGGGACGCGGCAAACGTAACTCCCCGCATGTAAGGGTATACCGGCTTCACTCCGCCCGCGCAAGTTCAAGGCTTGCACTGCTGAGCCTGCGCAGTATGGCCGTGCTAGCTTCTTCAGCGGTCGTCTAGTTCTGGCTGTCCTTATCTGCATGCCACACTTCGCTGCTGATGCCGAGACGCTGCTGCAGATGAACGCGCCACGTTCCCCACTCTCCTCGCCAACGCACCCAGACCCTTCATCGACCTGGTATACTTTCTGACCCGCCCATTACCGTGACGAACTAGCCAGCGTACCCTATGTCATGCGGGCCCGCGCAGTAGCCATGAGATTAAGTCAGATCACATGCCAAGTCGAGTGAGTGAGGTGTGTGATTTGGCTCAAGGTGGAGTACAGCATGTCACAGGGAACCAAGGGGAGGGGCAAGGGCGGAGCGAACCGGCTAGTACTCGAGGTCTTCCTCGCCGACGTCGACCGAGTCGAGACCGACCTCCTCGTAATCCTTCTCGAGGGCAGCAAGGTCCTCTCGGGCCTCGGAAAATTCACCCTCCTCCATACCCTCGCCGACGTACCAGTGGACGAAGGCTCGCTTGGAGTAGAGCAAGTCGAACTTGTTGTCGAGGCGGCCCCAGGCGCCGGCGATGGCGGTGGTGTTGGCCAGCATGCAGAGGGATCGGGATACCTTGGCAAGGTCGCCGCCGGGGACGGTGGTCGGGGGCTCGTTGCAGATACCAATCTTGAAACCGGTAGGGCACCAGTCGACAAACTGAATGGTTCGCTTGGTCTTGATGGTGGAAACGGCAGAGTTGACATCCTTGGGCACGACGTCACCACGGTAGAGGAGACAGCAGGCCATGAACTTGCCGTCTCGGGGGTCGGCCTTGACCATCTGGTTGCCCTTCTCGAACGAGGAGAAGGTCATTTCAGCGACAGAGTTCTGCTCGTGTCCAGCCTTGGCAGCGGAGAGGATAGGCGCGTAGGTGGCGAGGGGGAAGTGGATTCGGGGGAAGGGGACAAGGTTGACCTGGAACTCGTTCAGGTCGACGTTGAGCGAACCGTCGAATCGGAGAGAGGCGGTGATGGAGGAGACCACCTGAGCGATCAGTCGGTTCAGGTTGGTGAAGCCAGGGGAGGCGATACCAAGCTTGGTTCGGCAGATGTCGTAGATGGCCTCGTTGTCAACCATGAAGGAGCAGTCCGAGTTCTCCAGGGTGGTGTGTGTGGTGAGAACCGAGTTGTAGGGCTCAACAACCGAGGAGCTCATCTTGGGCGAGGGGTAGACAGAGAACTCCAGCTTGGCCTTCTTGCCAAAGTCCTGAGCCAAACGCTCGAGGAGAAGCGAACCGAAACCGGAACCGGTACCGCCACCGAAGGAGTGGAAGACAAAGAAGCCCTGAAGACCGGAGCAGGCATCGGCGAGCTTTCGGACTCGGTCGAGGGTCTGGTCGATCAACTCCTTACCGACGGTGTAGTGACCTCGGGCATAGTTGTTGGCGGCATCCTCCTTGCCGGTGACAAGGGTCTCGGGGTGGAAGAGGGATCGGAAGGTACCGGTTCGGACTTCGTCGACGACATTGGGCTCGAGATCGACGTAAATGGATCGAGGAACGTACTTGCCGCTGCCGGTCTCGCTGAAGAAGGTGGAGAATCCGTCATCGTTCTCCGAGGGGCTACCCTCAAGGATTCGACCATCGGGGCTAAGGCCGTGCTCAGCCAGGTAAAGCTCCCAACAAGCGTTACCGATCTGGATACCGGCCTGACCGACGTGGAGAGAGAGGACCTCACGCATGTTGACGATGTAGGTGCGGGTGAGTGACGGCTGCTTGGGGCAAGAGAGGGGGCAAAAACAAAGCGATCGTTAGACATGTCTGGTGTGAGTGATGGTGATCGCGCTAGAGCCGACTTACGAAAAGTGGTTAGGGAGTGGGGAAGGGTGCGCTCAGAAGTAACGTAGAGCGAGTGATGGATGATGAGGAGCGGGAGAGAAAGAGGGCGCCTCGCTGTCTTAGGATCAAAGTGTTGGATTCTGCTCAGCGCAGCTCTTTCCAACCCGCGACGACACAGCCAGCGAGAGTGCTGTTCTGCAATCTACTCAGACCAAGCGCCTCTTGCCCCTACCCTTTGAATGCGTGCGTGTTGTATCGGTGTGTGTTTTCCAAGTTTCGGACGCGTGCGCTAGACTGGCATGGCGCCGGAATGATCTCTATTCCCTTGTTTCAAGTTTGTAGTAGCGTCGCGCAGGTAAAGTCACAGCAGTGTATTTAGAGATCACATCCAGCGTTCGGATAGGATACGACGGCGTGTTGGTTTGCGAGTCAGGATGTGACTTTAGACTGGAAGGGCGATCTCTCTCACGCGTCCTCAATTCAGATAGGATCGACGCAAAGGCCACTTCGCGATCTATCGCACGTATCAATCACGGTTCCTCTCTCCCGCCTCGTCTGGTCACGTGCCCTTCCGGTGGTCTTGCAGTCACAAATGTGAGAGTTGGGTATGTATGTGCGATCCACTCTGACGAAGGGTCAGTCAGCGTATCCGGTCGTGTGGTTCTCCGCAAAAACTGATGGTTGGCACTGTATGAGCCAGAACTTGATACATAATGTGAATGATAGATGAAAATAAGGATGTTGATGAGCAGCGGCAACGGTGAGCAATGGCGACGAGGTGGTTGGTCGATCGGCCGGTAGCGCATTTTCTAATGCGGCGGACAAAGTGTGAAGTGGCAGTGTAGTTTGCCGTCTACAGTCTACACAATGCATTTCGAGACGGACCGTCTATCCGCTTTTCGGGCTAGAAAACAGAATTACCGCAAGACGGTCTATGGGATATGAGATCTTACTACTCTATGATTGTGTGAACAGTTTGTACGGGCCTCGGGCTAAGTCCGTGTTGGCTTGCCAACTGAATTACATTCGAAACTCACCCTTGGCGCACACAATAATCTGCTCTTTTCCCACATAGCTCGACTGCCACTTGCCCCTTCTTCAGCATCCCGGCGACAATCTCGACAGCTGTACTCTTCCCCGCCATCCCACGCCCACTCTGAGCATCCCAATCCTAGGCAGTCACGGTGCATATTGTATGTCGGTTCTGTCATAACCCACCGTGACACTCGCGCAGCTCACACAAGCGTGAGTACGGTGAGGTTGAGGTGAGGACGGTGAGGTTGAGGCTCTCTGCCGCACCCGAGTCAGCATGAGCGCCAGCTCTATACCTCCACCGACCCAGCAAGAGCGAGATTCAGGACGTAGCCGCAGCACATCGGCGAATACACAAGCGTCCCAGGCCTCGTCTTCCTCCCAGGCCTCGTCTCCGCCGTCCTCTACGAAGCAGCCGACATCAGCAGCACCCTCTCCTTTACCCTCGCATCCGAACGCTCCCGCGGACTCACCATCGAAGCTAGGCTCCCATTTTTGGTCTTCCTGGGCTTCGCCATCCTCGTCCTCTGCCGTTGCGGCTTCTTCAGCGATGGAAAAACGCTCAAAACCGCGTCGTCCCTCTTTTGAGGAGTTCCGATCCGAAGAGCCTCCACAAGCAAGGTTGATCCGGCTGCGAGGCCTTTTTGACACTCTTCTTGATGAGAACGACGAACAGGCCCTCGCCGGCGGCCGAGCAAGGGAAGAGTGGATCAAGTCAGCGCGAAGAGCCAGGTATGGTGCTGGCGGAAGCTTAGCCCGAGGCAGCCTCGCTCCCTCCGATATTCGCAATTCCACTCTTGGCTTCGAAGACCGCAAGTTTACGACATCGGATTCCTCAGCTTCACTCGCCTCTTCATCTACCTCCTCATCGTCATCAATATTGTCATCACCTTCACCCTCCTCTACTGCCAGTTCAAAACTTCTCGACCCACCACCGCCTCCACGCCAGTCTTACGCCAAAGAGCTACTCAGTCAGTGTCGCCAGTGCAGAGAGGAGCTCAACATCCAAAGGCTCCAGCACGCTGAACAAGAAAGCAAAAGACAGGGCGAATCGACCTTCTGGTCCTCTTGGGCGCCCACGTGGCTTGGCGGCGACAAAGATGGCGACCTGGTCCAGGAAACCACTCCCGTCCGCAAAAGCGCTGCAGCTTCTCTTAGAGACAAGCTATCCTTTACCCAAAATGATAATCAAGGAGCAGCGACCACCGACGCTGCCTCAACGCCGTCGTCATCGTCTTACGGTTCTTCGCTTTCCTCTTTCTTCGGTTATGCCGACAAGTCGACGTCGTCCTCCGCTTCTTCGTTGGAAGAACAAGGGCAAAATCCTCCAGATATGGAACACGAAGCTGGCTGGACGGGCTCAGGCGTTTGGGGCCTGTCCGCTGTCGGACATAGGAGGCGTGCAGCGGATCGCGATAGAGACGATAAAGTCCGCCGTGGCCAAAACGTAGAAGATGACGGCGGGGCTCGCCAACGCCAGATCGAATGGGAAGGTTTCCTCGCATACGCCGAGAACAAAGAGCGCGAGCTCTACAAGATCTTTGTTGAGATGGACAAGAACGGAGATATGAGACTCGATGCTCAGGAAATCCGGACAGCCCTCGACCGCGCTGGCATTGATGTACCGCCGGCTTCTCTAGACGACTTTGTCGCCAGTCTCACCTGCACCAGATCTTTGCCCCACAAGAACGAAGAACGTACGTTTGTAACCTTTCCCGAGTTTCGCGACTATCTCCTTCTCTTGCCGAGAAAGCCCTCAGTACCCGAGATCTTCCGCTTCTACCAGGTCCGCAAAGCTTTTGGTCTTTTCGGTATGGGTGGCATCTTTGCCGAGCTTTCCGTCGGCTGGGGTAAAACGGAGCGAGGCGCAACGGCGGTCAATTTTGATGGGGATGTCAGTCTGGCCGGCGAGGAGAAGCGGCGAGAACCGCCTTCTGTCAAGGAAGCCAAGAGAGCCGAAAAGGTAGGCAAAAAGCAGGAAGCCGCTGTCGCCGAGGCAGTCAAAGCTGTTGATGAGGACGTAAGCACATCCAGCGGCGCCAAAACGGAGACACAGGCAGGTACCGACAATATAGTGGACGCGAAGAAAAAGGCTGCCGAAGCGGCCGCCGCAAATGCGACTATGCAACCCGACGAGGAGGAAGAGGAAGATGACAATGACATGATCCGCGGGGCCGTTGCACTCAAGTTTCTTTTGGCGGGCGGCATCGCCGGCGCCGTATCGCGTACAGCTACAGCTCCTTTTGACCGGCTCAAGATCTATCTTATCACCACCGGCCGGGGATCCGAGGCTACCGAAACAGCCAAGGCTGCCCTGTCGGGCCAGAAGGGGGCTGCCTCGGCCACGACCAAGGCGGCCGGCCAAGGTATTGGAATCTTGCGCGAAGCCATCATTAACCTGTACCGTGATGGCGGAGGCGTGCGGGCGTTCTGGGTCGGCAATGGCCTGAACTGTCTCAAGATCTTCCCGGAGAGCGCGATCAAGTTTCTGTCGTACGAAACCGCCAAGCGAGCGTTTGCCAAGTACGTCGACAACGTGTCGGACTCGCGGGACATTTCCGGAACGAGCCGGTTCATGTCGGGTGGTTTCGGTGGTATCACGTCTCAGCTGGCCATCTATCCGGTGGAGACGCTCAAAACGCGGTTAATGTCGTCGCAAAACTCGCCCGCCTCGTTGCACGGAAATGCGCTGCTGGCGAAGACAGCGCGCGATATGTGGCAGGCGGGGGGGCTGCGGACCTACTACCGCGGGCTGACCGCGGGGCTGATCGGGGTCTTTCCATACTCGGCGATCGACATGTCGACGTTCGAGGGGATCAAGCTCTTCTACATCAAGTACACGGGCAAGGAGGAGCCGGGCGTGCTTGCGCTGCTCTCGTTCGGCTCTGTCTCGGGCTCGGTTGGCGCGACCACCGTCTATCCGCTCAACTTGATTCGCACGCGTCTCCAGGCGGCCGGCACGCCCGCCCACCCCGCCACCTACGACGGCTTCTGGGACGCCGCGCGCAAAACCTACGTCCGCGAGGGCGTCGTCGGCTTCTACCGCGGCCTCGTTCCCACCCTCGCCAAGGTTGTCCCCGCCGTCAGTATCAGCTACGTCGTCTACGAGCAGAGCAAGAGGCGCCTTGGCGTCCAGTAGCCGCCCGCCCTCACTACCCTCCCGCTTCCATCTTGTCTCTTTCCCCCCGCATTGAGCATCGCTCGCTCGCTTTCTATACACTACGCCGCACGCGCGCAATCTAGACTCTTTCGATGCATACTAGTGCCGCTGAATACCGAGCAGGGCGGAACGGGCTGGAGGCCATTTTGTAGGGGATATATTGGCTCGCAGGCGATGCAGTGCGGGGGAGCGGGAAGACAGTTCGGTGGCGCGGTAGCGCAAGCGAGGGGTGCGGGGGGGCTACTCGAGCCCTAAGCTGGCGCGGGCGTCGTCGAGGCGCGGGCGGACCCAGACCGAGCCGGACATCTCGATAGCGGTGGCTACGGCGGCCTTTCCCGTGGCGACAAGGTGCGGGTGGTGGGACTCGAACCACTCGGCGAGGCGGAGGCCCTCCTGCTCGGCCTCGGCGATATTGCGCTGCGCGACCGACTCGACCACGCAGCGCGTGAGCACCCACGTCAGCAGCTCCGGCGCCGACCGCGCAAACCGCTGCAGAAGCCGCGACGTCGACGGCAGCGCCGCCACACCACTCCTCCCCGCCGCCGCCGCGCCGCTCGCGTCGGACCCTTCCCGCCGACTCACAGGCTCCGAGTCGGTGCCCATCGACGGCGCCACAGAGCTTTCCGGCGTCTCAGCAGTGGACGATCCGGACAGCGATGTGTTCGCCGAAGAGCCGTTGCTGTAGACAGAACCGTTCTCAGAATGTTCCTGCATGACAGGGCCACTCCGATCCAAAGCTGAACCCGCGTCCTGAGACTGCTGCATGTGTGCTGCATGCGCTTGGTTGACCGGCGGGCAGCTCTGCCGCCGCCGCTCGCCCTCGGCACTATCGTTTAAGATTGGGTTGAGATCGACCCGGTAGGCAAAGATACCCCAGGGCATGTTGGCGTATGCGGCAGGTTTCTTGGCCGAGAGATAGTCTGTGGCATTCTCCAGCGTTGCGGCCTGTTGCGTATTCTTGGAGACGAGTTTAGCTGCGTCCTGGAGGAAGGCGCGCTGACCCTCACCTAGCAGGGCTTCCCGAATGGCTAAATCTTCCACACCGTCTCGCAGCGCAAAGGCACGAATCAGGTTGCAGCCGAGCGCCCATAGATCGCCCGACGGTCCCATCCTGCGGCCGTACGGACCGGGAATGGCTTCCGGCGGGATCCAATCATAGCTGACCAGCTGTACCTGACCGTCGCCGCCTGAGATACCGCGGTAGGGATTAGCGTTTTCATAGTCAATGACAACAAGCGCTCCGTTCTCGTCAAACATGAGGTTCTCCAGCTTGACATCGCCATGCATCCATCCCCATCCATGGAAGCGCGCTAAGGTCCGAACTGCCTGCACATAGATATTGACGATCACGCCGTATAGTTCGGCCTCCTCACAGCCGGCAATCACGAAGAAGGCTTCCTCGGGATAGTCTTCTTCCAACCGCACGTACCGACTATCTTCCGTCTTGAGAACGGTGGCGACGGCGCCAGTTCGCGTTGGATTGAGCGTCTCTGCCTTTTGCACTTCGTCCAAAATATCATCGAGGTAGGTCTCTTGAAGTTCCTGAGCCAGCTCTTTGGTCACCTTGCCGGCCGTGGGATCGGCAGCTCGAAGCTTTGCCTCAATACTCTTGATCTCCATGGCAGCGTAGAAGTTGCCATCGCTGTCCATAGCCCACCTCCTCAATTTTGCAGCAGAGGACACTCGGTTGTCGGGTGTTGTAATTAGGTAGATCTTGGCCGGCGTAACTTCAGCCGGCTCTTGCGTTGCATGATCTGACTCTCCAAACGATACTCTTGGGGATGGCCTCCCTTCAGTGCCGTCTGAGCTGCTTGGCCTTCGCTTGCTCGATTGCATGTAGACAGCATCTTGATCCTCATCTTGACAGCTGCTGTGGGAGCCGCGTCGGCCCCAAGGCTTCGTAACGGGATGCTCAGAATTGCAAAGATTGTTGTCGTCATAAGCGCTTGACGTTTCCTCGGCGCTGAAGAGTCGGACACTGAGACCATCCGAAACGGCGCCTTCGCGATACGGCCCACTCTTATCGTAGAGAGTGCCTTCCACCGACTGTGGCGTCTTCCGTTTTGCAAGCTTCAACGGCGGCGCTCTAGGAGAGGAGGCACGCGATATCGGCGATCGAGATACCGTTCGTCGAGCCGGCGTAAAGGGGGAGTGGAGGTCGGTGGCGCTCAGAGGGCCTTTGCCATCCAGAGCGGCGTCCGAGAGAGAGACGTGAAGCTGAGTTGCTTCGTCTTCGTTGTCAACTGCGTTGTAGTAACTGAAGTCCGTTTCCGAATAAGCAGCCGCCGCTGCCGCAGCTTCTTCGAGGTTGGACCTTAACCGCCGTAAGGTCGGGCGAGCCGCCTCATCAAGATCGAGTTTACCGTGTTTGAGCTCGTTCTTTTTCCTCTTGTGGGCCTCCTTTGGCCGGCTCGTGGCCGCGGACGCCTTTTTGGATTTAGTAGGAGGATCCTCCTTGCGACCTAGCTTGGCCTTTTCAGCTTCTTGGGCCAGCGGAGGAAGATCAACAGTGCTGGACTGACCGCTGGGAGGACGGATTTGGGCAAGAGGGCGTAGAAAAGGTTGGTTATCCGAGGCTGCGGACGATCGGCGCCTGGGCGTATGGATACCGATCACGGTCTCGTGCCGCATGAAGGCCGCGTCAGACGCATTAGAGGAGAATCTTCTAGGTCGTGCGCCGGCTGTGAAGTCATGTGGGGTCATTGGAGGCGTAGCTGCTTCGGATGGTCTACGGCTGCGCCCACTGCCGCTGTGGCGGCTGGATCGGTACGAAGCTCCGCTATCGCTGTAGTCGCCTTCTGACTCGGAGGAATAGGAGGAGAAGGCGCCGCGGCTGCCTCGACGGTCGCCATGGCTGCTGACCGCACTAGCGACACGATCCCAATCGAGATACTCGGATAGCCTTTCGCGATCGTAGCGCCTCCAACGCTCGTGATCTTTTCCCAAGAACAACGTGGCTGCTTTAGGTGCATTGAAGCCAGGGCGACCGGAAGGACGGATGAGGATGGGCGATCTCGCTGCTAGGCCGAAGTCAACAGGAGTGGCTACAAAAGTTGGGGAAGGGGCCTGCGAGTCCAGTTCCTTTGGCGGGTAATGGCTCTGTAGAACACGGGTGGACACGCTACCGGCGCCAGCATGGCGACGTTTTGCCGGGCTCGCTGCAGGCGCTGGTGACCCTACCGCACTTGAAGGCGGTGCCATAGGATCGAGGGCCGGGTCGAGCGGGGTTATCTCGCTCGATGGCTGGGAAGTTGATGGAGTTGACACGGCCATTGCAGCTTGCAACCCTTATTCCTCTCTGTGAAAGATCTGTTCAGACGGCAGCGCATCCAAATCAAGCTGGGTCGCTAGCTGAGCTGGTGGAGTGTCGGAAAGTACTAGAACGCGGTTTCGTGCAACGTTATGCCGGTGCACGAAGGTCAATGCGCCGATTTTGAACTCCGGCTGTAAGCCGCGGGCGTTACTGTGTTTGTACGGGCAAGGCGGGGTAAGTGGTGGATTGGGTTCAACCGGGATGCGTCAAGCTTGTAACGGTACGTGCTGCTATGAAGTTGAGAAAGAAGGACAGCATAGGGTCGTGAGGTAGTAAGAAGAAGGGTTCTTGGGAGCCAACGGACAAAGGCAGCCGGCTCCACCAGACGAAGTTGAGGTTGGGAATGGGGAATCGGCCGAGAAACACGGGTATGCTGAGTGAGCTCGCCGAAGGCATGGGTGGAGATTGAATCGGAAGGGCTTGGTCGCTTGCTTGGGAGTTGCGTAGTAGCCGGATTAACCATACAACCAGTTTACGTACTTACTGACAATTCTGCGATAACTGCCACTGTGACTGACTGTGAGCTTGAGCTAGGGGGTGTGATCGAAAGGGCAAGGCTGTGAACCGAGTTCGTCTATCCCTGAGACAACAAGATTTCGGGCGAAACAGCAGCTGCAGCAGTCACAGTCACCAAGTGGCGCTCTAGACAGCAACCAATATTCACCGCGCGCCGCCACTTGCGATCTGGGTGTATCTGCATAATCACACTTAAATGTCAGATGTGATCGCCGAAAGAAACCTCCGACATGAACGGCGTGGAGCGACTTCCACCTTGGTTGGAGACGGTCGACGTCCTCGGATGCGATGGGTGCTTTTCTGCTGTGTGCAAGTCTTAGAAGAGATGATCGTCCCAATGACGTTATGGATTTAGGCGCGCAACATCTGTCATGGGATTACCCTACCATATTATTATGAAGCTTAAGTCGCTGACGGTCCGGTGGCACCGATCCAGCTCAGTCCTTAAGATCTCCGCCGGAACTTCTACTTAGCAGTGTGAGTGGCCGAATCTGTCAACCGGACGGCGACCTTCGTGTCTGCATGCATGTGCCGCGTGCAAGGCGACTGGGTTATATCGCGGGGATGGGTGGCCTCACTTGAGCCCCCGCTGGAATTTTCTGATGCAAGTCACAGTGCTGCCCCACGTTTGACCTCGCAGCTTGTCGCTCGACGCTGAACTGAACTCACACACCTTCACATTCACATTCGTGGAATCGACAGGGATGTGATCACATTTCACTTGCCATACAACTCGAGTGACTTCAGCACGGGCAATGACACGCGAGCAAGGCCTCCTCGCTCTTCATATTGTCGAGACGAGCGCAGCAAATCGAACCAATTGCAAACGGCCCTAGCCCTGCTTCACGTCGACTTCTCCCTTCTTTTCCTTTTGTGCCGAGATCTTCAAGCGGACTTCTCCCGCGCTGCATGTGGTCAAACTCCAACCCCGTCTTTTTGGTGGTGGCTGCCCTCCAACACCACCTAAACAGAAGCCTGCTCGCTTCCTGCGTGGAGGAAGGTGCCATGGAAAAGAGCTAGCGCGAAAGCATTTGTGAAGCAACCGACAGCGTTGACCCTTTCCAAAGCAGCACAAACCTTGGAAACGGATCAAAAATTCGCATCGGGTTTCGTTATATCCCGATTCTCATTTGCCCTGTTGTCGCGTGAGGAAGAGTGAACGTGAGAGTCGTGTCGTGTCTACACGAGGCATGTGCACAGCTGCATTTTTTATGCATAGCCAACCTAAGCCTTACATCCAGCATTGTGCTCATTCATGTATCTGACCACGCAAGGAACGTACCTATGCCTGTACAGTGTTCCATGCTATACAGTGTTTCCATGCCTATACAGTGTTTTCATGCCTGTACAATGCTGAGATGCCTGTAGAGAAGAGCTCGCAATATACTGCGCATGATGACAGGCTAAGGACAAGGAAGGGTAAGGAAGGTCTCGGGCTTGCCGTCGCACCGAAACTGCCTCTGTTGTTCCGTTGAACGTCTGATGCGCCAGTGACACGGGCACCACAGCCGTGCTAGACTGCTGCCACTGCTGTCAAGTAGCCGTCTCGATCAGCTTGGCGGCAAAGTTGCATCGGCGCCCTCTGTTCGCTGTACCGAATCCCAATAATGAATATTGTGCGGGTGATCAGCAGAGTAAGGGTTTGGCCAGGACATTGGAAAGGCCGAGGCGCATCTGAGTCGCATATTGATTATTCAAGACCAACACGCGTTCCAGCCAGCAGTACTCGCCTTATAACCTCAACACGCGCGCGATAGTTACTCATCCGCAATTCCATTTCAATTCTCATCCGAGCCGTAAGCTTCGGCCAATCCTGACCGGTCGAGGAGCGAGTGATAGCCAGTCAGCTCAGCTGTCACGCCCAAACTACTATCATCACCATCACACACTTCCTGGAGCCCTACGCCGGCACCTTGCTCTCCTTCTCACGACAAACTTTCCGTCGGCGGCCCCCATATTGAACAGCGTGTCTGACGATACAAACGCTCTTGGACAGCATCGCACCGACGCTAGCTCTTGTTATTCCGACATCTTTCTGCCTGTCGTCAGAGCCCCCAATCCGACTCCATAGGGGACCTGAATACCGACATGTCCACTACCACCCTCGGCGTCGCTGGCGTTCGGCAGCCAAGCTCTAGCAACGAGAGCCCCGCCTATGAGGTCCCTTATGGCACCGTCCAGCTCGCCCAGCCTAGTACGGATGGCAGCGGTAATTACGATCTTGCCAGCGGCTTCACGGCTCCTGCCGACTTTGAGAACCAGGACGAGGAAGATGACGAAGAGGGCGATGATGACGATGGTGATTCGGAAGACGGCGGCCGCTCAGGCAAGGGCAAGAAGGGCAAACGTGCGCGTTCTGCCGCCAAAGGCGAACGTGACATCAAGACCGGCCGAAGAAAGATCAAGATCGAGTTTATCGAGGACGACGCCCGTCGACATATCACATTTAGCAAGCGTAAAGCCGGTATCATGAAGAAGGCTTACGAGCTGGCCACCCTCACGGGGACGCAGGTGCTTCTCTTGGTCGTGTCGCAAACCGGTCTTGTCTATACCTTCACTACCCCCAAGCTGCAAGCGCTGGTAACCCAGGCTGAAGGCAGGAATCTCATCCAAGCCTGTCTCAACGCGCCGGATCCTGCTTCCAATGCAAATGAAAGCGGCCAAGATGACCAATCAGGGGAAGACGCAAGCGAAGGCGACCCAGTATTGTCGCCCTCTGGTTCACAAGCCAGTTCCAACAAACGTGCCGCTGCGCAAAGCAGAAAGCGACCGCGCACCCAATCGGCAAGCAAATCTTCTAACACCTCGCTTCCCGTTGCTAGTGCCGCAACCCATCCTGGCGATGATGAAGGTCTCAATGCTGCGACTGCCAAACGTGGCCGAGGCAGACCTCGCAAAAACACTATAAGTAGCACGACCAGCTATGCCGAGCCTACCCCCACTGCCATGTCGTCGTCCAGTGGGTCCATGGGGCCGTCGGGTAGCGACATAAGCCAGCCCCAGCCTCCTCTTTTACACCAGAGTTACAGCGATGATGCAGGACGCCAACATCAGCAGCAACATTTACATCCGCATTCCCTCCACCAACCGCAACAGCAACAGCAACAGCATCAACAACAACAGCAGCACCCGCAGCAGCAGCCGCAACAATCACAATTGGCTCATCATCACAGTCAACATCCGCAGCAGTCAGGGTACGGTCATATCAATGCGACGGATTTCCCTGCTTATGGTGCGGGACCAGGCAACTATTATGCCGGAGCATCATCTACAGCGTCGACGGCAGGTCAGGATCTAAACTATCCACACCAGCAATCCCATCATAACGGTCTAGGTGTTGATGCGTCTCATGCCGCTTGGGATCCGAGCCTTTCTTCTGGCCCTGATTCTCAGAACCTGTTTTCCAGTGATCAAGAACATGGCCAGCAACATTATGCTTATTCGGGAGCGGCAGGCCCACACTCACAGGCACATCATTTTGGCCATTTCAACCCGCAGCAGATCGCTGCGATGCAACCGCAAGAGATCCAGGCGCCACGACCTGCCTGGTAACTATCGTTGTGGTGTTATTCCGCCTTGCCCTTATCGCTAAGCCTATACCCCTACTCCATTTGCCGCCACCCATGCATCACGCTTCCTCTCCTGCTGTCTCATAGATCCCCTCTCGTTCCTCTCGCCTCGGTCTTCCTGTTCGCCTGTTGCCTACTGGCCCTCTGCCCACTGTTTCCTAGGTCGCTGCACCAGCCCTGTATCACTACTAACGTCCTTGCCGCAACGTGTCCGCACTCGTATTCACGTGGAGGAGCCATAGCGGCAAAGTGTCTATGTTGCCATCCTGAGCTTGGCGAGCTGTGCGGAAGGGAGAAGAGGAATGCGACCAGACTAGCCGAGGAAGGCGCCTTCGTCGAGCTCTACGCCGAACTCGTCCTTTGCCATTCTGCGCATGCTCTGTTCGAGGTCGTCTTCGAAGCCGCCGGCCGAGGGGTCAGTGCGGCCGAGGAGGGCGGGGAGGGGTGCGCGGAGGAAGTAGCGGAGCCAGTGAGAGAGGCCGGAGCCGAGGAAAGCGAGGTCGAGGAGGAAGAGGGTGGAGCGGAAGCGGAGGTAGTCGAGGCGGGTGGTGAGCCATTCGGCAAGGCGCGAGGTGAGGCGCGGGGGGGCGTCGGCGTGCGGCCGCAGGGCGCGGTACAGCGTCGGCGTGCGCGTCGTCCCGATCAGTGCCGCGGCAGCGTGCTTGGCCAGGATGTTGAGCCGGTTTACCGGCGAGCCCAGCACCTGGTTGTTCGCCTGAATGATCCGCATCGACCGCGCCACAAAGATGAGCTCCTTGGGCAGCAACTCTACATGGACAAGGAAGCTTTTGATTTTCTCCTTCATCTCGCGCTGCAGCTCCAGGTCGGTCTTGTGCACCTGCGCCGCAGTGTGCGCTGCCGCCCCGCTTGCTTTCGGCTTGCTCCACGGCCGCAGCAGCGTCGCCGACGCAAAAAGCTCCGACGCTTCCTCGCCCATCCCCCACCCGCGCGTGATATCGTCGAGCGTCGTCAGATCGAGCGTAAAAATGGCCTTCCACAGCTGCGCATACTTGCGGCGGAAGTCCTCGCTCAGCTCGACATACAGTCCGTGATCGATGAGCACTACCTGGTGCTGCCCCTTGACTCCGTTCGGATGCTGCCGGACGAGCACATTGGACGGGTGGCCGTCGGCCTGCACAAAGCCGTGCTGGAAGATCTGGCTGGCGAACGCCTCGCAGACCGACCGCGAGACCTGCCGCGCGGAGAGCCCCATCTCGGCGAGCCTATCGCGGTCCGTCATGCGACACGTCCCGCCAATCCACTCCATGACGAGCACGCGCTGGGTGCACAGCTCCTGGTAAAAGTGCGGCACATAGCAGCTCTTCCGGACCAGCTTGTCCGGATCCGTCTCGATCGCATGCTTCGCCCGCAGCGAGTTGGCAAGCTCAGACTTGAAAAAGGTTTCCTGCTCGATTTGGTCTGAAATATACTGCCCGGCGAAGGCCAGCGGGAGCTCAAAGATGCGCTCATACAGCAGCAGGAGGATGCGAAACGACCACAGGTCCCACTTGGCATACTTGCGGATGTTGGGCCGCTGCACCTTGACCGCCACTTCAGGGCCGAGCGTGCCCGGTGGCGAGCCGGGTGGCGGCTTGAGCCGGGCCTTGTGCACCTGCGCAACACTGGCAGCGGCGACGGGGAGCCGGTCAAACTCGGCGAAAACGTCGTCGGGCTCGGCGCCAAGCTCAGCCACGAGCACCTTTCTGACATCCTCATAGGGCAGTTTCTCGGCATTGTCGAAGAGCTTGGTGAGCTGGTGGTACGGCTTGGGGAGGATGGCGGCCTGGCAGCCAATGGCCTGGCCCAGCTTGACATAGAGCCCCTGGTTTTGCTCACACACATACATGAGCCTGTCCGCACACCGTTCGTGCAGCGCGTTGATGGACTCGAGCGAGTCGCGGTCGAAGTTGAGTTTGTAATCGAGTGCAATCCGCAAGCCAGTGTAGGCGGTCAGCAGATTGCGCTGAGCGGTGCGTGCATTGACAAACTCATCGAAGAGGTAGACTACGCCCGCCGCTCCGAGGGCCATCGCGCCTCGTCTTGTCCATTTGCCTGGCTTTGAGGGTCTAGAGGGGCTGCCAGTGCTGCTGGGCGACGCTGTCGATGCGTGACTGTGGGCGAATCGCCGCTGCTGATAGCGCACGCGCGGGGCGCTACCCGCGGGGTGAAAAGAGCATGACGAGTGTGCTCTGACTGCACTGGTAACAGCATTGGAGCCAACGATGCCTGGCGGCGCTCCGCTATCCCGCATTCGGCCATAGCGGGAGGATGCAGAGCTGGTCAAACGGTGATAGGCAGCTGAGCGGGTTGGAAAGCGGCTTAAGGCCAGACGGGACTCCGCGACGAGGTCGGCGCGTCCCGAAAGCTGAACGCTCCTGCCAGCCCAGCCGGCGCTTCTCCCGACGTGTGAAGCCCACATCTCTAGGAGCAACCCTCCTTGGATTCCCCTGTGTTGAGGCGCTTGCGATGATGGTAGCAAGGTGATGTTGGACTAGCAAGGGAAGACACAATGAAGCAGAACAGTCATGTTGACAAGTGCCTCCCTCTGTGATTGAGACCGCATATCGTGCGTCACCGACTCTTACCTCATGCGAAGGAGCGAGCCCAATGCCTCCACTTGGCTGCGTGAGTGCAGGAGTTGCGAGTGGCAGTCATGTATTGACTTGTTTCGGAAATCCAGTCTGCGAACTGCGAAACGCTCTCGGTCGGAAGTTCCGACGCGGGCGGATCTAAACCCATCTAACACATCGAGCCGACCTCTTTTTGGGTGCCCCGGTCTGGCCATGACCTGGATCGATCTCAATGGCGACCGCCTCTACGTCACCCGTTAGCCCTGCCCTTTCGACCCACTGCCGCTGGCCTTAGCCGCCAATCCGCAGCATCTTCTTTTTCGCCGTCGAGGGCTTGACCGAAGCGCAAAATTAAATACCCCCACCTGAGCGTTTCTCTGCGCTATTTAACCAGCTAGTCACTATGGTGCGGCAATCGTGTTGAACAATCAACCATGTACAAATACATGAGCGTTGGTATGCTCCGGTGCCCTCCGTCGTACCGTATTGATTACGATGGCAAGTAGTTTAGAATGAATATGGTTGGATCCTGAGAAGCCAGATTACCGATGAGACGAGCGGTGCCGCTGGTAGCGATGACTAGAATCACGAAAGAGTCTTGAGTAGTGATTCGGCTAGAAGGAAATGTCACGAAAGAAACGAAACACTTTGAAATGGGCATCTGTAATCGGTGTTACACACCCAAAAACGGGGCCTGGCCAAACAGCCACGGACACGAGACTGGAGCTGGGTTCCGAGGACTGGGGTTATATGGATAGGGCCTTTGGCGTTGTGGTCCAAGCTTCTTTCGCGTTTCTTGTTCTCGCGCAGTCTCATTCATGCTTCCACTGCCGCTATCCAGTCCACTCACTCTGTCGTGAACCTCGGAGCTTTCGCTTCGCCATCTCATAATCTTCGCTGCAGCAGACGCAGCAGGCCAGCCATCGTCATCGGATTTTCCATAGTTTAATACAGCTTCATCAATTGGTGCATCATATCGGCACCCGCAACGCAGCCGTCCTAGCTGCGCCACCAAGCCAGTCAGTGCTCTCGGTCCCGCTTCTCCAACCCCACGCCAAGCTCATTGCCTCCATTTCTTGACCCGCCGCACCACACCGAGCGTGTTTCAACGCTCCGACTTCTTCGTTTCACACACAGCCGCGGAACATACCGGGCGACACAACGTTACCTTCCTTTCCTTACAAAGTTTTGGTTGTGACTGCGCGTCGGGAATCCCTTCTCTATCCCCAATTTCGTCGTGGTAGTGGACAAAGGCCGTGGTGGACCTGCATCGCTCAATCTATCATTCTCTTTCGTAGCCCCTCTCAAGGCGCCAGGTATCTCCGACTTGTTATCTATTGCAGCGTGGTTCGGGCCGTACGCTCGCTAGAACGAAGGCGCTCAGCTTAGCTTGACAGCAAATCACGACAGAACAGCCGCAACTCGGATCCTCGGTCTGTATTTCGACAGTGGGAGTAGACACAAGCCTTGTCGTCTATCATGTCGCGCCTATCTCGACAAGAGTATCATATGTACCCACAACAGACGCATGCGCGATGGTCGCCATCACCGCCTCTCAACAGACTTTCTGCTGCTGCTGTCGACCCGAGACTCGCTCCTCGCATGGGAATCCCGTCGCAGCAAGATATGCAGCAGTCTCAGACACAACAGGTGTCATCATCTCAGATACAAGCACCACCCACTCCCGTATCTTCCAACACGGATGTGGTCCAAGCTGTCAATGCCATGAGCGCTCAAGTAGCAAGTCAATTGTCCATGATGGGAACACAGCTCGCCTCCCTTGTCTCTTTGACATCCAGACTTATCGAGATCTCGCAGCTCACTTTAGCTGCTGCTGACAGTGCAGCTCGCGGTCGCGCTCCTTCTGCTAATCCCAATGCCACAGGCTCGACGCTTTCGTCCGCGCAAAACGCTAGCGCTAGAGTCGACGCAAGTCCAGCCGTCAGCAACGTTGACGCTGGCCGCACTCGCACCAACGGTATTGCACACAACCCCGGCTCGCTTGCGGCCGCCAGCGTCGCCAACACGGCCGCCCGACCTGAAACGCGATCAGCGCCATTTTACAACCCACCATCGGCCAACAATCATCGAAACTCAATGGATCCGAGCGGCTCGACGCTGGACCGTACGTTTGGCAGCACGCTTAGGGGGGCCTCTCCAAACTCGTCCCCTTCATTGAACAACAGCGTATCTGCTTTGGGACCGCGACAGAACCCGCTACAGCCGATGCAAGAAGTATCCGACCTGCACAAAAGCCGTCTGCCAAGTCCCGTTTTCCCTGACGACCCGATGGAAATGTCTGGCGATATCTCATCTGCTAATCACCAATCAAAACGCCACTCCGCAGCGGATGCAGGAGGCGCAGCCAATGCACAAAAAGCAAGCGCCGAGGCCTCGCTAGGTGACTGGAAGACCTGGCTGAACCGTCCCTGGCATGCTCCCCCAAATTACCAGTCTCGCAACATTCAATACCGTACCATGCACGCCGCGCGGCGCGCCCATCGAGATCAAACGAAACGGTCCATGGCCACTCTGGGCCGTCTACCTTTGAAAGAATTCCTCGAAATCAGGCCAGAACAGTATCTGAGCGTCCGCAAAACCGGGCGGAAACTATACCAGGAATGGCTTCTGCAGGAAGTTCGTCTGGCGAAGCAACCTGAGGATCGGGTAAAAGCCGCTATCAATCGGCTGGAAGCGGACCATGCGGAGCTTGGCGATTGCGAGGATCACTGGAAGGCCAGGCAGCTTCTGCAGCAGATCATTGACAATGCCATTGACGAGGCAAATTTGCACCGCAAGAAGGAAGCGCGTGCGAGCAACGCGCATCAAGACACCGGCGAGAGCACGCCCAAGACCGCCAATGCCGACAATAGCAGGCTTGCTCCGGGATCTGGCGCTGCCGCACCGACTTCTCTGGCTGCCATCAGTGGTACCGATAGAGCCACGCGAGGCGCCGCTAGTGCAGCGAGCCTCAAAAAGGGTGCAATGGCTGGTGGAGGTAGCAGCGCGACAGGAACTAGCAAGGGCGCAGGGGCTAAAGCCGGCAGCCGGAGAAAGGCCGAGCAAGCAGAACTCGAAGACACTCCCTCACGTTTCCGGCAGACCCCTTCGCAGAGGGCTTCATTACTCACGGGCGGCGCAGATGACGCGACCGCCGCCTCACTTCATAGTCAACACACCTCCTTATCTTCATCTGGCTTGGAGGGGGCTCACGGCGGACGTGGCGGGGCCCTGCCTGATTACTCGGCTGGTTACGGCAACGACGGCAGCTCGATCGCCTCGGCGACCGGCGGTGACCCGTCGCAGGCAAATCGGCAGCATGCCACCCATCCGCACCATCCGCAGAATGCGCATCACAGCCAACATCAGCCGCATGCGCAACATCAGCAGCATCCTCAGCAACAGTCGCAACAGCAACAAGCGCATCAACAGGACCACAGCCATGCTACCTGGGCAAACCCCGCTGCGACGCAATCGCTGTTCGGCCAGTCGGGCTATGTCGCCCAGCCCGCCCAGCAAGCCCTCTCTCACCACCAGCAACAGCCATATCAGACCCACGGCCATCACGGTGGTCATCACCACAACTCACATTACCTCTCCTCAGCCACCGCCGCGGGCGATCCGGGATCGCAAAGCAGCCTGGCTGCCTCAAATTCAAGCCTGCTCGACGACCAGCGGCATCCTTCCCATCTAAGCCCACTCGTGAACGGCAGCGGCAACGTGAGGATGCATCCCCCAGGCACGGCCCCCAATCCCCCGCCTGGCGCTCAACAGCAGGGCGCCTTCTTCGACTATGGCCAGCATCATCGACAGTAGCGTCGAATTATTGAACTTAGCGTTGCTTGCCCGACCTGGCCCGACCCAGGAGGTGTTTGTAGGCTGTAGCTCTTGTATTATCAGAGATCCGGCCGCTCTCGTTCGCCTGCACCGGGTGCGGCAAAGTCCAGTCCTTTAATAGTATGCGAAATCCGGATACGACGACCTACCTACCGTGTTGTGTTATACTGTTATGAAGCACGATTCGACATACTGTTGTCTACCTTTCTCGGGCGAGTCAGATTGTTGCTAAAAGCAGGCGGTCGCGCCGCTGCGGGTTCTTCCTGACTTGAAGCTTGGAAGAAATCTTCTTGCCTACTTCGAAAGGTGTGCTTATCCGACTATATACTTTCCGTATCTTACGCGCGTCAGCTTGTATTATGCCCATTAGCGTACGGTAACGCGATGCCAGTGTATAGTAGTAACGAAAACGGAAATTCTTCTTGAACTCTCGTAGTCACTCCTGCCTAGCTCGTACTTTGCGAAAGTCTTTTCGAAGGTTACAGGAAGCGGCGGCGGTGGTCCTGTGGGCACGATCACCTTGATCTTTGCTCACACACCATCACTCCCAAACCTCCCCCAGCGCTTTTCCACCGGGGAATAACCAGCATCGGATATTTCACTATGGTCGCGGATCCATCAGCCCCTGAGGGCCAGCAGAACAACGGCGAGTTTTCCCAGCACCAGCAGCAGCAACGACAGTTTTTCGGAGGGGAGGAAGAGCTCGGAGATGAGGAAGAGCTTGGAGACGACGTCGATCTCGTAGTCGGTGACTATGGAAACGCAGGCACCTTTGGCGGCGAGGCAGGTGCTGAAATAGACGAGGCTCAGGCGGCTGCGCTTGCCGCTGCCCAGGCTCAGGCCGCCCAACAGGCCCAGCAGGCTGCGCTGGCTGCGGTCCCCGACGCTATCCGAAAGTACATTGTGCTGTTCAACCAGGCTGTGCAGAACAACAACATCGGCGACATCACCAATGCCTACGAAGGCACCTGGAGTCGGCTGACCGAAAAATTCTACGCCCGAAGCGAATGGCCCGAGGCAGAGACCATTGCCCCTCTGGTCCACGACGACCAGAAGTTCTTGACCCTCTACAGGGAGCTCTGGTACCGACACGTATACTCCCGCCTTAGTCCAGATGGCGAAGACCGATTCCACAGCTACGACAACTACTGCGACTTCTTCAACTTTGTCCTCAACTCGGATGGCCCTGTCGAGCTCGAGCTTCCCCCTCAGTGGCTCTGGGACATCATTGACGAATTTATCTACCAGTTCCAGTCCTTCTCCCAGTGGAAGAACAAGGTCAGCAACAAGAGCGAGGACGAACTCGCCCTTCTGCAGGACGGAGGTGTTTGGAGTCCCTACTCTGTTCTCAACGTTCTCTACTCGCTCATCCAGAAATCAAGGATCACCGAACAGCTGATCGCTGCCAGCAAGGGGGAGGACCCCGACGAGGTCGCTGGAGAGTTCGGCAGCAAGCCTCTTTACAGGATGCTTGGCTACTTCTCCATTATCGGCCTGCTCCGAGTCCACGTCTTGCTCGGCGATTACACGTTGGCTCTCAAGATGCTGGACCACATTGAACTCAACAAGAAGTCCGGCTTGATCAACCGGGTCACCGCTGCCCATGTCACTGCCTACTACTATGTCGGATTCGCATACCTCATGCTGCGAAGGTATCCTGATAGCATCAAGAGCTTTACGCATATCCTCGTCTTCATCATGCGATTGCGCCAGTACCACACGCGGTCCTACCAGTACGACCAAATCAACAAAACCGCCGACAGGATGTATGCCCTGCTCAGCATGGCGTGTGCGCTCTGTCCCACTCGCTTGGACGAGAACATCCAGACGCAGATGCGCGAGAAGTATGGCGACCAGTTCAACAAGATGACCAAAGCCGGTGACGGCTTGGAGGGCCTCAGCGCCTTCGAAGAGCTTTTCTTGTACGCGTGCCCCAAATTCATCACTGCCAACTCGCCGCCGTACCATGACGAGGATGCGCTGGATGACTACAGGGATAAGGCGTACCCGGACCCTGCTCAGCACCAACTGCGGGTCTTCCTGGCGGATGTCAAGACCCAGCTTTCCAACTCGAACGTGCGGTCCTTCCTGCGCCTCTACACTACTCTGGGCACCGACAAGCTGGCCAGTTTCCTCGAGATTGACCAGGAGGAGCTTGTCGAGATGATGATGGTGATGAAGAACTCCACGCGCTCGCTCAAGTGGTCGAGCGGAAGCCTGCTGGATGGCGAGATGGTCAACACCTCGGACCTCGATTTTGTCATCGACACCGACATGGTGCACATTGCCGAGTCGCGTGTGGGGCGGCGGTATGGCGACTGGTTCCTTCGCAATGGGACGCGCATGCACGACGTGCTTGTCAATATCCAGTCCAAGCCTTTGCCGATTATCAGCAAGGAGGCGCAGGATGAGGCGAATGCGGTGGCTGCTGCCGCGGCCGTGCAGGCTGGCGATCGCAAGGGGCAGAAGTCGGCCTGGGCTGGTGGGGCTGCCAAGCCAGGCGCCGCGCCTGGCGCTCCGCGCCCCCCCCGCGCCGCCCCCAAACCCGCCGGCGCCTGGGGCAGCTCCAAACCCTCCGTCCCCGTCTAGACCCCCCCAAAAGCTCCCGCCGAGCCCCCCTTACTCCCCCCCACACCTACATGTACATCCTCACGCCGCTCGTAGCAGTATAACGCGTATCCCCCGCGTCCGCTCTGCGCAGCTCTTTGTCCGTGTTCCCCGCACAAGCACAGGCTTGACAGCGTAAGCATGCGCATAGCCCTCGCCGCCGGGTATCAGTATCTATTCGTGTGCTGTGCTGTGCTGTGCTGTGCTGTGCTGTGCTGTGCTGTGCTGTGCTGTGCTGTGCTGTGCTGTGCTGTGCGAAGATGGCTAGGTTGGACATGGGAGGGGACGTGCTGGGACGGAGCCAGCTTGGGAGAGAAGCGCGGGGAGGGTGGTCAGATGCCGATAGCGCCGACAAAGATGACGGGGCGGTGGTCGGAGCGGCCTTCGAGGGCGCGCATCTCGCGGTCGTCGAGGGCTTTGTAGAGCAGGCACTCGATGCGGCCGGTGCGGGGGCCGACGAGCGCATCCGGCGTGGGGGCAAGTGGCTGGCTGGCGGTGCGGCCCACCTCGCCGTCGCGCGCCGCGGCGTGGTGCGGCCGCAGCGCCGAGATCGCCGGCGCCAGGAACGCGGGCAGATGCGA
This sequence comes from Tranzscheliella williamsii, assembly GCA_023212725.1. NCBI lineage: Eukaryota > Fungi > Basidiomycota > Ustilaginomycetes > Ustilaginales > Ustilaginaceae > Tranzscheliella > Tranzscheliella williamsii. The sequence continues at coordinate 255,923 of JALBYF010000005.1, read as the reverse complement.
CGACAGGCTGTCCATCCACGAGCCGCCGAACGAGCCCGACTGCGACCGGCGCGTCCACGGCCCCGGCGGCGCCGCTGGGCGCGCTCCAGCGTCATTGTCAACAGGAGCCCTCCGCTCGGCGCGCCGGGTTTCCGCTGGCGCAGATGCAGGCGGCCTGGCGCTCTCCGAAACCGCCAGAGGCAGGCGCGACACAGAGGCCGACGACCGCCGTACCGGTATGGGAAGCTTACGCTCACCCTCGTCCAGCACAAGCGGCGAGAGTTCGCTTCTGACGCCGTGGAAGTGGCTGTCCCTGCCCTCCAACTGGCTTGGCAGGTCAACCGAGCTAATCGCTTTGCCATCCATACGCAGTCCCAGGCCCGCAGCAGGGCCTCGTGCAAAGCCCGGCGATGGGGCGACTAGGGCGTCACCCTCCTCGGTCAGCGACCAAGTGTCGTCGCGCGACGCGCTCGTCAGGTCGTACGTAGTCAAACTGGGGCTCAGCGCACGGCTTTGGTGCCGCGTCCGGGCAGGATGCAAAAAGCGCTGCAGAAGGCGCGGTGCTCTATTCGGCTCTATGTCGGCTAGCAGCCTAGTCTTGGCTTGCAGGCTCGTTGCTTCGGAATCGCCAGTTGGTAGGACTGAGCAAGACATCCTATCTCTATGAGGCAGGCCCACTTTACGGGTGGTGGGGTTCGGCAGGCTGGTCTCGGCTGGAATGGAATGCTCTGGAGTGAAGGCGAGGCTAGAATCGTCAGCCACGGCCGCCATCTGGCCACTGGACGTGCTTCTTTGCGCGTGCAGCTGCTGCCGGCGCTCAGCAGCTTGTCTCAGTGGCATGATCAGCGCGTGAGACAGGGCGCTACCAACCCGGGAACCGAGGCGCTGTTCGTGCTGAGCTCCTTTCATGCTGTCATCCATGTCAGAGTCATCGTCTTGGTCGACAGGGACAGTAGACCGGAACAGCACACGGTCGCACCATGAAGGCACCCTCTGCTTTGCACTGGTGTCGTAGGGTTGGGCTTCCAGGTAGTCGATCTGTTCTGCAGTCGCTCCGCTAAGGTGTGGGTACTTTGCTTCTCTGTGAGCCTTGGCAGCTTTGTCACTGGCTCGCGACACTTGTGAGGAGCTCCGCATAAGTGACTGCTCGCTCACAGTTTCCTTACCCGCGGAAGAAAAATAATGGGGCTCCCCGGTTCCGCTTTCTTCAATTCTCGACATATCATCGACGTCTGCATCCGCTGAGGGCGCGTTGGTGCACTCTGCAGCAATGTTCTGATTTTGTGCCGATGGTAAGCGGTCCACGCCGGAGGCTGCTGACCCGACAGACCCATCTATCGAGGCATTGTCGCCTGAGCTGGACTCCGTTGCAACCGCCTTACGAGGGGAATCTGTGAGACCACTTAACCATTTCTTTCTGCCTCCTATCCCGCCGCCGCTTGATTCAGATTGGCCGGACATCTTCTCTTTCAGGTTTGAGGGAGTTGCAGTTCGTACCATTTCCAGGATCTTCAACTTAGCTTTGATGGCAGCCCCAGGGGAAAAGAATTTGGCACCTTGGGCAGCACTCGTGTTCTCTGCTAGGAGCCGTTCATCCTCCAACTGTCTCTCCTTAGCAAGCGAGAAGGCTTCCTCTGCTTGCGGATACATCTGCCTGTTCTGGGACTGAACGGACGTCGCGAAGCCCGATGACGAGCCGACTGAGTCAAAAGCGGAAGAGATTACAGAACCTCGATCTTCATCCGAAGGCTCGCCTTCGACACCAGCATCTGTATCAGCGGCCTTTCTCATCCTATGGTGTGAAAGCAGTTCAGCAGGGCTATTCTGATCGAGAGCCGAGACTAGCGATGTCGCCGTCGCCTCGGGGTCAGTGGAGGGTTCCCGGCTTATCAGTGCCACTGGCCCAGAGGACGCAGCAGACGTTTCATGACCATGTGTACTGTAGATTTCGTCGGTTTCGCTAGTGGGGTCCGCGTCTAGGCCCTTTTCCTCGGGAATACTTGTTTTACTGAGTGGATTGGAAGACAGTTCGGAGGTGGCTGTTCGAAGTCCGCCAGTGAGACCTGTCGGGATGTCGATGCCGCTCTTAATGAGGTTGAGAGTCCTGCCCCTCTTGATCTTGAGCGTCTTCATAACATCGTATTTGTATGTGGGCGGAAAAGCAATCGGCGCTTCTTTGAAGCCTTTGAAGGCTTCGCCCTTTTTGAGAACTTGCCCAAGCTGATCAAACGCAAGAGCTTGATCATATTTCTTGTTCATCAGCAGCCAGTCAGCATGCTGTCGTGAGATGTCGATCCTGAAGTTCAAGTCTCCGAACCAGAACGAGTGATCAAATTGTTCAGTGATATCGTCCAGCCTGGATCGAGGATCGGACTGGGGTAAGAAAGAATCAACTTTCAAGGCTGCTTTGATCTTGGCGACGTTGGCGAGACGCAGTGCCACCTTATCCTCGTGGGCTGCAAGATGTGCGTTGACGAATAGTAGACGGGTACAGCCCAGCTTCACTGAGATGCCAACGCCGCCTTTGTTTCCGAGTCGTCCGGCCAGCAAACCCGACTTGACGTGGGACCGCGAAGCGCCTCGAATCCGATCCTTACATCCTCTCCATACATACACAGCCATATAACAGCCCATCATACGTTCCTTAATGACCAGCTCATAAGGTCCAAGCGACTTGGGCGTGCTGTCGGTCGCGGGCTGTTCGGACAAGTATCTTAAGCCCCCCTCACCGAGCGGATTTGGGCTCGTACACGGGAGAGGCGAGCTAGCTCGTTTGTACTCCTTGTCGCCATTTGCGTTTACTGGAAGCGGGGAAGGCGATCGTGAAGGAGTAGGAGGCTCTATTTGAAGCGCCGTCCCAGCTCCGACCGGTGTCTGAAGCTCAGCTTCCGCGCCGACCTCGACGACATCGGAGAGGCTGCTCAAAGAAGTTGAAAGATTCATGGATGCCCTCGCAGGAACCGAGAGCAGGCCGCTTGACCGTGAGGGAGGTGGCCCTTCGAAGGATTGACTATTGGAGGTTGGGACCGCAAAGTGTTGGTCGATAGGAGGAAGCGACACGCTTGGCGACACGAGAACAGGAGATGTCACATACTCGCTGCCGGTGAGGCTCTGAATCGGTGGTTTGGCGGCTGAGGAATGTTTGCGGACGAGGTCGGCTGGCCTGAGGTTCAACTTGGGGAGCAGTCTCCGTTTCTCCGCAACAGTAGGCGAACTGGGCATACCCATACCGTCGGCAAAACTGTTCAGACCTTCAAAGGTACTCTGATTGGGGGTTCCTGGAGCGCTGGCGCTCATCTGCAAGCCGATGGGGCTGGCAGCTCTGGACAAATCTGGCGTGACAGCAGCTGAAACCGACTTTGCTGGGAGCCCACGTTGGAATGCTTCATGGGACGGGGTCGTCTCCCTTTTTGAACTAGCCGTCTGTGACAAAGCACGAGCAAGTCTTGCACCACTGATGAAAGATTTGTCCTTGACGTCTTTGTCCCTCTTGGCGGTCTGATTCTTGCAAAGCCAATCTTCACATAGGTCACTCCAACCGGTCCCACCGATGCTGGGCCAGGTGCCCAACTTATCGTCTGCGCCAGGTTCAGCCTGGGTTGAATCAAAGCTTCCGCCATAACCGGATGCTTGTGACCCGCCGATCCAGGGTGAGGACAAACCCTGACCAGGAAGAGAGAGAGAAAGCGGAGCAGATAGAAACGGAAAACCACTCTCCTTGCCATTCTGTACACCGCTTTCTCGAGTGGAAGTTGTTGGAAGGCCTTCCTCTGCGCTCGGCCATTGCGTTGATGGAGTCGCGGACGGTTTAGTTTCGGTCGAGGAAGATAGCAGACTGTCTCCTGACTTTTGCCTCTCTTTTTCCTTTTCAGTCATCCTGGTCTGTCGTGCTTTCTCTTTGGCCGAGCGATCCTTCTGTTTGCCTATATCACTGAGCTCGCCGGCCATGCCCACGCTGGTGGCAAGACGTTTTCCATCGCCCCAGGGACATTCTTGGCCAGCAATGACCAGAAGGTGATAAGGGTGCGAGTCGTCGTGCGGTAAGGGTGGAATGCGATCCGCTCTTGGAGTGCTTTCCTGACCAACGACGAATCTTCCCCTGCTGTCTGAAGCATCATCGCTCGAGTCTTGCTCATCGGCGGAGTCCATACTGACGTCCCAATCAGCAGCTGGGGCCACGTAGGTACCTACCTTACCTAGAAGGACCTCGAGGTCGCCCTTTGGAAGGCTATCGTGCATATTCCAGGTTATGATGCGCACCTTGATGGAGGGACGTTGACGAGCATGCGGTGCTGCGCGAGAGGAACTTGGAGCGGCCATTTCTGCGGTAGGAGGAATCAGCGAAGGGTCGAGGCTAGATGCCCGTGATGGGCCCGATGACGGCGAAGGAGAGCCATACGCATCGGTCGCTGCATCCCGATGAGTGGCCAGAGACTGGGGCGAAGTCACATCTAGTCGGGTCGGCTTGGCCGCTGGTGGCGATATCGATCGAGAAATCACGGGTTCGGCGCCGATCCGACGACGTTGCCTTTTCGCCTTCGGAGATGGCGACATCTCTGCATCGCGATTGCTACTGCACGAAGTGACGCTTGGAGTGGATTTGCCATGATTCGGGACACCCGTATCGGAAGTGAGAGAAGTGGCAGACGGTGCTGAGATGGAGTAGGAATGGGGTTGAAGCAGGGCCTGTAGCCTTGCTTGCAGAGGCGGGTGGTTTTGCGCTAGGTGTGGATCCAAACCCTGCTCTTGGCTATGCTCTTGGCTATGCTCTTGGCTATGCTCTTGGCTATGCTGTTGAGTATGCTCTTGAATATGCTCTTGGCTATGCTGTTGGGCCGGCGCGGGCGATGGTGACGACGACATGTTGGCCACGGCTCTCCATAGCCCCGGGCCGCATATGTTTTGCCAGGATAGAGCGCGACCAGGCCGTGTCGATGTGCGTAGGTATGCAAGCGGAGCAAGCGGCGCAATGTGAAGGTATCTGGCAAAATGAGTATTGGCTCCAGAGCGTGTGCTTAGGATCTAGTAAGAGCTAAATAGTGAGTCAAGCTTAGGAGGCTAGTCAATTTGCTGAGCCCACCTCTGTCGCTAGTAGACACGCTTGGCTGCGCAGGAACGCGGGTCTCTGGGGCAGCGCCATATGGTCGGCTTGAAGGTTGGCGTAGGGTGATGCTCCTAACTGGCCGCGCTATGTCCATCGGTTGCGCTACGCAGCGAAATAGCGAGTGAGGCTCGGCTATCGACCAGCCCAGGCAAAGCATGATCGGTGTTTCAAAAACATCAGCAAGATCGCGTCAGAACTTACCCATAAGCCCATCTCCACTGCGCCAATCGTGAATCGTTGGGTCCGTCTTCGTAGCCACCATGCAATCCAGCGTCCTATCCTATGTGTGTTTCACACTTGTCACGGACAGAACAGCATGTGTGGGACTATCTACGGGACTTTCTGCGTCTTCTGCCTTTCCCTCTGCCATCTTGGCTCCTAGCTTGGCTGGACGGCAGCAAGTCCGCACTTCAGTTGGCCACACAAGTCTATAACCTGCCTGCGTGCATAGTGCTGATCAGCGCCATGCATATTACCCGCGCGATTCAAAATTGCATAGGAGCGGATAAGTATGTTAGATTAAGCTGGTAAAATTCGCTCAGACCATCGTGCCGATCTGGCGATTGCGACAAGTGACCAGATTTGGTTCGGTCTTCTCTTCGACTCTCAACGCTAGCTTGCAACAGGATGACGGTGGATGTGTTTGCTATCGATCCGACGAGCAGCAAGTGACCGAATCGGCCCTCTTGAACATGTCGCAGCTGTCTCCAGCCGTTGCGTCTGCTCTGACTGCAGCTGGCCCTGCCACAACGGCTGAAGCTGCTTCCACCGACACACTGGGATCCGCTCTCAGTCTCGCCGTCAGTGCTGCGGAGACGGCTACCACCGCCGCAGCTCACGCTTCTGGGTCCTACACCGATGATCGCAATCCCATCATTGCTCTCGTGGACGGCATCCTTCGCGTCGTTCTTGCCTCGCTCAATCTTTTAAGGGTTCTAGCAACATTTTGCACCATCACCATCCCCAGGATCGTCTACACTGTGCTGCATTACAGTCTTACGCTGCAGCTTAACTTCCCTTCGCTAGCTCTGCTCTTCGCATGCTTCTGCGTTGCTGCTTTCGTTTGGCTCCGCTATCGACACCTCAACAAGTACGAGCGCCTCCGCGAAGTGCCGCTAACAAGAGACGAAGGGTTTAACCTCAACCCTGATGTCGCCTCAGCTGGAGGCGATCACGACAGGGGAAGTTTTCACAATTACCTTGATGATTTCTTGCAAGCCATTCGTATCTTTGGCTTCCTCGAAAAGCCTGTTTTCCATGAGCTGGCCCGCCATTTGCAGACAAGAAGACTTGTAGCCGGCGACAGCCTCTCCCTCGACACCGACTTCTCATTCTACATTGTGATCGACGGGCACGTCCAGGTATATGCCCCGCTTCCATCTGCAGCCTCAGAATTGGGTGCTGGCGCCGTGGAGGATGAAGATGACAATGGCTACCAGCTTCTCAACGAAGTGGAAAGCGGAGGTACTCTCAGCAGTCTTTTTACCATCCTGAGCCTGTTTACCGAAGATGTCAAACTGTCTTTCGGAGATAATGGAAACGCAGGTGCGTCCAGCGAATCGCACCTGGCCTACAACCTCAACCCTTTCGTAATGGATCGCAACATCAATCTCAGCTCAAACTCTCATCTCCGAAGCAAAAAGAGTGTACCAGGAGCCGAAAGTCTCACAGCTCCCACCTCTCCCCATACTTCAGCCTTCAACCCCCCGTCACAGGCTGCCCAACTGCAGCTCAACGCTGCTGCGCTCCGCAATGTCCCAGCAGCTATGTCCACCGAGGGGGCCATTGAGCGTCTGATTGCACCCGGTGCTCGGGCCGTGACCAAGGGCTCGCACTCGAGGACAAACTCTTCCGCCGGCTCTATGACCGTGCAAGAGGGAGAAACCAGCACTGTAATTGACCCCAATGAAGCCATGGACGATGCTTCGCCATCCCTCAGTCTCGCCCCCGACCTGCAGATGCCGCCCGCTCAAGCCACGGCGCCCTTCTCGCATTTTTCCCCTGCCCCTTACCACTCCCCAGCAGCAACGCCGGTTGCAAATGCAGCCCATCCACCACAGTCTCCTTTCTTCCAAGGCCGAGCTTCCTCTTTACAGGCAGGACTTGACACAGGTGGACCCACAACCCCCGGCTCGATCTTGAGCGCTATGAGCAGCATGCACGCCACCAACCGCCAGGCGGAAGCTAATCGCCGTCAGGGTGCCGGCACCGTCGCTCGGGCCACGGTCGACACCACCTTGGCCGTGATTCCCGCCGAAGCATTCAAACGACTCACCAAAAAGTTCCCTAAAGCTGCTGCTCATATCGTCCAAGTCATCCTAGCTCGACTTTCGCGGGTTACGTTCCATACCGCGCACACCTACCTTGGCCTTACCAAAGAGGTCATGCGCACGGAAAAGTCAATCAACGATCTGGCTTGCTTCCCTTTACCTTCAGAGTTCTATGAGAAGGGTGGCATGGACAAGCTCAGGCAGCGCTTTCTACCACAGCCAAGATCCAAAGCCGAGCCTTCTGTGTATGGCGGTGAAGACTACTTCAGTAATTTTCAGAATTGGGCGAATCCTTCTAAGCGCAGCAACACACCCCTTCCTAAATCTGCAACCCATGACAGAAAAGGGCGTCAAGGCGATCCTACTTCCAGCCCCTCGTCGAGCCCAAAGCAGAAACGCGCGGCTGCAACACCGCAGTACAATGTCAAGACGCCCTGGGGACATCCAGATCCGCCTCTGAAAACTCCCACGGCAAGGACCATGGTCGGCCCTGGCGACTTGCTCAGCATGGCTGGGCCAAGTGAAGAAGGCTTTGGCGATGTTGGCTTCAACATGCATTCCTCTCAGCCGACACCACGCCCAAAAGCACGACGAGTCTCAAAGCTCGAACCACTAATGGGACCCGTCCCCCACTCGGTTGATGAGCGAGCAGGACACAGTCCTGTTTCGGCACACTCCGGTGGAACTTTTTCAAGATCCTTTCTGGGTGCTGAAGACGACGAAGAGCATTTCTTCTCCAACATCGGCCTGTCGCACTTTGACATCAGGAACGAGGTCATGGACTGCATCGCTAAGAGCATCGGCCTCGCCCAAGCGCCAGTCTCCCCTGTTTTGACGAACTATCAGGCGAGTCCACACATTAGCGCACAGGACGCGCTACTGCAGCGCTCGGTCTTCAAGTCCGCATTCAGTTCATTGAGCATGCTTGATGCGTCGATGGGAGAGGAAGAGTCCAGCGTCACAGGAACAAATAGCTCCGTGGCAGGTCACGGACAATCTGGCTTCCACCTAGCCGATTTTGAAAACGAGATTGAGATCAAATTCTTCCCAGCTGGAAGTCTGCTTGTCACAGCAGGCGAGGCCAAAGCTGGATTGTTTTACGTCATCGACGGCTTCCTCGACGTTCTTCTACCGTCTGATGCGAACAAGCTAGACGACGACGACAACAGTAATAGCCGTAGCGCTAGATCCAAGCCAACTAAGACAGATCGAAGAAAAGCGGGGAATCAAGAACACCAGACTGGACCAGCGGCTGCATACAAAAGACGGGAAGCTCGGAAAGACCATTCGTCCTCCTCGCTGCGGACAGCCCGGGTGGATGAGGAAGAAGAGTGGGATGGCGAAACAGACCGAATGCATCGGAAGGAGTCAAGTACCGACCGAAACAGTAGTGCGACAGGACCTTTCACCCAACACAAAAGACGCGAGAATTCCTCCTCGTTTGGGGGTGCAACGCGCCGACCAGCAGAGTCGACCAGGGTCGGCAATGCACTCGACGGCACTGGCGGAAGCTCTCGCGGTAAGCGTCCGACCACCAACACTGGCAACATGCAACAAGCATCTGGCGATGGAAGTTTCACTGCAAACGGCAGCAGAAACGCCCCTCGAACCCCATATAAGTCACAGCAGCACTCTCCCCCCACTCAGGGTGGTGATCGTCTGAAAGAAGAAAGGCGGTCCATCTTCACGATCGGCCGTGGTGGTATCGCTGGCTATCTCTCCAGCCTACTCGGAACGGCGAGCTACGTTGACATCAAAGCAAAGACGGATGTGTATGTGGGCTTTTTGCCTGTCCACGCCTTGGAAAGGATCATGGAGAAGCGGCCGATCGTTTTGTTGACACTGTGCAAACGACTGTTGAGCTTACTTCCCCCGCTTATCCTGCATATTGATTCGTCATTGGATTGGCAGCAAGTCAACGCTGGCCAAGTCATCTACCGTGAAGACGATCCGTCGGACAGTTTCTACATTGTCATCAACGGACGATTGCGAGCGATCACCGAGAAGGACAATGGAATCGAAGTGCACAATGAGTACGGACAAGGTGACAGCGTTGGTGAATTGGATGTCATTACCAATTCTCGTCGGCGCACCACACTTCACGCCATCCGTGACTCGGAATTGGCCAAGATGCCATCGACACTCTTCAATGCCATCTCGGTTCGTCATCCTGCGATCACGATTCAGATTTCTCGTATCATTGCCAAGCGTGTACGCGCTGAATTGATCCGAAGCAAGCAGGAAGGGGCTGCCCTTGGCGCTCCCATCCCAGGCTTGCCTGACCTGGGCCGGAATAACCTCAATCTCAAAACAGTTGCAATTGTGCCTGTCACCCGCTCGGTTCCGATCATCGACTTTGCTGCCAAGCTGCAAAGCGCCTTCGATGAAACGATCGGCGGACCTTCTATCTTTCTTGATCAGAGTAGCGTTATGGGTGTACTAGGTAGACACGCCTTCAGTCGCATGGGGAAGCTGAAGCTTGCCGGCTGGCTTGCGGACCTGGAACAGAAATACCGCCTGGTGCTGTATCTGGTGGATACACCTGTTTCTTCTGCCTGGTCTCAGACATCGATTCGTCAGGCCGATTGCGTCCTAATGGTTGGCTTTGGCGACGATCCGACGATGGGCGAGTATGAGCGTCTGCTGATGAGCGTCAAGACGACAGCGAGGAAGGAGCTAGTGCTTTTGCATCCAGAGAGGAGCGTGCCTCCCGGTTCAACGCGCGAGTGGCTGAGGAATCGACCCTGGGTGCATGCGCATCATCACGTCGAAATGCCTGGAATCACACGGTCGCACGCCACTACAAGCATGGTGGACACAGATCCCAAAGCCGTCCAGGCGCTCAGGAATCTAAAACGGAAGCTAGAAACGTCGTTGCAACGATATCGGCGTTCGAAAGCTCCCTTGACCATATCTGGACGGCCTCATCACGCATCCGACTTTGCTCGACTTGCGCGTCGTCTTTGCGGCAAGAGCATCGGTCTGGTCCTTGGAGGCGGTGGAGCACGGGGTTGTGCGCACTTGGGTGTCATCAAGGCGCTCGAAGAAAAGGGGATTCCTATCGATATGGTAGGCGGTACTTCGATTGGCTCTCTGGTCGGAGGTCTCTACGCGAGGGAGGCTGAGCTCGTCTCGACTTTTGGCCGGGCCAAACGATTCGCGGGCCGCATGGCATCTCTATGGCGTTTCGCCTCGGATCTGACGTATCCCGTAGTATCCTACACGACAGGACACGAGTTCAACCGTGGTGTGTTCAAGGCGATTCAAGAGACACACATCGAAGACATGTGGATTCCCTTCTTTTGCAACACGACCAATATTACTTGGTCGCGCATGGAGGTGCATACAAGCGGCTATGCATGGCGCTACATTCGAGGGTCCATGACCTTGGCGGGTTTGATTCCTCCGCTGGTGGATGACGGCAATATGCTGGTAGATGGAGGATACGTGGACAATCTGCCGGTTACTGTGATGCTTGCTATGGGGGCACGCTCAGTGTTTGCGGTGGACGTCGGCTCGATCGACGATACGAGTCCGCGAGCCTACGGCGATACTCTGTCGGGATGGTGGGTGCTGATCAACCGGTGGAACCCCTGGTCGGACGCTGGCAAGATTCCATCGATCCCTGACATCCAGGGAAGGCTGACCTACGTATCCTCGGTCAAGACATTGGAGGAAGCGAAAAAGGTCAAAGGCTGCTTCTACATGCGGATGCCGGTGGAGGAGTTCGGAACGCTTGCCTTTGGAAAGTTTGACGCCATCCACCAGAAGGGCTATGACGCTGCGGTGATTCTGCTGGACGGCTGGGAACGGGATGGCACGTTGCCGTCCGGCAGCGAACGGGACGCCGGCAACGACGGTACTCGAAGGGGAAAGGGAGCGGGCATAAGCGCCCGCCGCAACAGTATCTAGACATCCTATTTCGCCTTTGATATCCTTATTCGCCTTTTGTGCGAATGGTCGGATTGCCACAAAACAAAACTGCATCAAAAAGTCAATGGAACGCTGCGCTATGTATACAAGTCACAGTCGTGTGCCAAGACCACAACACCTGAAGTCGTGTATCCGTGATATCTGTGGGATGAGAAGTGTGTGTGTGTCTCGTACAAGAGTGTTAGATCGAGAGTCGGCATCGGTGAAATGAAGCTGACGTGGATAAGGCGCGTGGTGTTCGGGATATATGCACGAGAAGTGTTGGACCCTCAACCGGCCGTTTGTAGGAATGTCGATCGCTTCTTCGACGCAGGCCCTCCTCGCCGTCGCTTGCTTCCCGCCCACCACCGCACCGACGCTAGTTATTGCTTGTTTCGTCGGGTCAGAGCTCTCGCTCCGCCAGATTACAAATACGTATCGCTCCGCGCCCCAGCAGGCAAAGTTGCACGGCTTGACTTGGTCTTCCTTGAACTCTCTAGCAGTCGAGGCCTTGTAGGTGCTCCCACTTTGGCATTTCTTCCTTGGCACGGCACGACTTAGCGCCTCTGCGAAGATGGGCGCCGCATGCTGTGCCGGTGCAGCTGTTGCAGGGGGCGCCGCAGCCGGCCCTTCGTCGATGCTAGACGGGACCGTAGCGTCGTTTGTGACAGCGGTCCCCATCACCCTGTACCATTTCTACCCGACACTGACGCTGGCTCTTTCCACACTCGCCGCAGTGGCTGCTGCCACGCTCTATGTCGTCCTCGTTCTTCTGACACCGAAAAGGAGATCTTCTGCTCCATCCGAGCTGACCTTCCTGTCAACGGCGCAGGATGGTCCGCAGCCCCTTCCAAGCATCGTCGATGACGGTCCGCCATCAGCGCGCCAAGAGCCTGTACAGCTCAGTGTCGTCATCCCAGCGTACAACGAAAAGGACCGCCTGCCGGGCATGCTGGCGGAAGCTGTCGAGTTCTTGGAAGCGCTGACTTCGGCAGGGCAGAGTCTGGTGGCGGCCGGGATGGGCGATGACCCCAAAAGCACGGAAGCGGAAGCGACTACGAATGGACACGTCCATGCTGTGTCGGAGGACTTTGACGGGCAGGAGGGGCAGTCGAGCGCCAGCGCGGTACGAGGCGCGGTGCGCAAACCTCTGCGCCGGTACGAGGTGCTGGTGGTCGATGATGGCAGCCGGGACGACACGCAGCAGGTGGCGCTGGACTTTTCACGCACGCATCCGCTCTCATCGGGGTGCGAGGTGCGCGTTGTGCGGCTGGCCGAGAACCGCGGCAAAGGCGGCGCTGTGCGGCATGGGATGCTTCATACGCGCGGGGCGGTGGTCCTGTTCGCCGATGCGGACGGTGCGACGACGTTTGCCGATCTCGCGCGGCTGGCGCGGCAGCTCGACGTGATTGTGAGCGCGGTAGGGCACGGCATGGTGGTCGGCAGCCGTGCGCACATGGTCAAGAGCGACGCGGTGGTTCAACGGAGCCTGGTGCGCAATCTGCTGATGCACGCCTTCCACATGGTCCTTTCGGTGCTGCTGCGGCCGCCGACGGTGTCCGGGCTTGTCGCGCGGCTGCGGCGGGCGGCGGGCGGCGGGGCGGAGAGCGCGTGCCACCGCGGCGTGCGCCGGACCAAGCTGCCGACCCAGGCCGAAGTCAAGGACACCCAGTGCGGATTCAAGCTGTTCACGCGGCGCAGCGCCGCGCTCCTCTTCGCGGCGAGCCACATCGACGGCTGGATCTTCGACGTCGAGCTGCTCATCCTCGCCGCGACCGCCAGCCAGCGCGCGCTCGAACTCGCCCCCCCCGACACCGCCCCCACCTCACTCCCGCTCCCCGTCGCCGAGGTCCCCGTCCACTGGCACGAGGTCTCCGGCAGCAAAATCGCCCTCGTCCGCGACTCGCTCCGCATGGCCCTCGACCTCCTCGTCATCCGCCTCAACTACGGCCTCGGCCGCTGGCCGGCCCCCGCCCCCGCCCTCTGACGCCGCCCTATCCTGTACTCTTTCCCAGCAAATGGCCACAGGCAGAGACGTCGCGTTTTTAACGGTTCACTATGTGTATTGGACGGCGAAGAAAGGTATATTGAGACAGGTGGCCACGTACGAGCAAGGCAGAGAGGCGGAGGATCGGAGGGCGACACGCGGCGCTAGGCGAGGGCGCCGAGGGGGTCGTAGGGGGGCAGACGGATGGTGTTGGCGTCGATGCCGTTGGCGAAGAGCGCCCAGAGATGCTTGGGGACAAACTGCTTGCTGACGACGACCTGGTAGTTGAACTCTGCGAACCAGGCGTCGGACATGACCATGTAGCCGCTGTTGCCGACGCCGTCGGGGCCCCAGCTGTTTTCGACGCGGTAGCGCTGGACGGCGCCGTGTTCGATGTGGACGGCGGTGATGACCATGGCGTGGGTCATGGCGGACTCGCCGAGCTGGATGCGCTCGGCCTTGGTCAGGCCGAGCTGGATGTTGAAGGCAAGGTCGTAGCCGAACAGGGCCTGGTCCATGATGCCGGAGTCCTTGTCGGAGAACTGGCCGACGTCGCAGCCGAAGAAGACGGGCTGGCCGGCTTTGATGCTGTTGACGACGGCGGTGCGCATGATGTCGATTGTCGTGTTGACGTACGAGATTGGTGTGCCGTCCCAGACGTTGCCGAGGCGGTCGACGGTGATGAGGCGCGCGGGCGGATGGCGCGGGTCGTGGATCAGCGAGCAGCGCGCTGCCGCATCGAACGAGCCGGCATAGTCGCGCAGGAACGAGCGCGGCGTCGCGCGGACCGTGCAGAACTTGCCCTCCTTGTCACGGTACTGGTAGCTGAACGGCTCGTTGGGCGCCGGCGGCGTGCCCAGGCAGATCACCAGGATCCGGTAGACCTCGGCCATCTGCTCCGCCTTGCGCGCGCGCTGCGCAGTGACAACCGCAGCCCGCTGCTCCGCCTCCCCCACCCCCGCATCGCTCAGCCGCCGCTGCACATCCTCCCGAATCGCGCGCAGCTCGAGCGTATACTCGCGCAGCTTCACCGTCACCAGCCAGTTGATCCGGCTCGAGTTGCTCGAGTGGAAACTCTCCGGATAAACCGCCTTGGGCACCACGCCGTACTTGGCCAGCAGATTGGCCACCATGTCCCACTGCCCACCGTCGTTGGTGGGCGCGGTCTTGAGAAAGCCGACGACGCGGTCGTCGAGCGGCTCGGCGGCGAGCTCGATCATGTTCTCCAGAAAGTAGTTGCTCTTTTCCAGCTTATCCCAGAAGCTGAGGTAGCTCTGCGAGAGCTCGAACTCGTCCAGGTTCAGCGCCTTGGCCGACTGGTGGCGAATCACGTTGCACGTCGCAAAGAGCCAGCAGCGGCCGGAGGATTTCTGGTTGACTACCGGCTTGACCTCGTAGGGGATGGCGTGCGAGAAGATGTGCTGGCACGCCACTTCGGTTTCGCGTCGGTGTAGCGAGGCGGGCAGTGGGGCGTTGTGCAGGGTCAGCTGTGCCAGCTGTGCGGATGGCGTTGCCAGTGCGGCGTCCTGCCATGCCGCGATCGCGGTCAGCGTGACATCCGCCGACCCGGCCGCCTTCGTGCCCCGCGAGCCGTGCACCGCCCTCTCCGCCTCGATCCGCGCAAGCCGGTCCGCAGCATGGTGGTGCACCGTCCCCCGCGACGACCCGCCCGCCCCTGCCCCAACGCTCGCCCGTGCTTCAACCACACTGTAGCTGGCCTTCTCGCTGACCGCACCGCCCGACGGCGCGACCGGCTTAGATGCGTACGACCCCATGCTGACACTATGCCAAGAGCTGAGAAAAGAAAAAGGGTAGAGCCAGACGCCACAGGGTTAGATAGGGGAAAGGCGGCTGAAAGCAAGCACAGGTGGGAGATATCTATGTGCGGATAACGGGGCGGGGCATATATATGTATGGATAGTGGGGCGGATAGTGGGGCGGATAGTGGGGCGGGCGATAGCGTGCGTGGCCGGTGGGGTCGCGTTGCGCCGGCGAACAGACCGGAAGGCGGCGAGCCGAGGCGCGCAGCGTGATAACGGCTGCACAAGACCCTTGCCGCCCTTGCCTCAGAGATAACGCTGCAGCACACACTCGCCGCCTCTGCCAGCGCTGATCAACAACGCCCCCACACCCGTCCCCTGCATCGCCACCGACCAGGGCGGAAACAGGCCAGCGTCGCGCGACCCTGCCAATCACCACAGATCTCGCCGCGCACGCCAAGCACCGTGTTAGGCCGCCGTTCCCGCCGAGAAGGCATCGGTGTTAGAGTTCCCGTCACAGTGAATGCGAGGGCCGTGGCCGCAATCATTTTGAAATGAGCATTCAGAGGTTCATGATAGTATACCATAGAGATGAGAGAGTTGAATCATCAAAGACGAGGTGCGAGAACAGACAGTGCGAGATGCAAAAGCGCAGCGCAGCGTGTGCGAGAGGAGGCTAGAGGCTAGTCGCCCACAAGGCAGCGGTGCGCGGCATTATGGCGAGCCAAGAAACAGCAGCGACAGAGCCATGGACTGTTGAAAGAGGTAAGAGGGCCCTGCCGGGTGTGTGCGCCGGGCTATGCGTTTAGGAGAGCAGGCGGGTAAGGATGTTGGCATTGGTCTTGGAGATGCGGTCGTAGATCTCGCGGACGTCGTTTTCCGAGACGCCCGAGATGTCGGCCAGGAGGTAGGCGACGTCCTTGAGCGAGTCCGTGTGCTGCTTGTCGACGTTAAAGTTTCCGAGGATCTCATTGACCGCGCGCAGCGAACCGGGCTGATTCTGATGGACGTAGCAGATACGGATCACGCGCGTATCGGCTTCCGTAATCGCACGCAGGTCAACCTCGGGGAAGTTGACCGAGCCCACCGATCCGCCAAAGTTGATGTACCGGATCAGCGCGTCGGCCACCTCGATGCCGATCATGCGCTGCGCCTCCTCGGTCGAGCCTCCAATGTGAGGCGTCAGCATTACGTTGGGCAGCTTGCACAGCTCTGACGCCCAGTCGTTGAGCTCGTTCGAGAATGTACCGGGCCCAGATGCGGCAGGCTCTTTCGGGAAGACGTCAACGGCAGCTCCGGCCAAGTGACCCGACTGGAGACCTTCCACCAGAGCCGGAATGTCAACGACCGAGCCACGAGCGTTGTTGATCAGGTAGGCGCCCTTCTTCATGGCCTGAATCTGTTCCTTTCCAATCAGGTTCTTGGTCTCCGGCAGTTCTGGAACGTGCAGAGAGACAAAGTCGGCGGCGCCCAACAAGCCTTTCAGTGTTGGAATCTGCTTGGCGGAGCCGAGCGGCATCAATGGAACGACGTCGTAGTAGATGACCTGCATGCCCATCGCCTCGGCCAGGACCGAGAGCTGCGAACCAATGTGTCCGTAGCCGACAATACCGAGGATCTTGCCTCGTACTTCGTAGCAGCCTTTGGAGACCTTGTTCCAGTGTCCCTGCCTCATTTCGTTGACTCTGTCACCGAGTTGACGAGACAGGCTGATCATCTCACCGATGACCAGCTCAGCGACGGATCGAGAGTTGGCAAATGGAGAGTTGAAGACCGCTACACCTGCTTTGGCGGCGGCCTCGAGGTCGACCTGGTTGGTGCCGATGCAGAAGCATCCGACAACCAAGAGCTTGTGAGCAGCTCGGAAGACCTTGGAAGTCAGCTTGGTCTTGCTGCGAATGCCGATGGCATGGTACTGCCCGATCTTTTCAACCAGTTCATCCTCGCTCCAGGCCTTGGTGTGAAAGTCGACCTGGTACCCCTGCTCCTTGAGCATCTTGATGGCGCCTTGCGAGACATTCTCTAGGAGCAGAATCCGGATGTCGCCAGTGTCAAACGGCGTCAACAGCCGAGGCGCTGAGAGGGGCACTACTTGGGAAGAGGAGCGTGCCCTGGGAGGAGAGAACGAGGCGGGGGGGGATCCAGCAGCATTGACGGTGGTGCCGTTGGCGAGACGCTGTGCGCCGGCCTGGGCCGCCATCATGGCTGAGAAGGATCCGGAGTGGGCCGGGGGCGAGAACCCGGCGCGATGGAAAGCTTGTCCGTGCGTTTCTGACATGATTTCCGAAACAAGGTGCTGTTGGCGCAAGTGGTGGTGGTGAGGTAGAAAGAGGGAGAGTAGCTGAGCAGCATGCTTCAACTCAGCCCCATGTCAAGGCAAGGTTCAGAAGCAGTCCTGACGCACCTTGATGCCGCTGCGCTGATCAAAGCCTCGATTATCGGCGCTCAACTCGCAAGCAGCTGAGCTTTGGCTTGACGGATCTTCCAAATCCACAAAAAAGTGTGAGTGACTCGAGCCATGAAGCAGCGTTTACCTTGTCTTTAGAGCTTGCATTGCCTTGCATCTGCCTTCAATCAACCATTTCATTTCATGACTCCCGAAATCACGCCTTCCGCCTTCCACGTTTGTCACTCGGCCGGGTCATGTCACAACTCCCACTCCACTGCCACTGCCACTGCCACTCCCAGTCGAAATAGAACTTGACAGCCACACCTATCAAGCTGTGCTCACGTTAGTGGCTCTGGCGACACTGTCAGTCTAGAGTGGGCATCAACAATGCACCGTTGAAAGTAACTGTGGCGACCGGCACCTTGCACCGCATATGCCTATCTACTAGGCTCAAAGGGAAAGCACGAGTAGCTTGCCATTCTGCACGCCCAAGCAGGTGGGAGGGGCCCGTGTCCTATGTCTCCCTATGTTTCCTAAGAGTCGCGTTTCGGTCCCATTGTTGATGAATGATGAGGTCGTGACAGCTGTGGCCATGATACCCAGCGAACCGCACAGTCAGTAGCCATTAAAACCAGACACTTTCCCTCCCCATGCCTCGCTTCTTTCCTCGAACACCTGTGCCTCTTTCCGTTCAGCGCCATGAGTGGACTCGGCCGTTTGCTCAAACTGGCGCCGTGCCTGTGGGTGCTTTCGCGTTTCGCCACTACAAATCAGCCCTACAGCTTGCAGCAGGTGCTGGGATCGCACGGCACCTCCTCTTCATTCCGAAGCAGTGCAAAGGGCGACTTTGTGAACGCTCTAAGCTATACCACAAGGACCGTCATTTTGACAAAACAATCAAAGTGTAGAAATGCCAACGTCCGCCAAGACAAATGTCCCTCGCCCAAGTTCGGTGGGTCCCAGTGGCCCTCTCTGAATCTTAAAGTTCCGGAACCATACCGGGGTTATCGGTGGGAAAGGCCCCGGTATCGTCCAATACGACGAATCAAGTCAGCCATACGCTCGCTGATCATGCATCTTCTGCATCGCCAGTCTTTTCCCGGTGGCTTTCCAGAGAGCATCGAGCGCAACATCCTGCAAGAGCTTCTTTTCGAAGGATGCGCAACCACCTCCAAGGACACAGCTACAGATTTGAGACTGGTCTGTCGCGGCTGGAACTCGTACTTGCAAAAGACGTTTTGGGAGGATCGGTGGTTCGAACTAGGCCCTAGGACCTCGAGCTGGAAAAGCATACAGAAGCGTGCGCAGATGCTCATCAGCCTCTCCCCGTATGTAGTCAACGTCCGCCTCAATGCCAGGCTCACCGATATCGTGGCAGGGCGGGATGACCCAGCCGTGCTCTGTCCCGACCTGCTGCGGCTGCCGCCGGTGCGGGAAGTCGAGGTGGTTCGCATGGACCACCTGAACGAGACGCTGCTGGGGTATGTTCTGGCGTCCTCGAGCGGGCATCTTTGCCATATGGTCCTGCGCGCAAGCGATGCGATCTGGCTGCTTGGGCGGCCGTCGCAGTTGCGTTGTGGGGCGTTTTCGCTGCCTAGTCTGCGCAAGTTGACTTTTGATATTTCAAGTGTGGACGCGTATGGGGGGGCCGAAGGGGGGGTGGAAGAGACTGCGTTCCACGTGGTCGCGCTGGCGGGCAAGCTGTTTGGTGCGGCGGAGGCAGGTGTTTCGGTCGAGCTGCGGCTGCGCTGCGCCGAGGGGGAGGTACGCATGGCGATGCTGCAGCTGGTCGAGCACGTAGTCTGCGCCGCGCCTGGAGCCGCGTCCATCGTGTACGTGCTCGAGGCACCCCCTCGCTTCACCTCCCCCACCGTCGCCGCAAGGCTCCTCGTCCTCACCGCACAAACCACCTTCCGCCTCGCAGGCCCTGCATCCTCCAGGTAAGTCAACCTCCCCACCCCACCGCTTTCCCAACACCAAGCTGACCACAACGCATCCCCGCCCCTCCCCAGCTGGATCGCAAACCCGCCGCTGTGGCGGTACGCCCTGCTCGCGAACAACAGAGTCCGACGCAGCCTGCACGTGTGGCTGACACGCGCGCGCGCCCGCATCGCTGCACGCAACCGTACCCCCCCGCCGCGCCGCTACCCTGCCATCAACCCCGGACTCGCCTGTCTGTTACCGTCGCCATAAGCCTGACCTCCAATCGCTCATCTTGCTATACTGCTACACATGCGCCCAACACGAATATGAAGCATAACACTATCTGTGATGTTTGGGGCCCGTCAGTCGAGCTAGCTGACATCAATTTTGCTGGCATGAAAGCGAGTTTTCGACAGTCACTCTGAGCCTTTCAACCACTGGGACTGGGTCAGGGCGGCCAAGTGTTGAGCTAGGCCGAAGAGCTAGTAGACGATCCTGCCCTAGTCTTTTTGGCATGCTCTATTAGTTCGAAGAGCCTGGGTTTCGTTCCCTTCGGGCTGCCTCTCGGCGAGTGAAAACCCGGTTGCAAGTACCGCTCATGATTCCGTTGATGATAGTTATAGCTCTGCGACTCTGCCTTCAACCCGCTAGCGAGCTTAACGAAATCCTCTTCTGTAGTTAACAACAGTGCCAAATACTTTGGCCTGTTCTCCTGCTGATCAAAGCGCCAGATTGTAAAGATCGGTCTCTTTGCATATATCTGCCCATCCACAGCTGATAGCGGTTTGTCAAGGTAGGAAAACAAGTACTGAGCGGAACGTGTCGTAGCCAGGTAGATGTGTCTTAAAAAAAAGTACTTGATCACAGTCCTTTGTCGCAGTTTGTCCAGGAACTCCTCGCTGGGTGTGTGCAATGCCGTATTCTCCATCTTGAACTTCTTTATCCATTTGGTGACCAGAGGCTCAACCCACGCACGGTCAGACTCTACTCCGAGAAACTTGGAAAGGGGCAAGCGCTTGGCCCCCGTAGCTTCTTCAGCTTGTGAAGGGCGTTGCTGCTCAGACGTGGATGTTTCCACAACCGGCGTAGCATCCCCCTGCTCCGCCCAACCAAAGTCCTGGTCAGGCAGCTGAACCAATCTGGGTCGTCTTCGCTGACGTTGGCCTTTTAGCTTCTTAGCTAGCCTGTCAGAAGGCTCGAGCTCGATCTTCGCTGCATGTACTCCATGCGCTTGAGGGCCCGGAAACGAGAGATCGGTGGAGGGGGAAGCCGACTCGGTTGCTTGCTCCTGAATGGACGCACTAGACATCACATCCGCCGGTCGCTTATATTTACGAGCCGTGACTCCTTTTAGTGGATCTAGATTGTCACCTGCGAGCATGTCTGTAGGCTGGGAAGCCTCTGTCCCGAAAATCGACTCATCGGAATGTGGGTCGAGATGGACTGCCTGCAAGTGCGCAGCCGCGTTGCCAGACCACGCCGGCAGGGAGTGCTCGATAGCTGGCCCTGAAGCAGCCGCGGTATTCGCACCAAGAGACGAGCCACCGATGTGAGAGTCGTGATGGACGTGAGGGCTAGCTACTTTGGATGGCTGCATAGACATATCCAACCCTGTTCCCGACGCGCGGCTGTCAAAGACTGTAGGTTTTCGTGCTGAAGGAACGCTTGAGCCTGACCGAGCATCCTTCTGTGGCGAATGGACGCCTCGTTGAAGAAATTCTGAAACCTGCCAGGAAGGAGACAAACCCCGGTCAGGAGCATCAACCGTACCAACTGCATGTACCGGTGCATAAGACTCGTGTGAAAGCCCCTGAGGCAGTAAGTGCTGTCCTTGCCCTCCAACATGCTGCAGCTGCGACGGCGCTGGGCTCAACGGCTGATTTCCTTGCCATTCAAAATGCTGCGGGTAGGAAGGCGCAGAAGTTAAATCTGGAAAAGGGGGCAGGTAGCTGTGCCGTTCCTGTGACTGCGGGTATGAAGGAGCAGTAATGTATCCGGACCTTTGCGGTACATTACTACCTTGCCCTCCAACGTGCTGAGTGTATGACGACGGAGGAACGATGTCTGGGTCCAGCGGCTGCTTGTCCTGCCGTCCGACATGCTGCGGGTGCGACGACGCTGGGTTGATCGGCTGATTTTCTTGCCATCCAAAATGCTGCGGGTACGAAGGCGCAGAGATAAAATCTTGGAAAGGCGGCTGGTTGCTGTGCCGTTCGTATGGCTGCGGGTATGAAGGGGCAGTAATGTACCCTGGCCTTGGCGGTACGTTATTACCTTGCCCTCCAACGTGATGAGGGTATGACGACGCTGGGTTGATCGGCTGATTTCCTTGCCATCCAAAATGCTGCGGGTAGGAAGGCGCAGAAATAAAATCTGGAAAAGACGGCTGGTTGCTTTGCCGTTCGTATGACTGCGGGTATGGAGGAGCAGCAATGTGCCCTGGTCTTAGCGGCAGGGTACCTGTCCGATCATATTGCTGAGGGTACACAGGCGCAGTGTAGACTGGATTGCTCTGTAAAGGGTGTCCAGGCAAGTGGCTCGCCGAGCTGCCAATGCGCTGTGGCCCCGACCCTGAACCCTGCAGATGAGCCAGAGCATCTAGGAACCCTTGTCGATAATTAGCAGCTTCAGCCTGCGAGCGCCAGGACCTCTGAGGAAGAGCGACGAGGTCCGGTTGTGCTGCTGCACCATCGATGACATGGCTCGCTAGATCACCCAGTTCCGAGAGAGAATCGGGAGGAATAACTGGACCTTTGACAAGATCTGCTCGCTGCAGCAAGATCAGTAGGGCAAAAAGCCGAATAAACATGGTTGCTCGAGGACTTTGATTGGCAGAGGTGGGGAGCAGTCTTGCATAAGCATTAAGGGAGGCAGAAATAGCACGTTCATACAGCTAGTCTTCATATACCGCTTGTGGGTTTGTCTAGGACCTCAGAAAACGTTTTTCTGCACAGCAACCGTTGGATGAGACTTACAGCAAACAGACGCTCTTGCACTAGGGCGCTAGAACCGCATCTGTGAGCAGCGTCTTTCCTTGATTGAAGGAGGTTACCTCCAAAAGCGAGCAAGAGAGCATTTGAGAATTCGCGTACTCGGATGTCCATTTTGCCAGCTGGACTGTTCCCAAGCCACAATGAATCAGGGGCCTCGTTCGTCCTCCCACCATGACCGGATATACGCACCGGGAAATGTCGAACAATGCCTATTGTTAGGAGGTTTCCATAGAAACGACCAGGCTGTCGACAAAAATTGGGCTTCGCTCATTCCGGCTACTGTGTCTTGTGGTCAGAAGAGTGAAAGGGAGTCACATTGGTGTAGCAATTAGCAAGGAGGTTGAGGGCTCAGTGCCAGCTTTGTACGAAGGGTGTACGACAATGCCAGCCTAAGCTCCTACCCTCCTGTGTCAGGGCTGGTCTTTTCGATGCTAGTGACGCCTGCAGTGGTCCGCTTGTTTGCGCAATTTGCGAACACGCAAGCGCGGCTGAAGCAACAATCAGGACGCCCACCTTGGAAAGTTGTTCACATGGGCGGCACATCACACAGTGTGGGATAAGCGCTTCTACACACGGGGGACAAAATTGACCGCTTTGGTCGTTGTGAATTGCTGGGCCGCCTCCGCCTTTTGTATGGCTTTTTGATATCGAACAGCCTCGCGCCCTCGAGACTATTTAGCGGGACTCAAGCAGCGCTCCGCTATGAATCTCAGCTATTCCACGATATGTAGACGAGCTGCTGCGTGTTTGATGGATGCTCACGACCCACGCAGAATGCACCTGTGCTCCAAGGCCATCGCGCATGGGACGGCACTCAGTACACGGCACAACTATGCATCTACCGCTTATGGAAACTGTTTCCATGGCACCAGTGGTGCCGCGCCGTGGTATCTTACGCATAGAGAGTGGCTTTATCTGTCTGCTCACATCAAACAGAGTACTGACAAGCGTAACGCCAGTCAGCAGCCGCAACAACACCAAGCGAATACTGATGTATCCCCAGCTTCCAACTGAGTGTGTTGCAACGAACAATCATAAGCCTTTTCAACCCGCTGCCATACCCCTCGAAGGTTTTCATGAATAAATTGTGGTCAAAGAACAGGAGAACTGCGTCATTTAAAGACAATGCTGAGCGAGGGTCATGCTCATGCAGGCCGGTCTGTGGGACCTCATAGATGACTGGTGGACCGCTATGATGGTTCTCACGCCACCGGAAACTGCTTTCAGGGGATGTGGACACTGTTGATTACTGGCTTCAGCAAGCCACCGCCCAGCAACCGCAGTCGAGAAAGACGCTCCCGCACCGCTGCAAAGGCCCTTGGTGAGACTTCCAGTACGCGACTGAGGGACAGAGATGGTGTGGAGCTTCGGGCCCATCTCCAGACCAGAAGCTGCGGCTGTGTTCCATAAACGTCCGAATGGCCGTAGTAAAACGTCGGGACGATGAGCAGATGTTCTCCGTCACGGGTAACCTCGTAGATGTCATCCGGATGCAGCTTGTATAGATAGTCTTCTTCTGCCCGCTGGAATGGATTGTCCTGCTGATGAATACTTTTGAAGAGACTTTTTTCAGCTAGTGGCAGCTTAGCCTCATCGACAATTGTATCGAACAGCCAACTGGTGAACATCGGGTCCGGATCAGCACTGCTATACTTGGGTATTTCATTAAGAAGCGTGGGTGGAAGCCGTGCATACACACGAGCATCGGCGCGATTGTCGCCGCTGGGAATCAACTCCGGGGTTGAGGGCGAGGCCTCTACAGTCCGTCTCTGGTATTGGTATCTCTCCAATCGGTCCGCATACTCTTGTGAGGGTGAACGGCTGCTGCCCGGCTCCATGGGGTGGTAATTGAAGCCACCGCCGAGAGCTAGGGCCGTAGTTATGGCCCAGACAGCCATAAGTATTGCATGGCATCGAAGCTTCATTTTCGCGCTATTTCGCTCGCTATTTTGCTTGTAACGGTAGGAGCACCGCGGGGTCTGCGATCAAGGCATGGTCACCATAGCAAGAGCATGGCTTAGGTGCGAGCTTCTTATAGGCCGGCCAACCACAGCCAACCGCGCAAAACTACGACATGGAGTGCATCAATCATACTTTCGGAGCTAAAGCAAGGAAGCGGATATATCGAACACAAGGCTCGATCAGAGGCAGTCGAAGACACCTGATAGCCTCTGACTTCCCGCCATATGAAGACGTACTTGTGTGATAGTTTCTGCGTGAGAATGCTGTCTTGGATTCGCTCTCTAGCAGCGACATGCACAGTAATCACGACCCTTCTATAAGGCTTACCTTTCGATGAAAACCACTTCTGATGAAAACCACGTTTCGATGAAAATTACCTTTCGATGAAGGCTAGCTTTCGACGAGGTTGAGTGTGAGCGGGCGTACAAATACAGATGGCAGCAGCTGCAGCTACTCGCTATGCCTAATGTCGTCTGCGGGCCAGTGGCGCAAAGATTTTATGATGCAGAGTCTCCTTCGTCCATGTCCTTTGGTTCCTTTGGCTCTTCATCTTCGCCATATTGTACAGCATTATCAATATGTGACAAGATAGTCCCCACCGAATCTTCATCGGTGCTGTCAAGAGGCATGAAGGAGACCATGCTGAAATCGTCAATCTGCGGAGGAGCGGCACAAGAAAAAGACTAAGGTAAGCAATTGGTCAGCTAATGGAAGTCGAGAAATAAGCTACGTACCAGCTGCACCAGAGCTTGATTCAGAGTATGAAACTTTGGGTTGGTCCGTGAGTTGACCTCATCCATGAGCAGCAAAGGGTCTGGGTCCAAATAGCGTTCCATCTCTCGCCTGCGGCCCTGCTTAACCTCGGAGCCGATGCCGCCCTTCTCCACGAGATCCATCTTGCTTAGCAAATTGAGGTGGGGCACCTCCAAGTTAATCATGGCACTCATCGCACTGAGGACGCCGGCAAAGTACTTGGTCTTGTCATCCATAAACTGAGACTCCAAGAGGTAGGTGGCGCAGATGCGGAAGTGGTACTGGCCGGAAAGGATGTTGACGAGCCTGGACATGATGGGGAAATGTGTGTAGAGCTCGATCTGGCCGGGGCAGTCGATAATGATATAATCGTCGTTGTACTGCCCTAGCTCGTCGTCGAGCCAATCGAGATTATCTAACAGATATCTGCAACAAGAACAAGGGAGCGCAACGTCAGCACAAGGGCGGAGGGAAGTTAGCAGAACCCATCGAAGCCTGGCACGTACTCGAAACAGTAAATGAGCCCTCCGTTCGGGCCGAGATTCATCTCTTCCAT
This sequence comes from Tranzscheliella williamsii, assembly GCA_023212725.1. Taxonomy (NCBI): domain Eukaryota; kingdom Fungi; phylum Basidiomycota; class Ustilaginomycetes; order Ustilaginales; family Ustilaginaceae; genus Tranzscheliella; species Tranzscheliella williamsii. The sequence continues at coordinate 230,335 of JALBYF010000005.1, read as the reverse complement.
CACATCTTCGAGCGAGATAAGCTCTTTGATGTCGATGCTAGGCTGATATTCGAAGCGCTCGGCGGCCGGATCCAGATTGAAGAGTTGTACATTACGCCCTACCGACTGAGCATGTGCTATCAGCGCGGAGCAGAAAGTAGACTTGCCCGAACCCGCAGGCCCTGACACCAGGACCGCGTATCTGCCCATCTCCCTTGACCTCGCTCCAGCGGTGTGCGGTCGGCGGTGGTCCGGCGGTGGTGCAGCTGTTGTGACAGAGGGATAGGGGATAGGTGGTGGCTCTAAGACCAACCTCAGCCCCTTTGAAATTTACTTGCAAAGCAACTCATTCGCACTTTTCCCACGAAGTGGAGTAGCGACAAGAACCGAAAGCCGCCTCGGTTGAGCCGATTCCATCATCCAACCAGATTCGCCTGAGCCGATCCAACGAGATTCGCGTGGGCCGATTCAACCAGATTGGCGCGGTTCAAGTCTGGCAGCAAAGGGCTCTCCACAAGAAGCTGTCGGCTTGCCAACGGCTGGTCCGCTCGGGTGCATCCACTGGAAGCTGCTACTTGACATTCATCAGCACCTTGACCCAGCCTCGTTGTTGCCACATTGCACCGACCATGCTGGATCATTTCACCATCTTTACAAAGAGTAAGTCGCCCTTGCGGGAATGCCGTTCGCTCCAGATGCACCGCTTCCAACAGCCTTCTGACCGCCTTTCTGCGTACGTACAGATGGACTTGTCCTGTGGTCAAGGACCTTCAGTCCCGCTCTGAACAACGCCAGTGCCTCTTCTAACCCAGTCAACGCGCTCATCAAGCAAGCGTTTCTGGAGCAGCGCACTGCGGATGAGAAGTTTGATAAAGACGGCTACACGCTCCGCTGGACCTTTGCCAACGAGCTGGAACTCACCTTTGTCGTTGTATACCAGCGCATCCTTCAGCTCCCCTACATCGACCAGCTTCTAGATACTGTCAAGTCGCTTTTCACAGAGCTGTTCGCCCCCTTTGTCAGGAAGTTGATCCAGTCTTCCCGGAGCGCACTCAGCTCCGGTACATCCAAGGCTAGTGTGCTTTCCGACAGCGCCAAGCAAGAGTTCAGTGCAGCCTTGAAAGAATGGGACGACATCTTCACCAAGACGTTGCGCAGTCTTGAGAAAGCAGCTGCGCAAAGCAAGCGCAAGGGCGTTCTCGGCGAGCGGAAAGGCGCTGCCAACCAGACACAGGCGGTTGTCGACTCGGACAAGGAGAGTGGTCAGACCACGCCTCTTTCGGTCAAGGAAGACAAGGACAGCGCTGACATCGCTAAAAGCGTCGAAGCGCTCAAAAGCCGCCTCAAGCTCGAAGCGAGTCCCGGTGGCCGAAGGATTGCCCGTGGCAAGAAGCCGCCTTCCGGCGTTTCTGCTTCGAACGGCGCCAGCGCGCCAGATACTCCGGCCAACGCCAGCGGCACCGAGTCGCCCGGGGGCAAGAAGGGGAAAGCTGCCAAGGAGATGCGCAAGTGGGATGGGTCGCGCAGCGTGAGCGCACAGCAGGTGGCTGCGCTCGACTTCAGTGGCGCCAAGCCAGGCGACGAGGAGCACGACCCAAACACCGGTCTGGATAGCTGGATCGACGAGAAGAGCATGGGGACGAAGCGATCCGACGGAGTCTACGAGATCGCCGATGTGCTGGACGACGACGACGTGGATGACGACGACGAGAGCGGTGACGAGCAGGCGCAAGGCGCTCTGTCGGACGCCAAACCAGCCGGCCTGCTCTCGCGCTTCGGGTCGGCGTCCAGCTCGGGCGCTTCTTTCTTCTCTCGATTGACGGGGGCCAAGACGCTGACCAAGGAAGACCTGGCGCCTGCGCTCGCCGCCATGGCTTCACACTTGCAGGGCAAGAACGTTGCGGCCGATGTGGCACAGCGCCTGTGCGACAGCGTGGAAAAGAACCTGGTCAGCAAGAATCTGGGCAGCTTTGGATCTGTCAAGACCGAGGTGAGAAAGGCGCTCGAGGAGGCGATTACGCGGATTCTAACGCCCCGGAACAGCACCGATATCCTGCTCGAGATCGCGACCAAGCGGCAGCGCTCGGCGGCGGCCTCGTCGTTAGCGCGTGCGACGAGTGCCAAGGAGAAGGAGCTGGCGTCGAAGCCGGAGCCGTATTCGATCTGCTTTGTGGGAGTGAATGGCGTGGGCAAGTCGACCAATCTGGCCAAGGTCTGTTTCTGGCTGCTGCAGAACCGGATGCGGGTTTTGATTGCGGCGTGCGACACGTTCCGGGCGGGGGCGGTGGAGCAGCTGCGGGTGCACGTGCGGAATTTGGGGCAGCTGCGGGTGGACGGCGTGGCGGTGGGGTCCGAGGCGGGGCGGATCGAGCTGTACGAGCGCGGGTATGGCAAGGATGCGGCGGGGATTGCCAAGGACGCACTGGCGTATGCACGCACCGAGGGCTTCGACGTGGTCCTGATCGACACGGCCGGGCGGATGCAGGACAACGAGCCGCTGATGCGCGCACTCGCCAAACTCGTCGCGGTCAACCGCCCCGACAAGATCATCTTCGTCGGCGAGGCACTCGTCGGCAACGAGGCCGTAGACCAGATCACCAAGTTCGACCGCGCCATGAAGGACTTCTCCGGCCTCAGCAACCCACGCGGTCTCGACGGCAGCCTCCTCACAAAGTGGGACACCGTAGACGACAAGGTCGGCACCGCACTCACCACCACCGCCGCCACCGGCCTCCCCATCTACTTCCTCGGCACCGGTCAGACCTACACCGACCTCCGCCAGCTCCGCGTTCACCACGTCGTCAACGCCCTCCTCAAAAGCTAGTACCCCGCTTCCACCTCCCCCCTCGCTTCAGGACCTTGTCCCTTGCCGCCGCGGTACTATACTTCAGCAGCGCTCTCTCCACGTGCGCACGTGCGCAACTCTGAACCGTCCACGGTCCAAGGTACATGCCGTCACTGCGTATCCGATCATGATATGGGTAGCATTGATTCTGCCCGCGCGAGACTAAATATACAGTGGGTAACAAGCGGTATTGAGAGCGATACGGGAGCGGAATATCTTACGGAACGGAGCAGAGCCCATTCGTCTGCTGTTGGAAATGGAGAGGGGTTGACGGCATTGGCGTGGGCGGTAGATAGAGAGCGCATCAGACCTGTCTGCCGCTGGGCGAGGTGGCGTAGGCGTCGTCTTGCGAAAGGTGCTGTATAAGGTCGATGCTCTCGTCTGCAGGATCGGGAATCGCGGTCGCATCAACTGTAGCTATAGGTGCGGCTGGAGCCACAGGATCCGGAACAGGGCCGGCGGCTGCTGGCGTGGAGAGGCCCATGGGTGGCGTCGGAGGGATCGGGACGGTGATGTCGCGCTTGCAGATGGGGCAGAGTTTCTTGACACGGACGAGCCAGTCGTCGATCTCTTGTCGATGGAAGATATGGCCGCACGGGAGCACCCGCACGCGGTCACCGTCAAGAAAATCGCAAAGACAGATGGCGCACTCATCGGTGCTGAAGTAGGTCCGGCCTGGCGGTAAGAAGGAGGGCGTCTGGCGAGAAGACGGGCCGGAGGGCGGGGGCGGCACGTTGATGGCCTTACTGCGCTGGGAGGGCCCGGCCCCGTTCTCATCCTCCTCGAGCAGAGGAATGGTCTCGGCGGCGGTGCCAGCCTCCAAATCTGGGCTGGCAAGGCGCGGCCGTGTGGATGGAGAGGAAGGCTGCGAAGTTCCGTTGCCGGGCCCCGGATCGGTGTCGGGGCCTTCTATCTTTTCCCAAGGCTGACCGTTTCCCCTCCAGATCAGACAAGGTAAACTGAGTACTACGAGTTCTGGTGCCCTGTCTTTTCGCCTCTGCTGGATCATGCGGATGCGATGAAGGATAACCGTGAGGACGGTCATGAGACTCGGAAGGAGGAGAAGAAGTATGCCGAGGTCGAGGAGAGGCCACTCCCACATCAAGTCATCCTTGGCGATGACGATTTCAAGACCGCGAAGGCCAACGTGCTTGCTGTGGCTGGGGTGTTGAGTCTGCCAGTCCTTTTCGTCTTGCTCTGTCTCTTGGATCAGTCGCTCAAGGTCAAGATAGCTAGGGCGAGTAACAAAGGTGGAGGGAATACGGATGTCGCTGGTGTCGCCAGGGGCGTACATGGTGATGAGTCGCTTGCCGCTTTCACCCGGGTCGCCTTCTTCGTTGGGGTCGCCGTTCTTGCCGCCATGCCAGTTCGGATCAGGAGCATCACCTACGACGACGGCAACGGCGCCAAGTTGCTGCGCAACGCGAACCTTGGCAGCGAAGCCGCAACCTCCGCGTCGCTCGACAAGGGCAATCCAGTTGTCGGGCGGTCGATTTGGCGAAACATCATTGCTATCGCCAGGATGGATCCATACAAAGGGAGGGGCCGATGGCTCCTGAAGCAGTGCAGAGAAGAGTCTTTGGTCGTCCGGCTCATCGTAGGTGGATATAAGGTCACGTTGCCAGCCGGGCCCGCCAGGGTAAGGGCATGCATATTTGGCATCCGGAGCGGAGGCAGGGTCGCCTTCAGGAAGACGGTAAAAATCGGAGATAGGCAGCAGGAAGCCTCTGAGGCCGTCATCGCTGGTAATGCGCGGGCCAAAGGCAGCCGGGCGTGTGAGGAAAATGGCTTGGGAGCGAACCACCTCTAAGGTGCTGCCGCCCCAATTGAGGCCTGCTCCGTCGCCGATGATGCCGAGATCGGCAGGTAGGTCCTCGCCATCTTGCATATCGTCGAACTGGTCGAGGTCGTACGAGAAATAGTTCGGGTCGGGCAGGGCATGAGTGAGGAAGCGCGAGACGGTGCTGACAACGGAATCTTTAGCAGCTATGATCCAGGGCCGATGCGCCTTTTGCACGGCTTGCGAGATGGAATCGGTGGGATTCAACATTGGCCGCGGTGGGGAAGAGAGAGAAGACGAAGAATGTAGCGCATCGAGAGCACTGACCGCCGGAGCAGACGCAGCGAGAGCCAGGATGGCCACAGCTGCCAGACGGTGCCGCCTGGAAGCTGAGGGCCCTGTAACCCTACGAGCCATGAGAGCGGATCGGAGGAGAGAAGGCTGAACCGAGGCGGACGGCAGATCAAGGATAGCAGGCACCACTTTCGTGCGCAGTGGAAGCGACGTGCAACACCAAGGTGGTACTGTGAACGACCTTACGGAGGGGTGGAGAAGGGTGGTATCTGGGCGCAGAGAAGGGAGAGAGGTCAAAGGTAACGGCCAAAGGTAGAGAAAGGCCAGGATGCAAGCGGCTCTTGTCGCGTGCAAGCAAGGGTGCTGTTCAGGTGCTGTTCAGGTGCTGTTCAGGTGCTGTAAGGGTGCTGTAAGCCGCAGGCTCGCTGTAAGTCGCTTGCTGTTTGGCTGCGCACCAAACTGTGATTGCGATTAGCATCTTTCGTGACTGTGGCGTGGCTTGAAATCATGGGCCGCTAAACACTCATCTACTGACGGACGGCTATCAGGTGGAGGTGCCATAGGAAGCCGCGAGATCCAAATTGCGATTTGACTCAGCCTCACACGAGCATGCAGAACACAAGCAGCTGTTAGATTGAAAGCTCGATGCGAATCTGACAAAGGGCGGCGACGCGGAACGACAAGCATGTCCACACATGACGACAGGGAAGTACTGGGAGTCATGTCACAGAATCAGCAAATTCCCTCGTTCATTCTGTCGACAAGCGCCAGCATGTGTCTATGAACAGGAGAAGCACTGGATTTGCGCCGAAGACGAACCTGAAACAGGTAGTTGGACCTGCAGCCTCCCAATCCAGCTTACGGCTGCAGGCAAGAGATGTCGCTGGTCTGCGGGTCGAAGGTGCACTTGGTGTCATTGAAGATGTGAGCCAAGTTGTTTGTAGTGGCGTCGTCTTCGCTGTACCACTGCTGGCCGGGGCCCCATAGGTAGAGGCAGTCCCAGCTGCAGCGGATGCCGAGGCGAGGGGACGCTTGTCAGCACAGCTGTAGCATCGCGCGTAGCCAAGCAGGTGGAAAGCCGGACTTACAGGTGGACACGACAATTGCCTCCCCAGGTCCTGTCGAAGTAGGGGCTGTGAATCGGACGGGTGCTCAGCTCGGTCTTGTTGACGCTCCATCGGCCATTGAAGCAAACGACGGCTTCTGCGCGGGCGGGCCGGTTGTCCCACATGGTGCGCACAAGGTCGTCGGCAAAGGCGGGCCGGCTCATTTCCGTTTTAGGCCAGTTGCGGGTGCTTAGGATGTACGACCACATCCAGAAGTCGCTGCTGCTGCTGCTCCGCGTGCGCCCGGGTTTGTTGCTCCCTGAGCCTGATCTAGAGCCTTTCTTGGCAGCACACGCCAGCGGCCAAAGCACAAGGAGGTAGCATACCAGCAGCCGCATCGTCAAGAGTCGTTGAGTTATGCCTTAGGAGGGAAACCCCTCACAAAACATGCATCTTATATATCGTGGCGCCGGCAGACAATCGTGATCTCGGTCGCCAGCAAGCTCCTGAGTCCCACCAGCCACACGGCTGTAGCTTCATAGCTGGCAGAGATGAGACGGACGCTCAGCCCACCGTAAACCACATATGCAACTTCGGCCTACATGCCCGCTTTACCAATCGCAAAGGCGGCCCTCTTATGTATACCAAGCCTTGCACCAGGGTCAGAGCTTCATTACCCGCATCCCACGCTGGCGCAGCATATGAGCGAGTCATGTGCAGCAGTTGCCACTGTGCCCGCTGTTTGGCGCAAATACGGAAGGCGAGCCAAGATCCTGCACAGTGCCCAGTGCCTTGCCACGAGCTTGTGCCGAAGGAGGACATCTACATGTCCCGTGACGACGAGAATAACGGCGCGCGGCTGCTCCATAGCCCAGCTACGCTGCAAAGGTGAATGTGACGGCTGCAGAAGCAAACTCTGGCCCGACGCATGAACATCAGTGAAAAGCACAAACGCTGGGCCGGACCGAGTACTGGTTGTTGAACCCGTGCGTTCTTTTGGTATTACAGCGGTCAGAACAGGCGACGAAGCGGAGAGGGGACGCTACGAAGGAGGCACAGTGCTCAGAGGAGGGTCTGCAGGACCTCGAGGACCTTGTCGCCGACGTCCTTGGACTTTGCGCTGCCGCCGAGGTCGGCGGTGCGGAGGCCGTAGCCGCCGATGTCGGCGGAGTCGAGGACCTTGCGGACGGCGTCTTCGACCTTCCGGGCGGCCTCGGGCTGGTTGAGCGAGTAGCGGAGGAGCATGGCGGCGGAGAGGATGGTGCCTATGGGGTTGGCGATGCCCTGGCCAGCGATGTCGGGCGCGGAGCCGTGGATGGGCTCGTAGAGGCCGTTGCACTTGCCCTTGCCGTCGGGCAGACCAGAGAGACTCGCGGAGGGGAGCAGCCCCAGCGCGCCAGGGATGACCGAGGACTCGTCGGACAGAATGTCGCCAAACATGTTTTCGGTCAGGACGATGCCGTTCAGCTTGCGCGGGTTGGAAACCATGACCATCGAGGCTGAGTCGACCAGGCTGTGGTCCACAGTGACGCCCTGCGAGGCGAACTGAGAGTCGACGGTGTCCTGGACCACCTTCCTCCAGAGCCTGGAGGTGGCGAGCACGTTGGCCTTGTCGATGCTGTGCAGCGGAGCCGGCGGGTCGCTCTGCAGCGCGAGGTAGGCTCCGAGCTTGGTGATGCGCTCGACGTCAAACTTGTTGTAGACCATGGTGTCGAAGGCGGCACCGTCGGAGTTGGGGTCGTCCAGGTTGGCCTCCTGGCGGTCACCAAAGTAGAGCCCCTTGACGAGTTCTCGGACGACAATGAAGGATACGCCCTTGGCCACCTCGGGCTTGAGGGGCGAGTGGGAAAGGAGGCTCTCGGAGGGGAAGAGACAGGGGCGGATATTGGCATACAGGTCGAGCTCTTTTCGCAGCGCGAGGAGGCCCTGCTCTGGCCGTACCTTGCCCACACCCCACTTGGGTCCGCCGACGGAGCCTGCCACACGCAAAGACGATAGAAAAGAGTGATGCAGTCAGTGACCAGACAGCAAGGGGCGGCAAGGCGGCACAGTGGTTTGCTCACCCATCAGGATAGCATCGGCATTCTTGCAGGCTTGGAGCGTGTCATCAGGGAGGGGCTTGCCCACCGAGTCGATGGCGCAGCCGCCAAAATCGTACGACTTGAGCTCGATGCTGTACTCGGAGCTCTTCTCGGAAAGCAGATTGAGGACGCGACTGGCTTGCTCGACCACCTCGGGCCCGATGCCGTCGCCGGGAAGGACGACAACGTTGTACGTCTGCTTGCTCATGTTGGGAAGAGGTACTCAGAGGAACGACGAGGTGATCAGAGGGACGCTGAGGTGTTGAGATGGATAAGGTCGGGAAAGGACCGTGGTGAGGAGCGTCGCTCGAGTCATGCCTGCGTGGGATATGAAGTTCCTTCTGGCAGCCATCTAATCTCATCTCTCCCACCCAACCGAAATAAGCCGAAGCCGTCCTCTTTCAACTAAATTAACCCTGACCCGATTTCCCCGATTTCCTGTCAGATCACGATGTACTCGTGCATGTGATGCTTCTCTTGTTCACACCTGTTGGAGTAAGTGTTGTGCTGAAGGATGACCACATGAGCTAGAAAAGAGTTACAGCAAAAGACGCTGGTTGTCAAGCCAACAGCCTCCCAAACACGTCGATTTGGCCGACAATATCGACTCAGCCAAAGACCTGGCTGCTCCCCTGAACGCACGGACGGTTAGCTCCTTGGGAGTACGAGACAGCATTGTCTCCAGCACCCGCTCTTCAAGCATCACTGGCATGCACCCGCGCTCCCCGTTCAGCAGTGGGCAGGTCCAACACGCTGTCCACTCACGGCCCGCTCACGACTGTTGACCATGACTGGTGTCCTTCTACTCGTGCGACTGGCGCGGAATCGAAATTTTTGATGAAAATTGTTCGTGTTAGATCTTGCCTACGACGATGTGGAGTAGATCGGCTTTCGGTTCTGCTCCCGCCCAGGTCATAAGTGTGAGTGTGAGTAGTGAGGGTGAGTAGTTACTTACTGGATCCACACCACGCTGGCCACGAGAACTCATTGTCGCCCTCAAGCAGCGCCCAGGACGGGTGATACACAAGCTGACGTTTTCTAGCGCCGTTGTTGTGGTGCTCTGCGGATTGCTGGCGTATTTCCTGTTGGTACACGCGGAGCGAGGCGCAGACGAGCGGCTGCCAGCTGAGCAAGAACGCGCGCCGGGGAGCGACGCTTCGCTGTCACCGCGCTCGCACTTGGACCGTATTGTTGCTGACGGCGACGGCGAGGGCGAGATGTCATCTGCAGCGAAGAAGGAGGCGATTGTGCGGCAGTTTCGGGCGGTGACGAATGCGACGGCGGCGGATGCGGTGCGGATTGTCAAGGCGCACGGCTACCGGCTGGAAGCGGCGACGGATGCGTTCTTTATGGACGCACAAGCGCAGCGCAACGCGAGCGTGGCCGGCAGTGCGCTGGACAAAAAGACTGAGCGCGAGGTCAAAGAGCGGCTCAATGCGCTCTTCGACCAGTTCCGCGACACGGATGCCGACGCCGAGGAGCGCATCAGCATTGAGGGCGCCCTGCGCATGTGCGAGGCACTCGAAATCAGCCCCGACGACGTCGTCTTCCTCCCGCTCTCGTTCTACCTGCGCTCGCCGTCGATCGGCACATTCTCCCGCAACGACTACGTCCGCGGCTGGATGCTCCTCGACCGCGCCGACTCGCTCGACAAGCAGCGTGTCGTGCTCGACCACCTCCGCCGCGACCTCCTGGACAACAAGCCGCTGCGCCCCGAGCGCATCGCCGAGGATAAGCTCAACGCCACCGCTGCCAAGGGCCTCTATGACCGGGTGTACGATTACACCTACGGTTTTGCCCGCCGCGACGGCCAGAAAAGCCTAGGTACGTGTCTTGCCCTATCCGTTGCTTCTGCCGCGGCCCATGCTGACGTGGTACCCCGGGTATGACAGCGCTGGAGAATGCGCTGGCCTTCTGGGATCTGCTCCTGCCGGCCTCGCCGACATTTGCGCGCCCCGGCGCTGCGGGCACCTTTACGCGCCACCAGCTCGAGCTCTGGAAAACCTTCCTCACAGACCAGACCGCCGGCCGCGCCATCAGCAAGGACACCTGGACCCAGTTCCTCGACTTCACCCGCGAGATCGACCCCGACTTTGCCAGCCACGACTTTGAAGGTAAGCCCCGCCCCGCCCGCGCCCATCCCAACCCCAGCTTACACTGAACCCGCCCCACCGCACCCCTCCCAGCCGCATGGCCCTCGCTCATCGACGACTTTGTCCTCTGGGCTCGCGAAAACAACAACCCACCCGCCACCCGCATGGACACCACCTAGACTGTCCTCGGCGTTCGCCCTTCCGTCTCGACAGACAATCGCGCCCACAAGCAATGCATCGCTCGACTACTCGAATCTTACATTCTTACCAAGCGGGCTGCACGGGAAAATGGGCAGGTCTCGCATGCAGCTAGGAGATGTGGTAGGCTAAAGTGCGTGTGCGGGGTAGACGGAGAGGGGCGAGCGGGAGTGGGGCTACATGTCACCGCGACGGACAAAGGGGATGCCGAGGCCGGAGAGGAGGGAGCGGGCCTTGTCGGAGGCCTTGCGGCCACGCTGGTTTGTGATGCAGTCGATCTGGAAGCCGAGCGGTTTGTTGGGGTACTGGTCGAGGTTCATTTCGATCTGGGGGAAGAGGGGGATGGCGTCGGGGGGCATGCCGAGGGAGACGACGCCGGCGAGCGCGGCGGGGGAGGCGGGGGGCTGCGAGGCGGGGGGGAGGGGAAAGCCGCCAAAGGCGCGCAGGCGCGGGAGGACAAAGGTGGTGAGCACCTCGAGGAACTCGTGGGCGACCGGGCCGGGCAGCACTGCCTTGACGCCGACGGGCATGCCCGGACGCAGCTTGAACGAGGCGACGCCCGACTTTGCGCGCACGATCTCAATGTGCCCGCGGCCCTCCCCACGCGACGGATCCGCGAGGCTCTCCCTGACGCTCAGCCCCGTAATCGCGCGCATCTGCGCAATCAGCGGCACCAGCGCATGCTTGTTCGTAATCGCCTCCTTGGAGAAACTGGTCAGCACAATCCTCTCCAGACGAGGAATGTCCGAGAGCGTATTGTCGCGCGACAGCGGCTTGGTCAGCGGCTGCAGCCGTCGATTTCCACGAGCCGGCCTCTGCGGTCGGTTGACCGTGTACGGATCGGACGTGTCCCACGACCGCTGCCGGTCTTCGAGATCGCCGCCAGACGCTACATCACTTGCATTGACGGACGAGGTGGCCGGAGAGGGAGCCACGGCGGGCTCCAGGTTGACGGCGGGGTCAAACGTCATATACAGGAGATCCGACGCCAGCGTCGTCCGGTAGTGTTCCTGGTTCCGGTTCAGCTGGGTCGGGCCGACGACGACGGGATGCGGCCGCAGTGTCGTCCGCGGCGAGCGCGTAGACGAGTGGACGCCTCTCCGCTCCGAGGCGCACCAAGACGACGCCGAAGCCGACGCCGAAGCCGACGTCGAGGCGGCGCGCAGAGGAGTGCGCGATACCTGCCGGAGCATGTTGACGGTAGTCGTGATGGTTGTCGACGAGCTCATCGTCACCGAACAGCGTGGCGTGGTGTGGTAAGAGTAAGGCGTTGGTTATGGCTGTGAGAGAAAAGTGCAATGGGCGCGTATTTGTGGTCGGCGCTTTTTTCTTCTTGGCCGCGGCCTTCTCGTGCGGGTGAGTGCGTATGGTGCGTTATGTGAGCTGGTTGAAGAGTAGGCTGCGCGCCGAACCACCAGCTTGTTTGTTCGGTATCCACCATCCTCGCGCCGCACTTATAGACTTGGCCCGGCGCGCGCTCCCACTCGCGCAGAAGAACGACAGGCGACATGGCAGAAGTGGACATCTCGGCGGCGGCGACCGCGGGTGCTGGCGTCAAGCAGCCGTTCGACCTGATCCGGCTCTCGCTCTCGGAACGTGTCTTTGTCAAGCTGCGCGGCGACCGCGAGCTGAGAGGCACGCTGCATGTAAGTCCCGCTCGCATCTCGCCGCTCTGCCGCTCCGATACTGACACCTGCCGTGCCCGCACCCTGGCGCCACTCTCGGCAGGCGTACGACGGCCACATGAACCTTATCCTCGGCGACGTCCAAGAGTCCATCTACGTCGTCGACGTCAACGAAGAGACCGCCGCCGAGACCGTACGCGTAAGTTGAGCTCAGCCCCGTCTTCACGATCCCCCGCTTGGTAACTCGCCGTGACCGCCGTCTGACACCCCCTCTGTGCTCGCGTCCAGGTGGTCAAACGCCAGAGCGAAATGCTCTTCGTCCGCGGCGACAGCGTCATCCTGGTACGTTGCTTCCCTCCCGCGCCCCGCCATCCGCCCTGCTAACCTCCAGCCCTCCGCCGCACTCCGCCTGCAGGTTTCGCCCCCCTCCAGAGTCTAGCTCACCGCGCAACACAAACCACACCAGTGAAGCACAGCCCGCCGCAATGAGCACTGAAGCACACCCCGCCGCAATGAGCACTGAAGCACAGCCCGCCGCAAGGAGCATGTCGATAAGAAAGAGGGCTGTGTTAAGAGCGGCCCGACGCGCGATGGAGCTAGTACATGGATATATGGGGTGACCGGGAAAGGGCTGTGTTAAGAGCGGCCCTGCGCGCTGTTACAACGAGACAAATGCGAGAGTGATACAGGCGGGCTGTGTTAAGTGCGGCCCGGCGCGCAATGGTAGTACAATGGATGCGAAAGAGACATGCAGAATGCGAGAGAAGATCGGAACGCGTATGCAGGTGGCAGGCGAGCCGCAGACCGGCCTGGGGCCATGGACGTGCGGCTGGCGAGCCGGGTATGCGCTACCCCTCTTACTCGAGGTTCGAGGGATAGACGAAGGAAGCCGGGTCGATGGTGGTCTCCTTGATCGTCCGCGCCGAGACAAACCGGTAGAAGATCGAGATGGAGCCCGCCTTGTCGTTGGTGCCCGACGCCCGGGCGCCGCCAAACGGCTGCTGGCCGACAACAGCGCCAGTGCACTTGTCGTTGTAGTACATCATGCCGGACGCGTTACGGAGCAGGTTGCTCGCCTTGATCAGCGCGTAGCGGTCCGCCGAGAAAATGGACCCAGTCAGTGCGTACTCGGTGGTCGAGTCGATCAGCTCGCACGTCTCCTCAAACTGCTCGTCTGGGTAGGCATAGACCGTGATGACAGGACCGAAAATCTCGTTAACCATGGTGACCGACTTGGGGTCTTTCGTTTCGATCACAGTGGGCTGGACGAACCATCCCTTGGAGTCGTCGCCAACACCACCGCAGAGGACCTCGCCACCCTCGTTCTTGGCCGACTGGATGAGGCCGATGATCTTGTCATACGAGTGCTTGGCAATCACCGGGCCCATAAAGTGCTTGAACTCGTGCACGGCACCGACCGAGATCTGGCCGATCTGCTGTAGCAGCTTCTCCTTGAATTCACCCTCCCACATCGACTTGGGAACGTAGAGTCGCGAAAGAGCAGAGCACTTTTGCCCCTGGTATTCAAAGGCAGCCCGGATAGACTGGGTGACGGCAGCGTCGACGTTGGCCGACTTGTGGATCATGTGGAAGTTTTTGCCACCTGTCTCTCCGACAATACGCGGGTATCCACGGTACTTGTCCAGGTTGGCGGCAATCTGCTTCCAGAGCTGTCGGAAGACGTGGGTGGAGCCGGTAAAGTGGAGCCCAGCAAACTCGCGGTGGTTGATGGCAGCGCCAACGATCTCCTCGGCGGGACCGGGGACAAACTGGATGACGCCGTCCGGAAGACCGGCTTCCTTGAGGATCTCGTAGACGACATAGTTCGAGTAGATGGCCATGGGCGAAGGCTTCCAGACAACGACGTTGCCCACCATGGCAGGAGCGCAGATTAGATTACCGGCAGCAATGGCGAGAAAGTTAAACGGAGAAACGGCAAGCACGAATCCCTCCAGAGGTCGGTATTCGGTTCGGTTCCAGGTGTTGGCCGAGCTCTCGGGAGGCTGGGTCGAGTAGAGCTCCTGGATGTACTTGGCACTGAAGCGGTAAAAGTCGCAGATCTCGGCAGCAGCGTCGATCTCGGCTTGCCAGACGTTTTTGCCCTGGCCGAGCATGGTGGCGGCAAGCACCTTGTAACGGTACTTGCTGGCGATCAGGTCGGCTGCCTTGAGAAAGATGGCAGCGCGGTCGTTCCAGGGCATGTTCTCCCACGCCGTCTTGGCCTTGAGCGCTCCTTGGACGGCCTTGTCGACCATGGCGGCATCGGCCTCGTGGTAGTTGCAGAGGATCTGAGAGTGGTTCGAAGGGTTGGGCTGCTTGCTGAGCTTGCCCGTCTTGATCTTCTCGCCGTTAATGACCACAGGCACCTCGAAAGGGCCAGCAGCCACCATCTCGTCCACGGCCTGTTGAAGCTTGATCCGGTCCTCGCTCTTTGGCTCGTAGTTTCGCATGGGCTCATTCTTGATGGGCGGAAGCGAGAAGAGCCCCATCTGGGGAGCTTGTGGTACGGAAGCCATGATGTCGAGAAACAGTACCTAGGAGGAGCAAAGGGAGAAGCAGAGCGGGCGGTGGCGGGAGGACAATAGGAAAGACCACGAACAGCGACAGGAACAGGGACAAGAAACAACGGCGCTGGGGTTCATTCGTCGAGGGCGCCCATCTTTTATGTCGAGGTCGGCTGGCCAGGCTCGAGTCAGATCAAGTCGTAGCCTGAATAGAAGCAAACAGCGCAGGCGCAGCTGGTTAATAATGTGGGAAATTCCTCTTTTTGCATTTCAAACGCGAAGTGAAATCTCCTTATCTAGCAACACCAACAACCGTACTACCATCCAAAGTTAGTGGCCAAATAGGAAAACCGAGATAAACAGATAAGCGCAACAAGAGCCACTTCAACCGGAGGCGCGCAGCGAAATTTCCCCAACGGAATCAATACGCACGGCGTGTGCGAATACAGAGCGCACGAATACAGAACACGAATACAAGAACGCTGAACTGAGTACGTGGCTCGCCGGTCTAGTTGCCGGCAAGAAAGGGTCCAGCCCAGATGCTCTACCTCGATGGCCGGCCAAGAGGGGGCCGCACATTGGCAGCAAGGAACGCGGGATGAGCAAGTATGGCACCAGACGTGAGGCAAGGCTAGGGGCTAGAGCTGTTGCTGCGATAGCGGTTCACGATGCGCTGGGCAGGGGTCAGCCTTCTGTCCACCGCTGTGGATGCGTTGTCCACAGCTTCTGCCACGGTGTTCAAGCGGAGGCCACGCCCGAGGAAAGCTGAGAAGCGTTGGCGGCTCGACCTCGCGAGCGCGGCGGGTCGGCCACCGGCTGTGTTGGTGCTAGCTGTAGGAGCTGCCGCGAGATGCGGAGACGGTTGGCTGCTCGGTGGCCCTCGAGACGGGCGCACCATGCTCGCCCCGTCCGCACCGTCCTCGTCGGTCGTGTCAGAGAGGATCGACTCGGTCTTTTGGCGTGCAAACCCGGGCCGCGGAAAGGCAAGCATAGCTTCTTCTCGGTCTTCTGCCTTGTCCAATTTCTGCTGCAAGAGCTGCCTGATCGGGTCAGAAGACGGCTCAAAGTCGGCGGTCACGTGGTGGTGGCCGCCCCGCGCTGCGAAAACTGCAATCAGGCTGGCAACGACCAGATGGGAGTCAAGTATGGCCAGGCTCGACGATGCTTCCAGGCCGACCGGGCCTGCTCTTTTGACACCATAGCAGGTCAGCATGCCGATGCGCGAGCTTTCTGTCGGCCGGCCCAAACCGTCTTGAGGCGTCGTCGGGCCGAAGGGGAGGGCTCTCTTGTAGTCGGCCACCTTTACATTGTCTGCGTCGCGATACAGCGCCAGCTTGGTCTTGGTCATCTTCCATACGAATCTGGTGCCATCCTTGACGATCATGACCCAATCATCCTTGAATAGCCGATGCCCAGCGTGCATCGAAGCACGCATCTCCGCTCCGACGCAAAAGTCATAGCTGTTCTGCAGTGGATCCTGCCGCACTTGCCAAGCTCGCGAGCCCACCAAGCTGCTTGCGCGTCTTGCCCTATTCAGCAGTCCGGCTCGATCCGGAGCGTCGCATGCCTTGGCATCAATCAGGACGGCTTTCCATCCGACAAGCTGTTTGGGAACCCTAGCCATGAGCGCCAGCGAGTTGTGCGTCCAGAACTGGTAGCCGGGCAACTTTTCATCGTGGAAGATGGCAAACTTATCCAGCCTCTCATCCGCCCTGACGCTCGTAGCGCAATGCGGGATGCTGTGGGGGTGCATCGCGACCTGTTCGCTTGGCCAGCTGTTTGCGCCGGCTTGCTCATCTGGCTCTGGCCTGCTCTCTTGCTCAACCTCTACCCCTCTTCCGCTACAGAACCGGCTGTGCAGATACGTTCCTGCGCTGCTTTTCGGGGACGATGGATGCTCGGGGCGATGGAGCGGGCCGACGGGCGTCGTGTCCGAATCGACAAACAGTAGGGAGCCCTGGACTGCACTTTGGCGTTTCAGCGCATGCGGGTCAAATGAAGTGCGCACGCCGGCTGCGCTCATCTGTGGCTCAAGTGCTGGCGCCAACGGACAAGTTGCTGCACTTTCTCGCAACAACCTCAATGTCCGGGTGTGGACCCTTTCCGCTGGCATAGCGGCCAGCGGAACCTTCCCTGTAGCGGGAAAGTTGCCGGGGGCGATACAGTCGCGGCCCGAGTTGTGCAGGGGACTGTGGAGACCGGCCGTGGATCCGCCTAGGCTCTGCATCGAAGCGGTGCTGACATGTATGTCCTCTTTTACATGGCTCTCTTGCGCAGGCCGTGGTGTGACCAGGGTCGTTGAAGAGCATGCCGGACCTGGTTGGGACAGCCAACATGCAATGCGATGGGTCGGCCGGCTCAGTTCCCTCGGCGCCACGAGTGACGGATGGGATGCTTGCGGATCAGCACTGCAGGGTGGATCTTGCGACAGCTGCGGACTCGGAGATCTATCCTGCTTCATCCAGGGGAGGGAGTCGAGAAAAGTCGCTGTGTCGCTCAGAGCAGGCAAGGCAAGCTCGAGTTGCGGCCGGTCCGGCGAACTCGTCATCTTTCTGCTACTGCTATACGCTAAGCTTGCATGCGGTCCAGACGCTTCCTGCCGTGATGAGCCCAACCCACATGAGGGGTGCGTTGCCTAGTGGTTTACGACCGGTCGAGTAGAGGGCGTACTGGTTCTGCCGCTGTGAGTGGAGGCGCCTAGATGCTATCGTGAACTCTAGTGCATAGAAGGTGGCAGGCGTGCGAATTGTCGAGCCTCAAGGACCTGCCAAAGCTGCCACAAACACAGCGGCCCGGGTTCCAGCGATGTCGCCGGTCGATGGCGGCTGCACAGCCTGTTATGCGGGGACGGCGGATGGTCGAGCATGTGCAGCACCATTCGCGCGCCTCGCCGACTTTTGGCATGCAAACGACGAGCAATGCTGATGTAGTAGCGCATGCAGGCACCGCCACACCGTGTCAGTGATTCTCAGTATGGCAGCCATTGAGATCCTCACTTCCGCCTCCGCTTCCGCGCTTCGTCGGCGACATGTGCCCCTGTGGCGCTCGAGCACCCCGCACATCTTCCACCCACGCTGGGAACGGCCCACCATGCAGGCATCGGTTCCCTTGTCAGCCATGACCTTCCAGCATCGCTGCACCAACACCCCAAAAGGGCGATTATTGTCAGTTATATCCACATCGAAATGAGGACGAATAAAAATGGGACTTTTCTGTTGCGCAAGCACAGTCCCCGCAAAGCAAGACCCCGCTTGCCTCCGGGTCGACGCCTGGCCATGACCACATCTACTCTGAATGAATCACGGGCCGTCTGACATACACTAATGCAGCAGAAAACGGAACGGATATGCATTGAGACAAGGAGTGAGATAACAGACAGGGTCTAGCGCGTGCAAATGGTACAAGATAGAGGCCTGGCCGGATGCCACCGACGACGCACCGGAAACGAGGCGCCGGTGCGGACGACAACCGTAGATCGAGAAGCAAGGTCGCAATGAGAGTAGACAGCAGTGAAGATGCAAAGAGATTGACGGTAATCCTGGTGGGCCGCTGATCAACGCGAGCGCGAAGTGCCCTTGCCTCGCTTTCCGGCAAAGAGCCACTTGGGCTTCTTTTCTTTGATGGCACGGTCCGACTCGCCCGCCTTGGCGTGCCAGTTGCCGGCACGGAGACCGAGCTCTCGCAGCTGCCTCGCCTTCTCCAACTGCTCCGAATTCTTGAGTCCAGCAAGCTGGCGATCCGATGCCGAGACACGCGCTGGGCCAGCACGCGCGCTGACATAGCCACCGGATCGGTTGACAGGCGCCGTGGTCGATGACCGTAGTCGACCACCAACATTGCTCTTGCGCGATTTCCTAGAGAAGCTCTCCTCATCCTCCTCGACATCCATCGACTCTTCGTCTTTCCAGTCCTCCTCTCCCTCGTCGTCGCTGGCGTCCATCGAATCGTCCATCTCCTCGCCGTCGTCTCCGGTCCGCTTGCGCTTGCCAGTCAGACCCTTGGCCTTCGCCAGCATCTCGGCTCTCGCGGTGACGCTGCTGGGATCCACCCCAATCTCTCGCATCCTCTCGGCCATCTGCGAAAGAGTACGCTCCTGATACTTTCGGGGTACCCGTGCCTGGTTTTTTACCATGCTCCTATCCTGCGCCGTCAGCTTCGCCTTCTGCTGTCGTTCCCGAATCGCAGCCGCCGCGGATCGGATCGCCGCCTCTTCTTCGTCCACTAGCGAACCTTCGGCGTCGCTATCGTCGTAAAAGCCATCAGCTTCAAGCTTCTCCTCTTCACGCTCCAAAGCGTCCAGCTTGTCCAGAATGTCGGGATCGACAAAGTCGGCAATGTTCTTTCCTTCATAGATCTCCGGAATGTGATCATACTTCCAATCGTCGTCGGCCAGCTTGTAATCCCTCTTGATATCGATGTTGAAGACACCAGCTCCTCCATTCTCCTCCTGCTCATCCCGCAGCGTCTTTCGGCGTTCGGGGTCCGTCCTGTCGTACTTTTTCCTGTTGCCCTCGACAAAGCCTTCGGGAAGATAGGCCTCTCTCTGCACATCGTCACGCGACTGGGGCTTGGCAACATGGAGACGGTTGAGAACTGAGTTGATCTTGCTGCCCTTCATCTTGTTTTCGATACGCGATGCCAGCAAGACGTCGCAAGCGAGCTTTCGGGTCTCCATCACACCCTCGTCGGTGTAGGTGCTGAGCTCGGCAAGCGTCACCTTGCCCTCGGACTCGTCAACAATGCTTTGAACAAGCGCTGCGCGCTCGGGATCCAAGTCGCTGAGCCTTACAGCATCCACCTTGTTAATGGCCAGTACGCACGGTTTGTTGGTGAAAAGCGGCTTGATGCTGTGAAAGAGCTTCACCTGAGCCTCGATTGTGTAGCCACACTGTTCGGAAAGATCCATGAAGTAAAGCACAGCAGCTCGTAGATGAGCGAGAGCAGTAATCGACTGCATCTCGATTGTGTTCATCTCTTCGAGGGGGTGGTCAAGAATACCGGGCGTGTCAATCACCTGCCATCGGAGATACTTGTAGTCCATTTGGCCCACGAAAAGCGACTTTGTTGTAAAGGCATATGGCTTGACGTCAACGTCGGCACGGGTGATTTTGTTGATGAAACTCGACTTGCCGACATTGGGGTATCCACAGATAAGGAGCGTCCGCGTGCTGGGATCGATCGGAGGAAGACGGGACATATGTTGTCGAACTTGCTCAAGATAGGCAAGCGGGTCTTTTTGTCGCTTCATGATGGTGGCCATTCGACCCAGAGCGGCACGTTTGAGCTGCTTGCATCGGTAGAGACTGTCTCCGAATTTGATGAGACGGATGTAATCCTTCGAAACCTGTTCGATCAGATGCTTAGCAGTGTTAAGCTGTCCCAGAGCCAGCTTGTAGTGATTCTTGTCGTAGAGAACGTTGAGCAAGGACGAGGCGAATGGATGCAGATTGTCCATAATTGGGAATTCGCGCAAGATGGCTTCGAGCTTCTCGCCAAAAGCATCTTTGGTGAACATGACTTTCCTCATGTAGAAAGACCGGATACGAGTGATCTTCCATCCCGGATGCACAACTGTCGGGGTCTTTCGCTGAGTCTTTGAGAGAACGATGTCCAAGAAATCAGTCGCGGTCGGGACCGGCGCGATGGGAGTCCTGAATGACGACATCTTGCTATATCACAGCCAAGGCCGGCCGGTTCAAGGGATGAAAGAAGGAAAGAGGAAAGGAGGGAGAAAGAGTTGTAAAGACCGAACCTCTTGTGGGGTCTTGGTCTTGATAGCAGATCGAGTCCAGCAGATGAGCGTCGCCGAGGAAACCGATGTGCTAGAACCTGCGCCGATGGAATCAAACGATGTAGCCCGTCCTTAAGCACGAAGCGCGATCGAAGTGCCGGAGGGTGGTCGGACGATGGATGAGGGTTGATGACCAAAGGGCGGTTGACGGTTGACTTTAGCTGTCATTACAAGGCTTTACGCTTTCTCCTGCCTTAGGGTTTGGTTCAAGTTTTTCGCAAGACCTCTCAGCCAAGTTAGGGTCGCGGTCTCTTTTTTTTTTGCTCGAAAATTTCACTCGGGGCTGCGCCGCCAAAAATTTAGAAATCTACTGTTCATTTTGCGGCTTTCGGGAGTTGAACGGCCTCGCACAACCCGCACGACAAATCCGCTGATCCATCCTCTTAGACAACGCCTTGACCTCCTGCAAATGAACCTTGTGCGGCGCTCCATTGGCTCGGTTTTGTTCTGTGTAAGTCCACACTGGGCTCTGAAGAGAGCCGTGCTAATCACAGCTTGAAATGGCATTTCAGCCAGCATAGGCGTGCGTATGCGGGACGTTGGCAGGCAGGGTCACACTCAGGAGCAACAAATTCAGTTGATGGTTGGTGTCTTCTGCTTTCGCGCGACCATGGTTGCGCTCAGAGTGAACAAAACCGCGGGTCGCCAACTCAGTACTTTTAGCAAGAGGTTGGCATCATCTGCATATCAAAAGTATAATGGCAATAGAGCGTGTTGGCGGTGATTTGTGAATCGCGATACAAATTCTCATGCAAGGTTCCGTCGAAGCGGGCAAGCTAAAGGCGAAGGGAAAAAAACTCGCCTGCGTCTGTCCGAAATCCAAAAATTTATTTTGACTGAGCCTTGAGATTGTGCTTCTGTAACGGATATCTCACGCCCACACCCCCAATTGATTCGAGCGCGCTGAGCGCGGCACTTGAACAGAGCCCGGTACACATATTGTGATTGCAGCTAGGAGATCTTCTAGGGCTGTCATCTATTCCCGCCAACGGTAGTCTCTAGGCCGAGTCTCGTCGAGCCTTCGCCTTTACAACTACCCTCATCCTTCACCTCTTCGTCCTGACAGCTTTGGTGTCAGCAACCATCGTAGAGCAGCGCCGCATCTACGCACTTTGCTCCCAGCGTCTTCAGGATCTCTTGCTCACCCAGCACCAATAGTAGCTGCAACCTATTGCGGACATACATCTTTTCCGACTGTCTTTCCCAAATCTTCGCGGAATAACATCCATCCTATTCTCCCACTGGCGTCGCTTCGATAGCCTGACTAGACTTCTCTCTTCCGGTATCTTTCTGCTGTGTTGAGCAGGCGGAACCAAGATCAAGAGTAGTGCAATCTAGCGTACTTCTCTCCGCTTCTTAAGGTTAGAACATGTTCAGCGTCGCTCACCGCTCTCTCCCGCTATTGCCCAACTCGTCACATACTTTCGGCTTTTTCTACCACCATAACATACATCTGAGAGGCTATAGCCTCAGACGGGTCGATTTCTAGGCTGTCCCCCTATCCGTTGTCGATTCCTGTCGAGCCACTTTCGAACCTCACATCGACTTCAGCACGATCTGCTCTAGCCATATCTCCTTTCAACTAATAGAGCTTTACCAAGCTCATTGGGCCACTTTTCTATGTCTCGACAATTGAGCACAGAACTTCGTAAGTGCACAGTCACTTGCCCGGTAGTGGCAGTTTTGGCGATGTTCTTGTCTGTTCGCTGCTGCCGGGTATCCTCGCCTGAGGAATTCCTCTCGGCTCACCGTCGCTTACCGACTGCCCCATTTCTCTCCTATTTCAACTGTCTTCTCTAGCACGTCCGGTCCGCAGAGCAGAACTCAACTCGTCTTTGCCCAACCGAAAGATTCTCCCGGCCAAATTTAAGACCACTCCAACTCGTCCCAGCCCCTACAGCCGGCCGGCCTCTTACAAGTCCTTCCCCGTTTCCAGGTCGTCATCAAGCGTTACAGGCTCACCTCGACCATTCTTCCAGTCTGAGGACGACCTCCAGAGCTCTGAAGAAGACGACCTCGGTTCCAAGCATATTCCTGGCATCAAACTACCCGTTCCTACCCTCGCTATGAACGGTCGCAAACTACCTCGGGGCCAGAATGTCAAAAAGTCCGGCAAGTCTCCCTCACACAAAAAGGAACGCAGCAGGGGCGAACGTAAAGCCACTGTGCGGAAAGAAAGGTTCGAGGAGCTCGACTCCGACTCTGATCTGACCGACGTCCCCAGCGACAATGACGCCGAGAAGAACCTTGCTGGTCCATCGCAGAGCAGGCTGGACAAGGGAAAAGCAAGAAGCGTAGACAGCGACGATCTCGAGTCGGACTCAGACACCGAGATGGAGCGCAAGCTCGCCGAGGCGGGTGATGGCGAATCCCTCCTTGGGAGCGAGGCCTCTGGCGATGATACCGAGGAGGAGGAGGAACGCTTCATTATTCGTGATGCTCTTCACAGGCAATCAAAAGCCCGGTCTCGCCTACAGCACCGCGACTCCTCGGATACAAAGCGACACGGCAACGAACGCGATTGGGCCAGTCGTGGGGATACAGAACATCGTGCCCGCTCCATTGCGATAAGCGGTCCCGGTGGGGATACGAAATCCATCTCCAACGCCGATAGCTCTAATGCTGATGATGCCGAAGCTGATGTGGAGGACGAGAGTGATGATGGCGATGCCGACCTGCTCTCCATGTCGCCCGACACGATGCGCATGTTTGGATTGCCCCTCATGGATGACGAGCTGTTCGAGGAGCAAGAGGCTTTCAATTCCTCCTCTGAGCCATCTTTCACTGATTTCTTTGAAGCCTCAAGCGATTCCGACTCGATCGACTTAGACGCTCTAAATGGCGCACATGATGACGACGAATTTACTACCGATTCGGAAGAAGACCGTGATATCAGCGACCTTGAAGGCGGTGTTCTCGAGGCTCCTCTTATTGCTCATATTGGAACAACACCCATCAACAATACAGAAGCAGGTGCAGATAACAACGCCGTGGACGTCAAACCGGAGATGCCTCTGCTTGTTATCGAAGATCTAGACGGGCGACTCATCTATGCTCGCGCTGGTGATGGCGAGGCTGTTTTCGGCTCAGACGGCGAGTTCGAATTTGTTGATGACAGCGACGATGACAGTGCCGATTGGGAGTTCGACGGTAGTGGAAACCGCCTTTCTTCAGGCACTGCTGGCAGCAACGGCCTCTTACAGGTACCCAACGACGATGGCGATACGACCGACGAACTTCCAGATGAAGACATGCCTTATCCTCGGTTACTTGTCGGATCCGTTGCGCCTAGAGGAGGCCGCAATGCTCGGCGGGCCCGCGCTATGGCTGCCAATTCGCGAAGACTCTCCCCGGCCAACGGCAGTGCTCTCCCATCTCCTTCCATTACCGACGGTCATTTTCTTTCGGATCCTTTTGTGTCTACTTCTCTTTCTACTGACAACAGTAAACCGGAAGAACCCAATCTAGAGCAGAGCACGAAAGAGGTCGGGATCACAATCTCGACAGAAGACCTTGCTCGCGACCCGGAAGGCACTCTGAAAGCGGCTGCTTTGGCTCTTGGCGTGACGATCCAAGAAGCTGCCTCCCTTGTAGCTGGCGTTCAAATACCGACATCGGTGAAAGAAACAAATGGCAAGGCGCCTAACGGGGGAGTATCACAAATCACGAACCCTCCGCCTCTGCTCCCCGCGCAGCACCGTTCGGCTGCTGGCGCTAAGCCCCAGATGGGAAGCTTCATGCCCACCTCTGCAAAATCTGTCCACCGCGCGGTCATCGATGGTTCGCGTAAAGCGCCTTCTCCTTTTTCTGGGAAACGAAGTTTGGAAAAGAAGGGCTTAGCAAAGAAACGAAGCGCGGGTCGGCGCAGCTCGGTTCTGGAAGATCTCTCTTCGAAACGTCTGCGACGCTTCTCCTCGAACAATGACGCCGCGTCTACACTCGACGGGTACAGCGAGATGGCACTCTCTTCGCCTGAGCCTGCCGAGGTCGATCCCATGGAGCTCGACGACGTTGTGGACGCTGACATGATCTTTCGTGGCACACTGTCCAAGTCACCTTCGCCGGACCGCGAAGTTGGCGAGGGCGTTGACGAGAAAAATGAGGAGAACAAGAAGAAACGTAGTCTGTTGCGAGGAACGCGGAGAGCAAGTGCATCCACTGATTCCGGTCTCAATCTGAATGCGTTCGCCAGATGGCACAAGATCCCCATGGGCTCTTTCCGAGACTCGCAAGCTTCGCCTGCTCAATCCCAGAATGCCTTTCAGCAGCAGCAGCCGTTGGGTACCTTCCTTCTCACACGTTCTCAGGGTTCGGCATCCAACAAACGAACAAGCTCACCTTTCCGTTCAAGCTCGAATGCTGTTCGCTATCCCGAGATGTTTTCCATCAGTCCTTTGCGCCAGCACCACCAAGGTACCAGTGGCGATACTGTAGTTGCCAGCGACGGAAGCACCAGCCGAAGAAGGTCCTTCATTATTTCTCCCGTTCTCTTCCCCACCCGGGGCGGCGAAATCCCTCCACCATCTTCGGGCGCTGGAGTGTCTGGAGCCCTGCCCTCTTTCGGTCAAATTAGTGATCTCCATCTGGGGTCAGCATCGGTGGCGGGCGATACCGGTAGCGTAGCATCGAACAACAGTGCCGGACCGGGCCGCATCACCCGTCGAGAGAAGCGACAAAAGCGGTTGCGAAGGGCCGCGTTGATTGCCACACAGGCTGAGGCGGACGAAACGGGGTCGGTGGGCACGGTAGAAGACGGCCGAGAAGCCTCGAACTCACCGATGCCCACCACTCCCCAACTACCACCGGCAAGCCTCGTCGGCTCTGGCGCGGGTGGAGAGGAAATTGACTCACCCGCCTCCGCTTTTCCCCGTATGCGTATCACCGATGCGACACCCACACCTCGGGGTTCTCCTGCTCCTATGCTTCCGCCGGCAGCCGGAAAGGATCTTCTGCAAGCCTCCTCCGGTCTTAATCCCCACAACAGGGCTGATCTTCTGCAACCCTCCTCCGGTCTCAATCCCCACAACAGTATCGCTGTGCGGCGAAGCGGCGAGCATGCCGACGTTGCGCCCACAGTTATGAACAACTATGTTGACCAGCACGCTTCGCATGACGGAGAGCAGAACGAGGCGGATGGCAACGGTCACCCTGTTGACATGTCTGCCCCGATGGGCGTATCCGGCGGTCTCCCCTCTTCAGCGTGCAAGACTCCGCTCCATTCTCCGCTGTTCGGAGGCATCTTTGGCGGTGCCTTGACCTATGATCTGGATGAAAAAGAGGGCGAGCAACTTCACATCTAGCTGTTTATCTCCTGAGGCGAATAAGCTGGATGATGCGTCGCAGCTAGGATTCATGCGCTCTTTTTCGACCCCTGCCGTTCCCCAGTGCTGTCTACTATTCTCAAGTGGCTATGCGGCCTGAGGCTATCTTTCGTTATCAACGGCTCTCATATTACTGTATGGCACCGCTTCGCTTCACCGTGCATAGTTGCTACCGACGCTGATCACCATGTCTGTCTGAAAACACACAAAGTAATCCCAAAGTGATCCTAACCTGTCACGCTGATCCTGCACTCGCCTGTACCTACTTGCTCGCCCCGCTTGGCACTCGTAACTATATTCTGTCGGAGGGATGCGTGCGCACAGGCTGTTCTCGTATGCGCATTGTAAGGCATTGGCCACTGGGAATATTTGGACGGGACGGGACGTGGGGGTTTGCAATTTAGGGCTGGTTGGTGGACCCTGAGTGCTGGGAAACGGCGGGCGGCTGCATGCGGTGGGTTTCGCTGCAGGGTGCGAGGGATGCGAGTTTGCTACGAGGGTCTCGAGCGCAGCCGCAAACGCAGCAGCGAGCTGCCATCGAGCCTACATCCAGCGCTTTTGTCTTTGCCGCACTTCGCGCCGCCATCAGCAGACCAAGTGTCGGAGCGTCCCTCATCCTAGTTTGCGAAGCCTGTACCGCCGTGGTCGGTCGACCGAGCGGAGCGACACCTGACGTGGCTACCCAGACGGAGGGCTCGCATCGTCACTTGGCGCAAAGGCCTCTGTTCTTCCCACCCAGGCTCGTCGGAATCCGAATTCAGAGCTCCTTTTCGATTCCGGGCCGCGACCGAGCAGCAGCAGTAACCTGCCAATACAGCTGTGAGTAAAGTACAAATACAGTAAACTGCGAATACAATCAACTGCGAATAAAGAGTGTGGTGATGGCACGGTCCCAGTTTTCAATGGCGTTATTCGGAAGCGAGACCTCAGCTGCTCGTTCCGATCGTCGGCCCACCCGCCTGGCCGTACCGCGACGATCGGTCCAGCTTTTTCCCTGCGAGCCTCGACGTCGCTGGTCGAAAGTGCTCGAACTGTGACCCCACCTAACAGGCCATCGTCGAACGGACCCCGTGAGAATATTCCTGCACGGCGCTTCAATTCGCCTGTCTCTGACAGTGCGTTCATGCCGTCGCCCGCTTTCCAAGCATGGGATGCCACAGCAGGTTTGTCGTGCTTTTCTCTGCACAACTGCTTTTAACCGCTGCGGCTGCCATTAACAATGTAAGTATGATTCATAAGCCTCGCCACGCGATGTGATGGTGTTGGCGCAGTGGTGCTTTGTCATCTGGCGACTTTGCAGAGCATGGCAGCACTACATGATTGTGCCCTTTGTTAGCCCTGACCAAGGGGCCTTCCAACGAAAAAAATTCCTAGTGGCTTTTGATTAGTCGTAAACATTTCTTAGCGCAAGAGTCACGCAGGGCCATGCCGACCGCCGATCCTAGCGATCGAAAGTGGAAAAGGATGACGCTAGTTGGCTTAAAAAGTGACAATGTATGGCAGCATTGCGTTTCATCCGAACTGGTAGGCCACCCGATTTGGCCGAGCATGTGCATTTGGGCGAGTACAGTTCGCACTAGGGACTTGGACGACGAGACTTCTTACGACAAACTCAAAAACGACACGGCTGCGCCTGCTAGAAACCCAAGCAAAGCGCACGAGAAGGGGATAGCTGGTGCTGGCTGCAACTCACCTCGAATTGCAGCGTGGTCTTATTGTGTCATGCGTGGAAAAGGGAAACAGATGCAGGTTGCCCCGTCCTGCGCCATCGCATACCCTGCCCATTTGACCGTAGGAATGTCCGCGTACGTCGCTATGTTCTGCTGCTGGAGCAGCCATCATTGAACTCGACATGCCCGATCGCGGTCAACCTTGTTCGCTTCGAGAGAGGTTGCCACTACATCATACCATGGAGATTGCTGACGTCGTTCAGCTGCGGTGCGAGCTAGTCTGACGTCGGTTCCAACCTCTGACACCCGCTCGACTGCCGACCCAACGGCTACAGTGGGAGTGAGAGCGTCAGACAGTGGATGATGCCTGCGATTTGGAGATCGGAATGACGCATCAAACGCTGCCGCTGTCCGACTGTGTTTGTTGGTTAAGGACTACATCATTGGTTCACTTTGGTTTGTTTTCCATGCTTGATAAAATAAATTCCGGGACGGGTTTTGAATGCGCAACGAGCCGCATCAGATTACGAATTGCCTACATATGCATTTCGAATTGCGTTGCTCGGAATAGGAGGAATATCACTACCCAAGTGTGGTGGAATGGAAGCGAAGAAGTTGGGCCCTGCGCCTGCGCTGTCAGAGCTGAAACTTGGCCACACGGCTGGGTGTCATCGGTTCCCAACCTTTTCAATGCGCCACACCAGTAGTGTGAGTGTTGATTTGTACGTTCCAGGGTAAGGACCCTGATCTGTCGTTTTCCGAGTGGATTTTTCGCCCTTTGAAGAGCGATTCTCTGCTGTTCTCCTGCGGGCGGGTGCAGCGCTGTGCAGCGCTCGCCAGGTTCATTTATTGCTTGGTGTGGCTTCCGACTGTGATTGGTTTCGGCTGTTGCGGGTGCTTGGTGGCTCTAAAATCGAGCTTCCAGGGGTTCAAGTCCCAGATTTGGGTCGCGAACCCTGTATGATTGTCCGCACGGCTCTTGCCTCGCCCCACTTTTTCCCTGCTCGCATTGTCAAAAGTCGAAGGCCTCATTCATGAGAGCCCGTTGACAGAATTACTCGCACTCACACTGACACTGCGACTGAAGAGTCGTTTTCTTTCCCTCTTCGGTATCGGGATTGTGATTTCTTCTTTTCTCGCTTCCCTCCTCTGTCCTTTCCGATCGCCCTGTCAATCTCAATCGCAGCATCGGTCTCTCTCCATCCACCGCTCCTCTTGCTCCGTTTTCCTCTCTCCTCGCACCTGCCCGCTCTCTTGCTTTTTGCAAACCAGAGGCATCCCCGTTGCCATTGGTAGTCTTCCTGCGCGGTGTTGCCCGAAGACTAAGCCGCAGGACCCTGGCTTTCTCTCCGTCCATCGATTTGACACCGCGCAATCCGCTTCGCTTCCCGCTGATGACCACTGCTCTCTCTCCTCTTCTTCTCACACACGTCAGCACAACCAAGCCATCGCCCAGCGCCCTTCCTGCGACTTTTCCTCGCCTCTTACTCGCAGCGTGACCGACGTCGACCCAACCAGGCTGCCGGACCTCTTGTCCTCTAGCTCCCCACCCGAGCTAGTGTCCGTTCGACACTCTTTTGATCCAGTGGATATCTCATCTTGTTGCAGGCTGAC
The DNA here is from genome assembly GCA_023212725.1 of Tranzscheliella williamsii. Classification (NCBI taxonomy): domain Eukaryota; kingdom Fungi; phylum Basidiomycota; class Ustilaginomycetes; order Ustilaginales; family Ustilaginaceae; genus Tranzscheliella; species Tranzscheliella williamsii. The sequence goes on along the minus strand of JALBYF010000005.1, from coordinate 201,494 downwards.
AGACTGGCTTTCGGTCAGAGCGCCACTTAGGAACCTTTCCATCGCCTTGCTGACAGCAGAACCACGCTCCGCTGGCCAGCCGCTTCGTCACGCGAGGCTACCCACTGGCGTTGCCCTTAACTCTGTTCTCTGACATTGCCATCGTTGCATAATACTTTCTTACACATCTTCATCCGTGACGATCGTGCTCCAGTACGCTCACACTCGCTACCACTTACGTCTATCTCGTCTCTGCCGTTCCAACATCCGCTACAACGGCATCGACGCCACCGCCTCACCACTTGATAGTTCTCTGTTGTTGTCTTCATCGACTCTTAGAGAGCGAATCATCCTTCTGGGTCTTGCGCTTCAACGTTTCGACTCGGCCTGTAGATACCGACCTACCCGCCAGTTGAGGCTTCCCGTTCACTGGATATGCAACTGCTTACCTCTATATCCTGATCCATCATCATCATCATCTCACAAGTCCTTGTTACAAAGGCTCTGCTCTGAACGCCAGCTCAGTCAACAGCAGACGGCAGCCAATACAAGGCGATCCCGGCGTCGGTCTGCGACTATTTAAGTACGGAGTCCGCTCTATATACGATCTCTCTTACTGAGAGAGAGCACGGCGAACGTATACAAAAACAGACGAGTCCACAAGCCCTTGTCATTAGCTTTTTAACAAAACCAATCCCAGTATTGATCTTCGGTCAGTGCACGCAAGGGTTTATCGCTGTCCGACCGATTCATTCAGAGAGGTAGCATCGACCAGCTAAACGACTCGACGTTTCCTTCGTCTTCATCCCTTTATGGGTTCATTCTCTCTATCATCCGCTGGAGGCGTCGTTTCTTTACTTAACGACCGTGCTCCGCCACCGCAAGCTACTGATCGTCCGCAAGCGGTTTCAAACTATCCGCAGGATTATTTTCGGCAATCGCCCCACACTATGAACAGGCCAAGTTTCGACACATCCTCCACAGATTCTCTACTGCGAAGCGCCGATCGATCCACCGCCTCCATTTCTCCTCCCACCTCTGTCGACTCATCACACGACAGATCAGCAGGAAAGAGCACCAGCCTCGGCGGGCCCGTTCGGCTCCCCCGCATCGAGGTGCCCGACAATTCTTCCCCCCACCATCCCGTTCAACCCGTCCACAATATCTTGAGGGGCAATCCTATCTCTGCTTCTCCGGCACGCATGTCTCCCCAGAGCGCTGATCTGCGTTCCGGCGAGGCCTTGTCGCCAGCTATAACCTCTTTTTCCCCCGCGCAGTGGGATCCTTCGGGCGCTTTTCTCAGCGCTGACAATTACAGTCGACGGTCATCGGACGATAGCTCGGAGAGCATGCATCTTCTCGACCGTACCACACCCTACGGCGATGTGGGCAGTGGGGCTATCAACGGAGCTAGCGGTGCTGCCGGGCGGACGGCCAAGGATGGCAGTACAGGTTCTGTCACTGTTGGTGGCAAGAAGCGGTACCCTTGCCAGCATCCTGGTTGCGACAAGACCTTTTCGACGAGTGGACACGCTGCGCGTCACAACCGTATCCACACAGGGCAGAAGCCCTATCGGTGTACATTTCCTGGCTGCAAAGCGAGGTTCTCACGGCAGGATAACAGTCTTCAGCACTATCGTACACACATCCTCCATCCCAAGGGTCGCGCGTCCCAGTCGGTACAAGCTCGCGACGCTGCCGCTCAACTCGAGCTTGATCACATTGATCTTGATGCGAAGGACGCAGAGGCTGAGGCGAAAGCCGAACTCGGCCGACGTGCTCTAGAAGATGGCACTGCTATCGCTGTAGTCCATGAAGTCAAGGACCAACATGGCCGCAAGAAAGGAGAGACAATCGAGAGAATGGTTGGCATGCCCCGCAGCCGACGCGAGTCGCTCCGGTCTGGGTTCCTCGATGATGAGAGGAGCAGCTCGCCATCCTCTGTCGACAATGTGAGGCTCGATAGGCAGAGCAGCCTATCTGGCGCTGCGATCGACAACGGACATTTCGACACGGCTGCTGATTGTTGGACAACCCAGCTTGCCAAGCAGGCACGAATGTCGCTGTCTCATACGCAAGCTTCACAGGAGCCGCGCTACCGAGAACCTGCGCCACCCGCGCCGTACGGCCGAGATGGGGGCAGTATTCTTGCACCTGCATCCAATGCATCCGGCTGGGCATCGAGTCCGGTGGGATCGGTCGATCCTCGGTACGGAGCCGTGTACGCGCGCGCCACGGATGCGTCTGTCAGGCGCGAAGCGGCAGAATCGTCTACGCGGTCGTCTTCGATCTCGCTGGACCCGGATCTACGGCTGGAAATTCCCAAACCGACGGCGGAGAGCCTCTCGGCGGGTTCATTGGCGCGGCTGGACGAGAAACACGCGCCTGGGCGCTATGAGATTGATCCCAGCATCGACCATCATCGGAGAAGCACATCGATGGGTAGCAGCCAGCGAGAGCGAGTGAACGGAGGCACGGGCGGTAGCATAGTACCTTCTCCCTCGTCGGCGCGGCTGGCGGGCGGTGTCCAGGCGGCTTCGGCGCCCGGCTCGGCGGTGGTGTCGGCGCGGTCGTCGCAGAGTCCCAAGTCGAGCCCGAGTACGAGCTCGTATTCGGTGCCTGAGGGCATTGCGGCGTCGGCGCTGGACAAGCTGAGCGGCACTGGTGCGGTGGGCTCGACGGCGTCGCTCTCGCGCGGGCGGCTGATGGGCAATGGCTCGGCGCTCTCGAGCTCCGCATACCAGCATCCGTACAGCTCGGACCGGTCCACCAACTACCCCAGCTCGCTGCCGCCCATCTCGTCCGCGCGCGACCGCACCGACGAGCAGGCCGAGCTCGACCGCAAGTCGCTCACCCCCCTCCGCGCCCCCCTCGCCCCCGACGCCAAGCTCACCCTCCCTCCCCTCAACCCCGCCCCTCGCCGCTGGTAGCCGCCTCCCCCACCCCCTCTATCCCGCACCCCGACCCCGCCAAAAGGCCCGCCGCCAGGCGCTGTGTACCATTCCACCTTCCCGTCGCTGCTGTATGCAATAGCCGTGCTGTAAAGGTGACGTGATCGCGCGATTGCCGCGAGTGTGGCGTGCGGCGGTGTTGCACAGGCAGGCTAGAGTACACTAGAGTACAGGACGGGGCTAGGCGGGGGTTGGGGAAGGGGTGGTGGTGCGGGCGAGGGTGTCGCGGAGGAGGGTGACGAGGGCGCGGGCAGCGTTGGCGGAGAGCTGGAGGGACCAGAGGCTGACGTTGCGGAGGCGCTTGTGCGCGGCGTTCTGGGAGGCGACGTGGGTGGCGAGCGCGTCGTAGATCTTGTCCGACACCACGGGCAGCAGGCCGGTCTGGGCGAGGTCGAGCGAGCCGTCGAACTCGCTCAGGTCGATCACGACGCGGCAGCGGATCGGGATCAGCGTCCGGTTGGCATTCATAAACGCAACGATCGGCCGGACAAACGCGTTGGTCCGGTAGCTGATGTCCTTGGTAAACAGCGGCACTGCCGCCTTGATGTCCTTGAACCGCACGTCCATGTCGATCACCACCGCCGGCGGCGGGATCGCCAGCGCCGCCTCCCCGTTGCATCCACCGCCGCTCTCGTCCGCCTGGCCCCCCCGCCGCACCGCCGGCGTGCGCCCCTCGCGCCGTGCCTGCTCACTCTCCTTGCGCACCCGCTCGGCGGTAGCCCCCACGGCAGAGACGGGCGCCTCGATCGCAGGCCCGCTCAGCCGATGCTGCCCCGGGATCGGCCGCTCATCGTCATCCTCGCGATGCGGCTCGCCCGACAAGGCGGCCGTCAGATTATCTAGCACCTCAATGATTATGGTATTGATGTCCGCCTCCTCGTCCAAGTCCCTGGGGAATTTAATGTCGGCCACCACGTCGAACTTGCCAGACAGGATCCAGGAGATGGGCCCGGTCAGATCCGACTGATTCTGGATGTGGTCAAAGTTGACGCCATCGATGCGCATCCGCGACATGGTCTTCCACTTGGTGTCGCTCATCTCTCGCTCCTTCTCGACGGTCCTGCTGATGCTCTGCGGCTTGTGCAGACTGAATAGGCAGCCGTCCACCTGCCCGGTGATCGAGTCGGCACTGAGTAGGTCGTAGAAAAGCCACTGCTTGCGTAGCTTGGGGATATCGGCGCTGAAAATGCTAAAGTTAAAGGCGCGGAAGTTGTTGGGTTGATAGACCGTCACAAGAAAGTCCTCGACCTTTAACGACTCGAGCTCAAAGTCGCCATGGCTCGGCTCGCGTCGGGCGGCCTTGGGATCGTACGGGCGGGTGGGATCCCAAAAGACGTTGCGCCGGTCGACAATGCCCCTGACTCCGCGGATGACAGCGTCTTGGATGAGGCCTTTGCCATCAAACCACCTCTGCAGGCTGAGCGTGACATCGATCGAGTCGACCTGCAGATCAAACATGGTGTAGTTGGTGTTGACCGAGTCGTCCTCGGCCAGATCCTCACCGCGGGCTTCGTCGCTCATGGGCGGGGCGACCTCTTCTTCTTCTTCGTGATGGGTGCCTTCCCACGCCATGCCGTCGCCGGCTGTGACCGCCGTTCTGCGCCTGACCTTGTTGGGCGGGTCCCAGCCGCCAGCCTTGGCCTTGCGTTTCCTCTCTTGCAACAAGCTGTCCACGTCGCCATGGACTCGCCTGGAGATAAAGACGTTTTTGAAGCTGATCTTGCTCTCCTTCCACTTGGGGACGATGGCGCTCTCAAAAACTACGGTGACGCCCGTCTCGGCGGTAAGGTAGTCGGCAATCTTCCGGGCTATCCACTCCTGAAGATTTAATGCGTTGAGAGCGGCGAAGACGAGCGAGAAAAAGGTGGTCGTTCCAACGATGATAAAGATGGCGGTGGTGACGCCGCCCAAAGTGAAGAAGGCGCTGATGTCGTCGGCATTGAAACGGCGAAAGCCGCGAATGGTGAACCACTTGAAGTGGATGCGCAGCCGCGTCCAGAATCCCTGGGCAAGGCGCAGGAGGTCCTCTTTCGAAGGCCGGGTGCGCCAAGGCTCGGATGGATGGGAGGCGGAGGGAGCAGGCAGTCGTAATTGGCTGCTTTGGGAAGCAGGCATCGCCCGCACGGCAAGGCTGCGGAGGGAGCTCGGGTAGTTGGCAAAGTGCTGGTATGCGCGTTCGGCTCTGGTGAGCTCCTGCCCCGCTAGCTGCGTCTCGGAGGAGCGCTTGGGCTTTGCTACTGGCTCGGGCCGGGGGCTGTTTGGGTCGCTGGGACGCGAGCTGCTCGGATCGGGTCGGGATGTGGCCTCTGACGGCTCAGCATCAGGCGCTGGCGGTTTCCGCTCGTCGTCTGCGACATGCTGAGCCGAGGAAGCATGAAAGAGCCGGACAGAGGCCGCTATGATGCTTGGTGGCTTGCTGAGGGCATGCGCTGTGGTCGCTCTGCTATCGATGGGCCGAGCAAGAACACGCAAGCCTGCTGGGTGTGACACGGCGGCGGGTGGTAGCGTGGGCTTGGCAAGGCGGGTGAAATACGTCCTGACGCCGATGTACCTGTCAGCAAGAGCACAGCAGAAGGGTAAGCCCACGATCCAAGACACAAGCAGCCATCTAGAATACTCACCTTAGCGCATCATGGGCGGGGACGACGCCGCGGCGGCGCAATGCTGACGCAGCAGCAGCAGCTCTGGGCGAAGGGCCGGTTGGAGAGCTGGATACGTGGGGCGGGAGTAAGCTGGCCGGTGCAGGTTGAGGCACAGACGCCCTCTGAAGCCATTTGAGACGTAGAGTGGACTCGCGCATCTTGCCTAGCCGTCGCCTGTGCACTGGAGGCCAATCTCGCCGCGTTGGAAAGCGCGATCTTGCGGCGCTAGAGACGGGTAGCTCTGCTGAACGTCATCGCTATGCTGCCAGGTGGCGCGGTGCAGCTGGTGAGGTAGCAACTAGCCACAAGAGCGCCCAGTAGATCCGCTTCGATACAAGGACGAGGCAAGGCGAGTTGGTCGCTGTCGACTGAGCCTCCGCATCGGCGGAGGATTGATTTGTGATTGCCTCAGCGCTTCTTTTCCTCCGCGCGGGCAGAATAGAATGAAATGATTGCATTTCTGGCCCGCATCGAACAACTGCCAAAGATGGCTTAGGCAGCTCTCTGCAATTACGATTCGATTCGTCTCGAAATCGTCAATAAATATTCACCCATCACGCTGGTCGGATCGACTCCACATTCACCGTTGTTCCTATTTTCATATTTTCTGTGATTCTTATAATCATTGACGCGTCCGAGGCTGGGAGCGCGCTGGGATGCGGTGCGTGGGGTATGGCTTGATGTTGGACTGGGGAGATGCTGATGACTGAATAACGATGCGGAAACGGAGAACATTGCGTGTATGGGGTCATGCGGGATTTCACAATAGAGGCTGGGAGTGGGACTGAGAGGGGGGCTGGGGACGTTGGCCGGGAGAGAACATCCACCTGGAGCGGGGGTCTTGAGGGGGCCATACGAAACAACTGCGGCGCGGAATCCTTGCATTGGGTGGGAAGCGCGCTGTGAGGCTGGCAGCGGGGCTGGGACAGTGGCTATACGAATTGCGAAGGGGATCCTTGCTGCCGCTTGTTGAACGCCATGGTGTTACTCTGGAAAGGCCGCGTGTTTATGGTGACTCGGGGACCATGTCGGCCGTCGTTGATGACTTGAACCATGGCGTCAGGGTCTCGCGACGGGCGCGATGGTAACCTGGACTTGTCTTGATTGTTGAGCTTGGCCATGGCATGAGCTGGTAGACAGCGTGTGTGCGGCACGGTGGGTTCCAAGCGCTGTCGCTTTTGCCGAGGGGCGGGAGAAGGGGTCGGTGGGCGCTGGTGTAAACTAGCGGGGGCTTTCCGGGTCGGAGAGGAGCTGGTGGTGCTGATGGGAAGCTTAAACGTTGTGGAAGAGGGCGAGTGGCCTGGGTCAGAGGCGAAGGGTACCGGTACTAAGTCAGGGCGGTTGGCGGATAGATTCTTCTTGCCGATGCGGGGGGGAGGAGCGACGATGGAGCTGGATTTGCAGCGGCGGGATGCTGTGGGTCCGAGTTGACGGTCGTTTCATCTGTGGAGCTGAGGGGGTGACGAAAGGGAAAATGCAACAGATACGATGGAGAGAAGTGGTGGTCTAAGGGAATAGATAAGGGACTATGACTGGCGGTGGGTAGCGACGTGTTGGTCGCCGTCCTTATTCAATGTGATTCGCTTCCTAACATTCACAGCTTGGCTCTCAGCAGATGTAACAGGGCAAGGCAAGGATCTATCTGTAATCGGATCTAGATCGCTCGCCTCTGGACCCGATCAGCGTATGCGTGCCTGTAGGATGCTGTACTCACTAGCCTGACTCGATTTCTCAAACGCAACAGGCAAGGATTTGGCTCGGAGCACATGGACAGTGTATCTAGCGGCATATTCAGTGAGGTTGGGGGTGCGCAGCAGGATGAGGAAGAACGAAGAAAGGGGAGAGATGACAGCGCTCGAGTTTTCTTGCCGGGGGACGGGCCAGGGCGGGTGGTTTGCAAGCAGCGGCAGGGCGGGGTTATACCTTGCCAGCGACGGCCTGTTTCTTGGCGACCTTGAGGATCTGTCGGGTCCAGACCTCAAAGTAGTCGCGGAAGAAGAAGAGGAGTGCCTGGGCGAGGACGGCCTTGGTGATCTGAGCCTGCATGCCCTGGTACCAGCCCTTGATGCCCTTTTCCTTGGCGATCTGGCGGAGGCAGTCGAAGGCGCCCGTGTAGCGCGTGTTCTTGGCCTGCAGACGGATCTTACTGAGGATGTAGGGGAACGTGACCACCGTCGCCAGCGTCTTGGAGAGCGCACCGACGACGAACGACTTGTATGGCGTCATCTTGCCGTCCGCCGACGCTGCCAGGATGATGGTCTTGACGCGCTCGAAGACGCCGTATGTGATCGCCGGGTTGACGGTGAGCACCAACGACGGCTTCAGGCCGCGCCACAGCCCCGCAACGCCGTCCTCCTTGAGGATGTCCTTGGCGACGCCCAAGAAGCTCTCGTCCGCTGCCTTTCCGTCGCTGCCCGGCTCGCCAGAGCCAATCTGCTGGCGCGTCGCGATTACGCTGACGGGGATCGTGAAGATCTGCGCCAGCGCACCGGCCACCGCGCCCAGCACCAGCTCCGCCGCCGTGCTGAGTACCGCGACGCCGGTGGCCGAAGTGCGCGCCAGCCGCTTGCTGTACAGCGTCCGCACTACCGAGTACCAGTAGAAGTAGGCGAACTGCGTCGAGAACGTGTTGACCATGCTGGCGCCGAAGCCCTTGTACAGGCCCACCGGCCCCTCCTTGCTGTGGATGATGTGCAGCATGCCCTTCAGCAGGCCCACGTTCGACGGCACCGTCACCAACGTCTTGCTTGGGTCTTTCGGGTCCTTGACCTCCTTTTGGACTGCCGTAGCGCTGCCCTGCCCCGCCTGGATCCGCGTCTTGACCGTGTCCAGCGGGTAGATGACCGCGTTCGAGAAGACGCCTCCCAGCGCGCCCGCCAGCGCGTGCCCGAACGGCGTCAATGGTTCTTCCGCCATGATACGAATGCCGGCGTAGCGCGTAGGCTATGTTCAAGCCGCTCGTCCGCCGCTTCTGTAGCTCTGCGCTTCAATTGCCGTGATGCTGACAAAGCTTCGCTTGGCTGGACAACAGCGACGCTGCTACAAACGGACTCGGCGAGCGATGTCGGGCAATACGAAACTCGAAGATGCGGATGGGGTGGCTGTACCGGGCACGCAGGAGCTGAGGATGGAAGCAAGAAGCCAGGGCAGGTGCTGCGACGGCGTTGGCGGACGGACACGGCGGCTTCTTCGCCATCTTCAGCCGGGGAGCGTGGTGCGCGGCTCCGCACACGGCGACACTCCAGGCAGGCTACGTTAGTGCCCGTTTGAAACCGATAAGCCGGGTACAGGACCAGTCGAATTCCATAAAGCGCCCCAGCCTGCAGCGTCGGCAACCAACGTAACGCGACTGCCGGCTCGCTCCCCTCGGGACCGTTTTTCGTCATCCACCGTCCAGGCATGATTTCTTCCCCGTACCGGCGCTCCTCCACGCTTTCTGCTCCCTCTAGCCTAGAGCCCGGAAGTCAACGCATTTACCAGGCGAGCTACTGCTTTGTATGCAGAGTACGCCCAATCCCGCCCTTCGGCTTTGCCCGTCTGGCCGAGCCGGATAAGACGCAGCAATTTTCTCGCACGAGAAAGCAGCAGACTTCGCCCGCCGGCGTAACAGTACGGCAACCTTTTCTTAGCATTGCGAGGCAGTGTTCGTGGTTGCAATGCTCTACAAAGCGTCGGCCATTCGGCGGTCTATATCCTGGAGAAAAGAAGGAGATGCGCAAAGAAACGGCGGAATATCGAAGGTACGCCCCTGCGGTCAAAGCGAGCTCGAATGGATACGGCAAGAGTGGGGGTTTGGGGACGGACAGAAAGGAGTGTGCACGAGAAGTGTTGCAGCGAGCTTTTTTGCTCGGCTGGACTCAGTATTGGTAGCCATCGTGCTTGGGGTAGTGTGGGTCCTGAGGGTGCGGTTGCTGGTAGTACTGCTGATCCGGCAAATCCTGGCCATGGGTCGCATGTCGGGAAGGATCTTCGGGCCATTGGGAGTCGTTCTGGTAGCCTTGGCTAGGATCGTGGGCGTAATGTTGATGGTCTTGCTCGGCATATCTCGCATCGGTCTGTTGATAGTCACTCATCATGTAGCTATGCCTCTGATCAGCGCTCATCATCGGCGAGTGACCGCCTGAATGCAGGTAAGCGTCGTAGACGTCGTCGAGATTGCCAACGCTCGTGCGCGAAGAGTTAGCGCCAGACAGCGGCGTAAGGCTGCCGGATGGCCCCACCGCCGCGCCGAAGCCGTCTGTGCCTCGTCCGACGGCCAAATGACTACCATCGTGCAAGGTGCTTGACTGCGGCGCAGACACGTCGATCGTGGGCTGGTAGAAATCGTTCTGATCGTGACCTCCGTAAGGTACATACGATGACATGTCCTGGGGCGCCGGAGGATGGAAAGTGTCTTGCGAAGGTTGATCGTAGCTACCGCCAGCAAGGTAGGACGACTCATTCGTGTGGCCGACCAGCCTCTGTGGCTGGTGGAATGGACTCTGGTGGATCGACTGGGAATCGCCATCATACGGGCTAGGCGATGACACATAGCGCTGCGGCGCGACGGGAGGGCTTGGCTGCATAGCACCGCTGTGAGGGTCCAGCAAGGATCTCTGCCCTCCTTGCTGGCCATAAGGATCGTTGTACAGCCCAGCAGGGGCGGGCGAGGCTCTCCCAGTTGCGCCTACCCGTTGAGCATACATCATAGGGCTCGTGCCAATGGGTCCCATATGGTCAAGCATTGTCTCGATACCATCATGATGTTCTGCACTGTACTCTCCGCCAGCCGGCCCGGCATTGCCGACCAGATTGGCCGTGCTCGCGTAATCGATCTTGTCATTATAACCAACGCTGCCAGCAGATGGCGCCTGCGAGCCGTAAAACTGGGTGGGCCCCATTCCGGGGGATTGATAGTTAGGGTGAGCACCATAGTAGCCGTTTCCATGGACAGCTGTCGAACTACCGATACTATTAGATCGTTGGCGAGGAGGGCCTGTTCCGGGTTTCTCATTGAGCAGATCGACGTCAACTTTGGGAAGCGTGGGTTGCGGGGCTGCACGGCCGACCATTTCTCCCTTCTTGTTCATAAGATGGGAGAAATCTCCGGCCGCCTCCTTTCTGGCGATCATGGCAACTTTGGCTAGCCTCTGCTTCTTCTTACGCTGAACGAGTTCGGTAACGCGCTTATCGATCTTGTGGCAGCAGTACTCCTTCAAATTGCCTTTGATGTAGCAAAGAAGGGGCACGTACATCACAGCGGCCATAATCAACAGGACCATGGAACCAGCGAAGACAGCAACGGTGAAGAGCATCGAAAGAATCATGAGGCCCGTGATAACATTGCCGTCGTAATAGTCTCGCGGGTCAGAGCTCCAGTTAGCGAGAGAGCCCAAGCCGTAGAGAGTGAAGAAGTTGATCACCTGTCTGGGGCCATCAGCTACCAGCAGCCTTTTCCAGCCCTTGAAGGTGAAAAAGATGAAGAAGGCAAGTTCGTCTGTCTTTTTCGTGCTGTCGTTGATCTGGGTAAAGAAACAGAAATGGTCATAGCTTCGCATCGAGTAATAGTTGTTGGCCATTACATTGGTATAGGCATAGCTGATGTCGCGGCTCTTAACGATAGACCGGGTCTTGTGGGCTTCATAGGCCAGGAGTAAGAATGAGAAGATGATGCAGCCTGTAAAGATCCACCGTCCATAGGAGATAGGAACGCGAAAGTTGTTGTCTGGGTCGTTCTGTACTTTTTCGTAGAGGCTGCCGCTAAAGTGGCCGAAAGCAAGTAGAGTGATGGCAGTATAGACATCGGCTACGTATACTGCGAACGACTTGACAACCATCAAGAAGAGGAAGACGTATTTGAGCTGCTGGAAACATCCACTGTTGCGAAAGTCCCGTACGTCGATGAAATCGAACTTATGGTCCGGTACTTCTTCACGCTTCCATTTAGCAGCGCCGCACCCCATGTTGGCTAACGGTGTGCGGAAGAAAATAGGAGCCCGACTGACAACAAAGAAGGTGAAGGGATTGCGAAATGCAGGACTGAAGCGAACTTGATGATGCTCGGGTTCAAGTGGTGAGAGAGCTCGTGTTTGTGTGTGGAGCAGAAGAACCGGCTACTGCTGATGTATCCGAAAGGTCAAGAGAAGGTCGCGAACAGGATGTGGACGAACCGGTCGTCGGCACCTGTGTTTGCTGTTGTGCAGAAGGCAGGACTAAGTCGTGTGCGGCATTGGCCTACTTGCGTCGATGGATATTCGAAAGGGACGCAGCAGAGATGGAATACGATAGCGTGGTGACAGTGCTGACTTTAAGAATTCCCTGTCTTGCGGTGTGTGCGATGGAGGTGAAAGAATGTATCGTAAAGATGCTGAGACACGGGCCTGGACTGGAGAAAACGAATGGAACCGAAAGAAAGAGGTGAGCTGTATCGAGTCTTGTCTTAGATGCAGAGGAGTTGTGGGCCAGAAAGAGGGAAAGGGACTGGGTTGGGTCGAGTTTGATGGAGGTGATGGAGAAAGCAAGCCGACCCGTCACCATCGCGGTCGTATGCAGTCTCCCAAACGTGCAAACAAATGCGAGGCCATTTCGACTGTGTGTGTGTTTCACCAAAAACTAGGTGACCTGTGAGCCTATGGTGAGGAATGTGCCGGCCGACACGAGGTCTAACGATGCTTCTTTGACGCGTTCTGCTCATAAGGGTCCGAGCCACGCTTCTTGCTCCTACACAGCCTTCTGCATCATGCGAACAACCCTTCGACCGCTGCTGTGTGTGTGATTATGAACAGGGGCGGTGTTATACATCTGGATCGAGGTCTCAGGCTAACAGCACACTGGCGTCTTCGTTGCGCTTGTAGAGCGGTGGCGTTCCGTGCTTGTGCCTATGCATGCTCGGTCATGCACGCTCGCCGAACATATGCATGTCAGGATTGTGAGAATATGCCCGACCCACCGGCGTAGCCGCAACTTGGTCGTGGGATATCCCACCAAAGTCTCAAGAAAGCAAGGCAGCGTTGAATGAAACTGCTGAAAGCATCGCTGGGAAGCCGTCCAGCGTGCTTAAACAGCAGCCACGCTGTCGCCATCGTTCATATCCACTTGTTTGCACAAAATTCTGGTCTCCTACACCGTCTGAGTGGTCGCTTATCCCGATCCACGCTCCGTTTTAGAAACATCCAGTTCAATGACGGCCGCGGCTGGCAACATCAGCACGCTCATCCACTTTTTCCGGGAGAAGGAGAGTGCTGTTGCTAGTGAAGGTCGCGATCGACATCCAAAGCCCGTCATCGGAAAGTCTCTCCCTTCATCACGCGCCTGGCCTATTCGGCAGGCTTGCTCGGAAGTCCAGGCAGACCGACCGACGCTGGCAATAACCTCAGATCCCGCTGCCAATCGTGTGGTCTGCGAGCAGAATCAATCTATCGAAAATGATGATGGTGGCGCAAGCCAAGTGAACAGGGCGCCGGCAGATACGCCCGCCGAGTGTGCAACGAAGGACGCGCGATCAACTTGTCCAGGAGAAACGGACGGACACGTAGCAGAGAGGGTCGCAGCGGAGCTCTCGAAACCTCTCACGAGCTCCAGCAAAGCGGACACTGCTGCCATCCAAGATGATGCCAGACTCGAGAAGGACGACAACCTGGAGACTAAGCAGACGTCTCCCAGCGCTATGGTCAGCTCGGGGAAAACGCGACGGAGAGGCTTCATGGCTCCAACAGCAAGTTCTTCCGCAAAGAGGGTCGATTCTAACAATACTAAACAGACACCGATCAAGGCAAATCGCTCGGCCTCCAATGGTTCGATCTCCTCTATCAAGTCTACGACGACCGTATCTAGCTCGAGCTCGAAGTCGAGGCTGCGTACGTCTACCTCATCTAGCAGTGCAGATACTGCAACGCCCTTTGTACAAATCCGTAACGATAAGCTATCGAACCAGTCAGCGCGGCAAAGTCCTAGCCAGCCGAGATTGGCTTCGACAGCGCTCGCCGCTTCAGGCCGCAATAACGACAAAATCGATAGGCCCAGACATGTAAGCGAACGAGGCCAATCTAGTCGAGCTTCATCGCGAGCCTCGAGTATTCGAGCTTCTGCATCGCCCTCTTCTTCTGCTCCAGTGCGCTATTCACACCGGCGAAGTTCAGGCTCTTCGCCCACTCTGCCTGACAGGGTCGCCTCAGCCTGTCGCCTATAATGCTTTGTGAGACGCTCAGTTGTCTGTCGCCATCTCATAACAGTGTTGATCGCATCGCGTTCTTTCGAATCGAGCTACGTACTTTTTGCGTCGACCATGTAGCCACCGCCTGTCCAGTTAGCTGCGCCCAATCTGAGCTGATCTAGCTCAGCTTTTCAGGACCGACTCCGACTCTGTCACTCCAGTTGCAACCTATAACACCTGCAAGACTTCGGGGCGTTCAAATGCATCTGTTATAAGGCTATGTCGTCAGAAAATTCCCTTAACGTGAATGATTTGCCATGTGATGCGGCATAGCTGCACGCTCTATCATTGGGAGCACTAGCGTACCCGGCGTCAGAGAAGTTGGTTGGTGATCCTTATTACTGCAACTTGCGCAGGGTCTCGCCATTCGTAGTGAATAGCCAACGGCGGCTTTGCTGCTCGTACTGCGGCAGACACCCCTCCCGGCGGCATAGGAGCTTTTGATTTCTATTTCGGGTTCTGGGCAAGCGACAACGCAGCGCGGAAGTGATACTGTGCTCCCTTCACAGGGTGCTGAGCAACAATCACACTTGTGACTATTATTTCTGTCCGCCGCTGAATAACTAAGTAAAGGCTCTGGATCATGACACGCTTTCGGGACGTCTTCCCACGCCTTTCGACGGCTGCCGCCGACGGACAGTCTAGAGTGTCAAATAGGATCTGCGTTAGGCGCACGCGAGGAACTTATCCGACCTTGTTCGTGGTTGAAATAGGTCGGGGAAACTCGCCTGCATCTTCCTTCTAGGTTGTTAGGCCTGGCTCCCATCGCGGGTTTCGGATGTTCCTTAGTATGAGCTTCCTATAGAAGCCTTGAACCCTTTCAGTTGCCACATCTGTTTCCCACGGTCAGCGCTATTAGCTTAGCGGCATCGAGGTTGATTCATCTGTTGATCATCTCAGTTGAGTCGCTCTACGTCCGTCTACTTAGGGTACATGTCGTAGTCGTAGTGCTTTCCTGCGTAATTTTTGCGGCTGCCAGATAGGGAGCTCGGCCAGACAACTCTCTCTGGCTAGGCCAAATGCTCAGCGAATTCTGGGTTGGATATCCTGCTACTGCGCACAACAGTCCATCATGGTAGAAAGAAGCTCTAGCTTCTTAAGCAAACTTACACGCAGACCTAAACGCAACCCGGCCCGTTCCTTGTCGACCCCTGACGCCATACAAACAATTTCCACTCCCGCCATAACCGCAGAGCTTGACGCTGCAACAAGCTTCTCAGGGCCTAGCGACTACGGCCTTGGCTATTCAAGCATCAATCATCGCAGAAGTACAAGCAAGAGCGGGAACCGTGTCAGCAAACCTAGTCACCCGGGCCACGGAATTGCGGAAGCGAATCACACCTCTCTGCGGGCTCAGGGAACGATCCATAGCGAGGTGCAGGTGCACGATGACGAAGCCATCTTCGTCCGCTTCGACGAGGAGTCCGCACCTCGGCGGGTACCTTCTACTACCAGAAGCAATTCTTCCATGGGCTTCGCCGTTCCCAGACGCTCACCCACACTGCCTACCAACTTCCGCCCTTCATCGCCCTTCATCATTCATCACAAATCCCCGCCTCTGTCTGCATCCAAGAACCCCTTCGCGGCTACCGAGGCGGTCACGACTATGGAAGAGGCTGCCGCTACCGCGCCCGAGCTGACTGATGGTGGTCCTTTTTTCGCGGTTGGGCGTGGGTGGGCAAAGGGTATCTACACCAACAGAGAGGATGCTGACAGACAGATCCGCAACGTGAGTCATAATCTTCTCCCTGTCCAGAGTCCTCCGCTGAACCTCATCATTCACCTTGTCCGTTCTTCATCTCAGTTTCCGGGTCCCCTTATGAAAGTTTTCAGCAGCAAAGAAGAAGCACAACGCTTTGTGGAGCGATCTACGCCTACCTCTCCTCGCCTGACTCAGTCGGGAGAAGCGGAAGAAGCGGACGAAGAGCGCATCGAACGAGCCCGTGTTTTCAATGGTCTGGATCCACAGAGCCCAGAAGCACGCAGGAGAACCATGAACCTTACTATCGAGCGCAATGAGGCGCAGCGGAAGTCTCGGCTTCATCTAAGCCCCAACTCAGCTAATGCCTGCCGAGAAGGACCGCCTTGGCCGCCTGTGTCGCTTAGCGACCCGATTCTGGACACGGGCGCCACCTCAACCATGGGGCCCTTCAACGGTGCGAGCACTTCCATCAGCACGATTCCTCAGGCTGCAATGACCCTTCTCCCGGTCAGAGACCTTGTTCGTGCGGTAGCCTTCTATCAGAAAATCTTGGGTTTCACCTGCGTGGCCGAGTACGCCGGGTTGCAGGCCGTCATGGCGTTATCAGCTGCGCAAATTTGCCTCCGAACCATCGACCAGGCTCCTCCCCCGGCCGGCGAAACCGGAGTTTCGCGCCTGAGCATGATCCGATCTGCCTCAGGCGAACGGAGCACGATGCGCAATCTGCAGGCGCGTCCTACCGTACCTAGCATGTCTGAAAACAACGACAGACTCACTCTTTCAGGGCCGCCTACTCCTGACCCTGTGTCCCTGTCTGATGTGGAAGGCGAAGCAAAGCTTTTTCCTCGGTCGAAGCGGGGCCCCTCACCGGCAGGACAACCGTCTTTGTCAGGCATCAGCATCCTAATCGAGTATGCAGGCGTCATCGAGTCGTTGCACTGTCTACTTTCGGCCCGGCTGAACGAGTGGAATTTGGAGCGCAACAAACTCACCATATTCTCGCCGAGCGCGCCTGCGCAACCGCATGAGAGAGCACGCATACTCACCGGCGTAGAGCAGACTCCATGGGATGCGCAAGAGCTGCACCTCTGTGATCTCGATGGGCACCGTATCATCTTTACCACTCCTATTAAGCGTCTTTAATCGGCTTTCTCAGGTAAGAATCTGGCAGCGCCGTGACGCGGATGTTTTAGTACCTCTCCCAGCCCCTTTGTAGCATATACCCAGCTGTCGGGAACGTATAATCTCTAGACTGTACGACGCCAATCCGGTATCGTGTTTAGCTTCTTGGCTCTTACGATCTCGGTCGCCTTTCGGAGAACGCAATTGCTGCGTACCGTGGGAGCTACGTGTGTCGACGCTGAGAATTTCAGCCGCTGTGGAACGGTACCGTTAATTTTTGGCTCTGCATGCTGACACGATAGACTTCGCTGCATTTGTCCGCCCTTTGTGTCGGTAGACGGCACTTGGCGGTTCCTTATAAACAGGTAGGCGGCTGTGGATTGCGCAGTTGTTTGCGGTTTGTGCGCCGACGTGTGATATCACAGGGCCTGCTCAACATGTACGGCGTGCCGGATGGCGAGAGCAGCATAAGGTGCGGCGAGCGCCACGGCGGCTGGAGCGCGTGTTCTGATAGCGATCTTGCCTTGGACGTGCAGCGCGCGCGCTCGTGCCCGCTACCCACCGCGCCTGACGTCGACCCTGCCTCCGACCCTTCGCGACCGAGGCAGGCAGCGTTGCATCCTGATCCTGCGAAAACGCAAGGCAAGCTCCAGAGCGTCAGGACGAGAATCATGGTCGTTGCTAAGATGTTTTCCTTGAAGAAAGCTGCAGCAACGGGCACAATGAAGAAACCCTCCGCCGGCCACCACGACCCGCCTTTCGAAGGGTCAATGGATAGGTCACTTAAGCCACTGCTGACTACGGCGGCCGCTGTTCCGCACGCCCAGGTTCCGCCGCCACTTGGCCCTCTCCGCTTCGACCTGGACAAGGATGAAGCGCGTGCGAAGCGCATGCCTCTGCCGTCACCGCGCTTGCTTTCCAAAGGAGGCGTGCCGATAGGCAGCACCAAGTACGCAGTTGCTGGCGAAGACCAAGGGAAGCATGCTCGGTCTACAACTACGCTGCAGGCGGACGCGCATCCAGCGAAGAGGACCGAGTCCACAGTTTGTGCTTCACCTTCCTTTCCCAAGATACTACTCGGTTCCACCCCAGTTCAACAGCACGGTGAGCGGCAAAAGCAATTTCGTACACAAAGCAACGGATATCCTTCTGATTCTCGAAGCCCGTGGGACGGATTCGAGCGCAGCAAACAGGGACAAACTCTACCACTTCAGGCTAGGCTCCTCGCTCCCGTTCCCCTTCTTCCTCCGTGCGACTTGGTCCAAGGTAGTACGAAGCCCTGCCAGGGGCAGCCAGGTATAGCTGAGGGAAATCCGCAGCAAGCCTTGGACATTCAGAAGCTCTCGGAAAAGCTAGAGCATCTCGTTGATCTTCAGAACTTTAAAGACGCCGAAAGCGCATTGTCGAGGGCCACTCGGCCCAGCAAGAAAGATGTACTGGCAAGTACAGAGGCTGTTCGCCACTGGCCGAGGTCCGGGCGGGACAGCCTCGGGTACAGCCCTCAAGACCAGGAGGCAGGTACGAGACGGAGGACGAGCACCGCAAAGTGGGAAGATTTACTCACCGACGAGGAAAACGCATGGCGACGTGTGTCTGCACGGGCAAAGGCAGAGCCAGCAGTGGAGCAACCGACGCATCATCGGCAGATCGATGGCACCCGCCACCTTGCCTGTTTTAGAGACTACCTGGACGCAGAGTCAGCAGCGGTAGACCGCATCAAGAACTGGAGAGTTTACGTAGAAAAGCCGCCCTCCGTTCTCTCGCCCTTCCCCGCGGCTGCCTGCTCGTCGTACCAAGACTCGCTCCTCGGGAGCTCCTCCTGTCTCACCTCGGTCAGCCGGAGTCCCTTGACCGAACGGAACTCGCCGGCAGCCCTTTCACCACTAAGTCGGCCGGTGCCTCCTTTCCCGCAGCTCCAGCAACACACCGGGGACAACAGAACCATGGCAGACCAGCCCCTTCAGGGCCGGACATCGCAGGGATCTGGCTCCGTAATGTCTTCGGCGGCAGACCTGATAAGACCGCAGGCACCAGCGCAGTCGAGACGCAATCGCAGTCATTTGCGAGGCACCAGCCATGCGCATCATATCTCTACCCGCCAGTGGGAAAAGCTATGCGGCGGGAACGGGGAGCCGCTTCCTGACCAGCACAGACTTCGCCCGTCGATACCAAATGGCAACGGCAAGGCGAACCAGAACCTGCCTTCGGCTCTGGTGTCGGAGTCGGGTACCGCAGAGCGCGATCGGCGACTCTCCTGGGACGGTGCGACCACGCTCTCGGCTTTGGAGCTGAGAGTGGCAGAGCGCCTGCAGCACGTTGAGAGCGCGGTCCGGCGCCATCCAGAGCTGGTCCCGGACATCTGGCGGCGCCGGCCTGCGCTCCTTCTGGTGATGATGCTCGCCTCGAAGCTGCGAACGGGCGTCAGCCAGTCGCAAGCCAAGCAGCCGTCCCGTCCCGCCGATAGCGAGGCCTTCGACGACGCGACCGTTGCCGCTGCAGCCAGCTGCCTGCTCGAAGCGGGGGCTAGCCACGTGAATGTACCCGCCTCAAGAGTGGATGCCGAGCCGGGCACGAGCCGTGTCCGCGCCACGCATAAAGCGAGGTGTCACGGCAGCGCGAACGGCAACGCCAGCTGCAGAGAGCAACGCAGCCGCTCTTCCGGCCCGCCAACGACGCACAAGACAGGATCGCCGCCGGGCAACGATGCAGCCGAGCCCTATCGTTCTAATGCAGCTACTCGCTCGCCGCCCACAGACGCAGATTCCACGCTACGGCCCGCCCCAGCGCGCTCCGAGCAGGCGCTCGAGCCGCTTCTCCGCTACCGGGGTAACGACGCGTCCTCCGCCGTCCAGCAAACCCCCCCTTCGTTGCACGACCGATGGCGGAGCACGGATGCCAACTGCCGCCACCTGGCCGCTCGGCTGACCAAGGTACGCTTGCACGAGTATCAGCGCGCGGTGCAGAGGCTGACCTTCACACTTACTCTGGCACTTGAGCAGGCCGTGTTCCCGGCGCACGAGACACCCGAACGCCCCATGTAGGGCGGTAAGAATGCCGCAGACGTACAGTCTAGATGAAATGCGAGCTAGTGATACAGCTGCGTCTTGCGGGGCAGGCAAGGTGGAAGGGAGACAGCAGCGGCCAACGTTTCGGGGCGACGCATGCGGCCGCGCCAGGGCATCCGCCAAGCACGGCGGAGCGACGCAAGGTCACGGGTCGATCTCGCCGAGGAGCACGGTCATGTCGGTCGAAGACGATGCGATGACGGGCTCGCGCGGATGCATGGTGGCGGCAGTGCAGGTGCCCTTGTGGCCCGGCAGCTTGTAGAGGATCTTGGAGCTCTCGACGTCCCAGACGGTGCACGTCCTGTCCGTGCCGCCCGCAGCCACCTTCTCGCCGTCGCTGCTCCAGCCCGCCTTGACCAGGAGGTTCTCGAAGCCGCCGAAAGTGGTGCCCCTGAGCGTCCTGTATAGCCTAGGATTCGCCGGCTCGGCCCCCGGCGGCGGTTCTGGCGCAAACGGACGCACATCCCATATGCGCAGCGTGTCGTCGAACGAGGCCGAGAGCAAATACGAGCCTGACGGCGACAGTGTCACAGAGGCAATCGTATCCGTGTGGCCTCTGAGCGAGAAGACGATCGTCTTCCTCGTCATGTCGTAGATGTGAATATCATTATCGATGCCCCCCACGTACACCTGGCTAGCGTCATCGGAGAAGGCCACTGCCGTGACGGGGTAGCCGACGGGGAGGATGTCCAGAGGGTCCTTGCTCTCGGGGCCCCAGAGCATGACCTTCCCGTCGTCAGAGCCGGAAACAAGAATCTCGGAACCGCCCCGGGTTACGGCGATGCTGTTGACGATGGCTCGATGTCCGCGCAGACGACGAATCTTCTCGCCCGTTCTAGTGTTCCAAGCAATAACCGTTCCGTCCGCTGACCCCGAGTAGAGAGTGTCGGGCAGGGTGCTGCTGAACGCTAAGCACGTGACCGCTTTGGCGTGGCCTTTGAGCTGGCCGATGTTGGAGCTCTCCCCGTACACACTCCAGAGCGAGATGCTGCGGTCGGCAGAGCAGGCCGCCAGCTTCGTTCCGTCTGGAGAGAACCTGACGTCGAGGACCTCGGCTGTGTGAGCTCCTGTCAGCCCCAATATCGGATGAGATAGCGAGGAGGTGCGTTTGACGGATCGGATCAGACCCTTGTTGTTTCCGTCCTTCGAGGATGCAATAACCATTTGCCCCTGTCCCTCGCCATCATCGCCGTCTTGCCTCTGCCGTTTAATCAGAGAAGAATCCCGGTACGACAGAGGCGGCGAGGACTTGCGCTTTTCCGCCATGTTGCTTGGCCTGCTTCGGCCCACAGAAAGGAGGAGTAGGGAGATGACAGAAAGTAGGGATAGGGACGATGACAGGAAGAAAGGCTTCGAGTAGAGAATGTAGGTGCTTTGCTTGGATTGGTATGTTCCGAATTCCGAGTTGCAGAGAATGATACGTAGGATCGGGCACCCGACGAGTAACTGCCCCAGCCAGCAAATCTGGATCGGGGCTTCCTCCACTCTCATGCCAAACCCAAACCTTTCTTCTTATTTCAATGCAGAACTCAGCCTTCGCTCAGCCTTTCTTTCGCTCCATCAATCGATCTCGCCTCGTCCGGATCTTTCAGCGCTGTTCAGCGCCTAGCATCGCTCATTATGGCGTCCAGTGGCAAGCGGTTCAGCTCCCACAACGTCCGATGCTGCACTTTGATCGGCCATGTCGACCATGGCAAGTCGTCCTTTGCGGATTCTCTTTTGGCGGCCAACAACATCATCTCGGCCCGTATGGCCGGCCAGATCCGCTATCTGGACTCTCGGGAAGATGAGCAGGAGCGTGGAATTACCATGGAGGCCTCCGCCGTCTCCCTTTCTGTCAAAATGCGGGTCCACGATCCTACCAAGGGCTGGAACCCAGACGATCTTCCGCCAGTGCAGGACTTCATGATCAATCTCATCGACACGCCCGGCCACGTTGATTTCTCATCCGAAGTTTCTACGGCTTCCAGGCTTTGCGATGGGGCACTCCTTATTGTTGATGTGGTGGAGGGCGTCTGCGCGCAGACCGTCACCGTGCTTCGGCAGGCTTGGCAAGACGGGCTGGAACCGATCCTCGTGCTGAATAAGGTTGATCGTCTCATCGTAGAACTCAAGCTCTCTCCGAATGAAGCCTATCACCATCTCATTCAGGTCATTGAACAGGTCAATGCCGTGATTGGCTCTTTTTTCGCCTCGGCGCGCATGGTTGATGACGAGCGATGGCACGAAGAACGCGACAAGCGCATTGCTGCCCGCAAACAAGCCCAAAACGACTCGCTCGCTGCTTCGGCCTCCAATACCGTCAACGACGAGGAGGAAGAGAGCCGCGAAGATCGCGATGACGAGGACCTCTACTTTGACCCGTCCAAAGGCAACGTCATCTTTGCCTCGGCCATGGACAATTGGGCTTTCAGACTGGAGCGTTTTGCGATGCTTTACGCCAAAAAGATGGGCATACAGGAGCAAAAGCTTCGCAAGGTGCTGTGGGGCGACTTTTACTTTGACCCAAAGACGAAGCGTGTACTAAGCCAAAAGCAGAAAGAAAAGGAGAAGCGGCCCTTGAAACCCATGTTTGTACAGTTTGTTCTAGAGAACATCTGGTCAGTGTACGATGCCGTGGTAGAAAATCGGGATCAGGAAAAGATCGAGAAGATCGTAACTTCCCTCAACCTCAAGGTGCATCCGCGAGACCTCAAATCGAAGGAACCCAGCACGCTTATCAAAGCCATCTTCAGCCAGTGGTTGCCCTTGGCAAGCTGTGCTTTCTCCGCCATCATTTACGTCATCCCCGCCACCAGCAAAGCGCAGGCCAAGCGGATCCCCATGATGCTCAATCCAGACATGAGCTACTTTGAGCGAGGTACCTATACAGCGACGAATAAACTCGAGGAGAATCTGATGAACGCTGAGGTCGGACCAAAAGCGAATCGGATCGCATACGTCAGCAAGATGTTTGCCGTCAGGAAGGAGGATCTGCCGGAAGGCAAAAAGGCCCCCCTCACTGCGGATCAAATGAGGGAACGCGCCAAGGAGAGCAAGGAAAAGCAAGACGCTGTCCGCGCTGCCCTAGCTGCGACAGGAGCCTCGATTGCGTCGGACCCAAGCGAAGCAGCAGAGGCCAGTGGTACGAGCCTCGAGGAAGCTGAAGCACAGCGAGCAGCTCGATGGAAAGAGCAACAGGAGCGCGAGGCGGCGGCTGAAGCCGTCCGACTACAGGAACAGGCGGACGGTGCCGACGAGGTCGTTCTTGGATTTGCACGTCTTTACTCGGGCACCCTCAAGGTGGGTCAATGGATGTATGCCATCCTGCCCAAGTACAACACTGCGCTTGGCCCCTCGCATCCGTCCAATGCCAAACATATCAAGGCTTTCCCGCTGGAAGCCCTGTACATGGTCATGGGTCGAGATCTGCTGTCCGTTCAGGAGGTCCCGGCGGGCAATGTCTTTGCCATCCGAGGTATGGAAGGAAAGGTCCTGCGAAATGCGACTCTCTGTGCACCTCCGATCGTTCCGCCGTACTCCATCGAGCGGGCGCAGGACCCTGCGTCGATTGACTCCGCCATGGCGGCGTCCACGTTTGTGAATCTGTCCGGCGTCAACATGCTGTCCGCGCCCATCGTTCGCGTCGCTCTGGAGCCCGTCAATCCGCAGGACATGCCCAAGCTGATCGAAGGGCTCAAACTGCTCAACCAGGCGGATCCATGCGTAGAGTCTCTAGTACAGGACACGGGCGAGCATGTCATCCTGACAGCGGGGGAGCTGCACTTGGAGCGTTGCCTCAAGGATCTCCGTGAACGATTCGCCAAGTGCGAGATCCAAGCGTCGCCTCCGTTGGTGCCGTTCCGGGAGACGTGCGTCCGAGCACCGGAGATGCCGCCCCCGAAGAACGAGCATGGCGCGCCACGCGGTACGATGAACGGCAGTGTCGCCAACGGTGCCGTGTCGTACCAGATCCGAGCTGTCCCCTTGCCAAAAGCCGTTGTTGAGTTTCTGCTGGCGAACGCCGAGACGCTTCGGCGTCTTCAGAACCGCAGCAACGCCGGTAGCGATGCACTGGACGAAGGCGATACCACTGCGGTGGATGCCGCTGGCTCGCAGGCTAGTAAGACTGTCAAGGCCGATCGATTCTGGCACGCTTTGCAGGAGGCGCTCGAGCAGGCTGGGCAGGACAAGACGGGCGAGGATTGGCGCGAGGTGGTCGAGAATATTGTTTCGTTCGGGCCCCGGCGTGTGGGGCCAAATTTGCTGGTGGATCGGACAGGTAGCGGGCGACAAGGCCTGCGCGTTCGAACGGATCCGTCCAGGGCTGCTACAAAGCAGTCGTCGGGCATGGCCACGCCGGCACAGCTTTCCAACGGGGCAGCCAGCAGCACGGCAGAGACGCTTTCGAGTGCTCTCGAGCAGCTAAACGTCGCCGAGACAGGGGAGGCAAAGGTAGCAATCAACCTACCTTCTCTCAACGAGGCGATCCACAGCGGGTTTCAGATGGCCATGTCGGCCGGGCCTCTGTGTGGCGAGCCGGTGCAGGGGGTTGCGTTCTTTGTGGAGAGCGTGGCGCTGGCGCCGTCGGCCGCGTCTGGCTCCACGGCACTGACGTCGGTGGCGGGCCCGCTGATGTCGTCGTTCCGCGAGAGCTGTCGGCAGGGGTTGCTGGATTGGTCGCCGCGGTTGATGCTCGCCATGTACGCGTGCGACATCCAGGCGGCCACCGACGTGCTCGGCAAGGTCCACGCCGTCCTCGCAAAGCGCCGCGGCAAGATCACCTCCGAGGAGATGAAAGAGGGCACCAGCTTCTTCACCGTCGCCAGCCTCCTCCCCGTCGTCGAATCGTTCGGCTTCGCAGACGAAATCCGCAAGCGCACCTCCGGCGCTGCCTCCCCCCAGCTCATCTTCAAGGGGTACGTACCCTTCCTCCATCCCTGCACCTTCTTCCAGCGCCATACTGACCCGCGTCCTCCTTCCTCGCATAGTTTCGAACTCTTCGACCTCGACCCCTTCTGGGTCCCCCGCACCGAAGAGGAGCTCGAGGACCTCGGCGAAAAGGGCGAGCGCGAAAACGTCGCCAAGAAGTACATGGACGCCGTCCGCAAACGCAAGGTAAGCATCTCCCTTCCCCCCACCCCGCCACTACGTCCCCACGCTCACCCCTCCCCCCCTCGCCACACACAGGGCCTCTTCGTGACACAACGCCTCGTCGACGCCGCCGAAAAACAGCGCAATCTCAAGTCCAACTGAGACGTTCCTCCAACATCTTTCCGGCGCTGCCAAAGCCGTGCCCCGTATTGATGATACGCGTCGCACATACCAGCCGAAATCTCATATCAGGCTGTGTTTTCATTTTTGAAACAAACAGGAAGGTGGAAGGCTTGAACTGACTGAAGCGGCTGGAGCATAGGTAGTGACATTCAAGGCAGGGCAAGGGGAGAGCGACGGGCGATGTTGCCTGCTGGGCCTAGTGCTCGTGCCGAGTCTGAGCCAGCTTGTCTTTGGTGCGATCAGCTCGACGCGCTTTGCTCATGCTAGGCTTCATGGCGATCAGAAGCGGGACCGAAGCCGTGTGGATGAAGAAATTCGTCAGATCATTGCTGGTTGGGAGCCAGGGAAACGTCAGAGCGGTGAGGACGGGGGCGACGTAGCGGCAGCCACCGACGAGCATGGCAGCCAGTACCATGGCCGTGCCTCGCTGTGACGGGGTGGAGGCGATCATGGCGGAGCTGTCGCTCGCACGGCGCGAGTGCTGCACGGCGTGGCGCAGCCAGCGTGCGGTGTGGGAGTAGGCTGACGCGGCGGAACCGGCGAGCCGGCGGAGAAGGGCGAAGCTCGCCTCTCGGCGCTTTCGTTGGCGCTCGTGCAACGCCCTACCAAGCGTCTGCACCTCTTCCGCGAGCAGGCTGCACGCTTTTGTCAGCTGCGCTATCTGCTCGACTTGGGCGGTAGCCTCGCACGTATGAAGGGGGCCGAGCCCAGTCTCCTCTGCTTGCGCCCATCCGTCCGCGCCCTTACGCTGGCCGAAAAGCGAATCGAGTTGATGGTGAGCAATAACAGGAGCACATCGAGCCGCCGTCGGCCGAGGCCGCAATAGCCAAGTTGGCTGCTGCTTTTTCGCCGCCGGGTGCGAGCCAGACGTCGCCGATTCGTGGCATGGTCGATAACCCCCGCGCGTGAGTGGCAGGTTCGCGGGCGAAACGGTGCTAACGATGCAGGTTTGGGTCGAGAAGCTCCGATAGCCAATGCGCACCTGACGTCGATATTGCTTCAGCTGCAGAACCCCGTAGTTGGACACTTTGTTGGATGGCGAGGGCATGATGTGGGCGAAGAGGCAAAGGTAGTAGCAGGTTGTGAAAAGTCCCAAAGACAGGCGTTCAGATGTGCAGCATATATACCTTATGAGCAGCCCACGCTCGGTCCTCCTCACAAGTGGGCCTAGCGTTGATGAGGTCTTTGGCAGCTCGGTTGCACTATTGCCTTGCTGGCCTATCGCTATGGCGACGCTCGGCCCCCTCCCGTCCAGCGCTGTTCACGCGCCATGTAATTTCGAGACAGAACCAGGATGTAACATTCCATTTTGTCCAGCACTAACCCGCACGGGCAATGATATATGGACCACACTTTTCCCTAGATGAACCACAATCTCCCGATGCAAAACTAAAAGCTGATCTAACATATTCACCTACCGCTGTGGTCTTTTAAGAGACCACTCGCGGTGCAGCAGAGCATCACAAACTTAATATTGGCTTGGTATTGTGCTTCGAGTACTACACGATGAGAGAAGTCCTGTATGTGCGACGGGGCAACAGGCCCAGATTTGTCAGTAGTGTGCGCCAGGCGGTCAAGTTTCGCATCACCAGCTCCCATTCCGAGGTTCCAGACTCACGAGAGAGCCGGTTCTTTCTTGGTTTCGCATCGGGAGATTGTGGTTCATCTAGGGAAAAGTGTGGTCCATATATCATCGCCCACCCGCACGTGTAGATTGCGATCTTACATGTAGCGAATCACGAAATGACTTGCAGCTGTACACCCTGACGCTCTCGTCTTGCTGTTAGGTAACCGTTCGCATTGATATGATTAGATAGCAGGAACGGCAGCCGCCTCTCAACGCTGCACGACGAAGCAGGCGTTTTGGGAGCGGCCAGCGCTGAGCAAGACAGGCCGGGGGTTTGGGTCGAGATGTGGGATGAAGCGATGCATAATTGTGCAGCGGTTCGCAGTCGGCTGCCAATCCCTTGTCCGTTGCGGAGATCCGAGCTGCCATCTTTCGGCGACTGGGTCGAGCAAGAGTACGGAGTCCGGAAATTTGCATCGCGGCAATCACATCCCTACTTGCATCCGAAGCACGAAGTTGCGAACATTCGAAATCACAACCCTTTAGCAGGAGTGGATGGAGCAAGTCCCAGAGCAGTTTACAGGTCGATGGTTCGTAAAGATAGAATTTGAATGTATGCGAGTATCTGGCCTGGTTCTTAATTTGCTTTGAGATCGATCTCGACGGTGATTACGAACGAAATTTCGGATCGGCGCTGGGACTGGACGGAGATGGAATTTGCGTCGATCTGCATAGTGAGCGCATCATTGTAGGAAAAATACTGCAAGAGCTGCGGTTCTCCAAAGCCTTGGCACTTCTCCCTGTCGCTGACCGTTGTCTCGCTCCCTCACTCAGCCTATGTCTCGTCTGCGCTGCACGCGTCTGGCAATAACGATAAACGCGTCTGTTTCTGTCTGGCCTGTAAGTGCCCTCGAAAAGGGAGACCAAGCTGCTGCATCGGTTTACTCATTCGTCAAAGCAGGCTCATCCAGCAGAGCATCGCTGAGCAAGCCTGCACGTTTCTGTGATGTGTGTTGACGACGATCCACATTCACATGTTAAGTGGGTGAGCGAGGATGTAAGAGGACAGATGGGTGAAGATGGCAGGGAAAGGCCTTGGAGGGGGTATCATACGATTCACGTTACACTCATGCTCAACGCTCAACTTGTGGTGGACGACCCTTTTAGGGTCCTTTTGCTCGCTTCGATCTATGTTTCCACCAATGCCGGAAGGGCGCAGATCGCTCGATTGCAAGCGATTGAATAATAATCACGTAGTCAATCACCGTTAGATTTCCAAGAGACATGCGAATCGCCGCTGAGCTTGAACGGGCAACAGGGAAGTTAAGTGTGAATTGAATGTCGGTCTGTCATGCCACAAGCGGGGCCTTTCTTTTCCCCATCCCAGTCAAGCTGCATTATTATTCCATCTCGCCTGCGCAACGCATCTCTTGCCGTTCGCTCTTCTCAGCGACCCTGAGATCTGTGATTGAGCTGCCCTGTTCATTGGTCTCGGCATGTTCCTAGTCTCCCTCGCTCCTTTGGTCTCCTTCGACATCATCTACCTTGCCACCCGCAACCTTACTCGACAGCCTTCAGGGTTGCTGCTGCTGAGCCTCGACCCGTCGTTCAGCTTTCTAGCCTGCTTTTCTCAGGCCTCAAAGTCACATCATCCACACAAAGTCGCTCGTCTACCACCTCCATGAACGAGGACTAGAGCGGTGGCAACGTTGCATTGCCTCCGCCCCTTCTTTCCCGGCCCTTGCGTATCTTCGCACAATATACCCCGTACGGGTGAACGAGCCGCCAACATGTCAAGGCATAGCTTTCTGGACACTATCCTCAAACGGCCTTCTCAGAAATACACTGAACCAACAGAGGCAACCTCAGCTTCTTCGAAACAATGGGGAGGCAGCCAAACCGCATGGCAGGCCCCCTCCGATCTGCCGAATGCCTCTGGTAAACCTGATTCCATTCTCGCTGGAAACATGTTCAGCAGCCACCGTCACGGCTCCCTCAACAGAGCACCATCCGCTCAGGCTCCTTCCCTCTCCGGTTTCAGCAATACCAGCAAACTCAGCAGGTTTCGTAAGAAAACCCGTCAGCCTTCGATATCTGGCGGAAGCATCATGGGTGACGGTGCCAGTAGCGTGGCTCCCACCGATGTCACTTCCTCGCCTCGTAAGAGCCGATGGTGGGAGAGCGGAACCTTCAGCAGGAATAAGCTCTCTTCCTCACGCGCACCAAGCATCAGTGGCAGCATATTCTCCGAGCCCGAACATACCCATTCTTCTAACTTCCCCAGGGCAACGGATTCATCCGATCCATCTTCCATTCCTGTACGTGGATCTCGCAGCGAGTATGGCGCCTCGACGGGTCGCGCCCGCTATTCTTCCACCCCCGTTCCTCCCGTTCCCCCGCTTGCAGCCAGGACCTCGATGACCTCCATGCGTCGTACCGCCGGCGTTGCACCCCTGGGACAGCAAGCACCCGCCCTGATGCGTCAAAGCTCCAAAAGTTCGCTCCATAAGACTGGCGGTGCGGCGGTGTCTCCACCCACATCTCCGCTGCCTTCCGGTGCGGATTCGTCTCAACCTATCAATCCAGCGGCGTCGCGAGGAAAGTTTCGCAGCGGCCTTCATACTGATGCCTCGGACTGGAACAATTTTGTCAAGTCCATGTCCGGAAAGGAGATTGCAAAAACATGGGAAACCATGCCGTCTTTGGCGCCCAAACCACCGCGGCCCGTTGAGAAACGCAGCAGTACAATGGTGGCGGATAGGATCAGGAAGGAGCTAGAGCAAGATGCACAGTTTGAACAGATTCGCGCAGATCCAAGTTTCTCGCAACAGGACCTGCTTGCGCGAGCAGCCTCCCAGGTAATTGGCGAAATGCCGACCATCGCGAGCTCGCCCCTCTCGAGCCATCAAACACCGCAAGCTACTTTCCAGCCTGGGCAAGTGGTACCGCCAACCTCTTCTATCTATTCGCCCCTGTCCTACCCCAATTCTCTCCAACAGCAGATTCCTACAACAGCAACAAGTGCCCTTCCCTTGCGACAGGCTGTTCCAGCTGAAACGTCCAACCAACAGTCAGCCACCGAAGCAAGCCCCAATCACGGCAGCCGCTCCTCAGCAATTCCAACGTATGCGCCAGTGGCTGTATCTCCGCGCCACTCGAGTCAGACGCAATTCACCCACCTCCAGTCGCCAGAGGATGACGCGGCACAGAACTCTTCTTCGAGTCATCTTCTGCAAGCCGCCATACCAGTGCCCATGGAAGTGGATACTGATACACCTTCAACAGCGCAATACCTTGCACAGGAACTAGACGGTGATTCAGCGGAAGCCGAATTACAAGAGTCTAGCGACGTATCTTCCGAGGAGGAGATGGGTGGTCCGCATCAGAGTCTTGATGTCGTTGCCGAAGAAGACGAGGAGAATTCGAGTTCAGGCCACGCATATCATCATGAGATGCGCTATCACGGACCTGTTAAAGGACAGGGCTTGAGCCGGAACTATGATGATTATAGCGCAGACCTTCACCGAAGGCAAGCTTCCATGCAGAGTCACGTTGAATCGCTAAACGAAGAGCTACTTCCTGCGTCCGATTCCGGTCCGAAGATCATACTGTCGAACAAGCCCGGCCGCAGTTCAGAGGAAACTCAAAAGCAATTGCCCCTTCCACCAGTTGCGTCCCAAGTCCCAGACGAACATGCACTTGACTTGGACTTATCCGGATCGACGAGCGTCAAGCTTGCGCCGCCTTCGGATTCGCTGAATGTTGAAGCCTCTGCCAAAAGCGAACGGATGTCGACGACGGTAGCGGAGCCATCAATAGCGCCTGCTGTGAAACCACCACTTGTCACTCGTGCTTCCTCGACCAGCGACTACCAATCAGCCGCCAGCGGACGCAGTACGCCGTCTAACAGAGGCGTTGCATTTGAGCGTGTACCGCTTCAGCATAATCACAAGCAAGGCTCCAGGGACGCGGCTAGTGGCAGCGACGACAGTGGCGATGATACATCGGTCGATGGCGTTTCCATTGCTACATCTCAGCGTCCCATAAGCGTTCGCTCATCTCGCTCGTCAAGGCCAGGCACTATGCAACGGCGATTGAGTGACATCAGCCTTGGCACTTCTTTTGCTATCAGCGGCATTCTCGCTAGCCGCAGCCGCACCTCATCCCGTCGGTTCCGGATGGAGGATGATGATTTCGATTCTGGTGCGGAGTTGTCGGACGAAGATGCCGAATTGAAAGCGAAAGCGCTTGCGGAACAGGATCGTCTACGTAGGATGAATGTCGGCGAAGACTTCTTCGGACCTTCGCTAACCAGTATCCTGGACAGATTTGGTAAACTAAACCATTCTGACAGCACCATCGACCGTCTTGGCCTTGAAACGGCTAGTTCCCGCTCTTCGAAAGCGCTTGCCGAGGCTGCGCTTCGGGATAGGATTGCATCTGATGCTCAGAAGACAATCGATGAGGTCCGCCAAAAGCGCGCGGAGAACAGTAGCAACGACGATGCTAAAACTCGCAACAGCACAGGCACAGGGCTTGCCCCTAGTTTCGCCGCCATCTGGCTGCTGAACCAGGACAACTTGGGTGGGGACACAAGTGAAGAGGCCGAAGACAAGAAGAGGGATAAGACTCCTTCAGCGAATAGCGACGCCAGACCATCACTGGCAACGCCGGCGAGTACATATGCTAGCCAATTCGGTGGACCCATCTCATTCTCACAGCAGAAGCAATCTGTCCTGGACCGACCGCGGCCCAAATCACATAGACCGCAAGAAATGGGTGGCTTCGCCATCTCAGAAGGCAAGCTCGCGCCCGACCCACCCACAAGTCCGCCTGAAGATACCAGGAGCACCCTGCCCATGTCCCCTTCACAAACAAGCAGTGTGGGTTCACCGACGATGTCATCCAATCTTCCTGCTGTCGCGAGCAAGGATAAGCCGGCACCAGTCAAATCTGCCATGAAGCCCAAACCCACAAAATCGCTTGCCGACACGCTGTTCGGCATTCAATTCCGATCGCCAGAGAAGGAACAATCTAGGAAGGAGAGAAAGGAAAGAAAGGCAAAGGCCAAGCACATGCGTAGATCGTCTGTCGATTCCATGGGAACACAATCAGTAAGAAGCGGCAATTCTTCGATCGTGGGAGACTCAGATCGCCTTTCCATAGACGCCGTCAAAATGCCATTGCCGACTGAAAAGTTGCCTCAAACGGCCGAGATCTCGGAGAAGGCAGTCGGCAAGCAGCGGCTCCTGGACGTTGAGACGCAACCTGTGACACAAATTGACAGGTCAGCGACACGACAATCCGAAGACGGAATGATTACCTCGGACACTGTGGGCAAGTTCTCGACGCCTTTGCAGAGCATGGCTAACATCCACAGTGCTGTTGCAGACATGTCTCCGGAAAGGTTCCATACTGCGCACGATCTCAAGGCACTCTCCCAGGTAGAATCCTTGCCGGCGAAGGGTCCTTCTGCGGGTCCAGAACATGCTTCAGGATCAGCAGAGCCAGTAGGCAGACCTGAGCATCTGCCGGATTTGTCCGAGCAGATGCAAGGCATGGACGGGTTTTCTGACTTCTCCCTGCCTGGTCTCGACACCCCAGCCCTCGATCAGACAGTTCGAACAGAGATGGGCGACGAGTCTACTGATCTTCCTATTGGGAGTGCCTCGCCTTCGCCCGAAGAGGAGGGCAGTTTCAACAGCCAAGAAGCCGCGACCATCGCACAGCCTGACGACATCGAGAGGAAAGTGACAACAAGTCCCATCAGCACTAGCAACAGTACCGGTCTGACATCTTCCCAGGCTAGTCTTGACAGCACAGCGCTTACTTCACCTGTCACTTCGGATCTCTCCCCTTACGCGTTCGCTACCAAAACGATTGAGTCTGAGCGCCAGCCTACAGCTGTGCCGATAGAGGATTCCACAAACTTGACCACAAAGCGGCTGCCTATGCCGCCGCCACCGGCGCCGGAGGACGTCAAAGTTGCCTCAAACGACCGCACACCGACCGGAACGCCTGCACCTATGTCGGATGTCGGTATCAACCTCATTCCTCCCACACCCCCGGCTCTCGAGTCAAGAGGTTCGTTCACGTCGTCAAGAGCTCCCGGTACTGCTACCATTCCCGAGCGAGTTGACATATCTGCGAACCCTCAGCGTCCTCCGCTGCTATCTCGCTCGTCAAGTCAGCGCACAGCAGGCAAGTCGAGCGAGGCAGGACACGGCGCCACGCATGATCCTCTGTCACGCTCCAAGTCAGTCAGTGCATCCAAGAAAGGGATGTGGCAGGAATACAGGGGCAAAGGCCTCAGCCTGCCGCCCGGGCTGGTCGCTACAACCATCGATTCGACTAAACTGCGCAAGACAAGCGTGCCGGAGAAGAAGGGCTCGCACGCGCAGGTTTCAGGCACCGACAAGAAATTGCAGCGTCAATTTTCCGTGGCTGCCTCTGGATCAACGCCGACAAACGGCATTCTGCATTCTTCGCCGATCAGCCCTGAGCCGCACTACTCGGCAGAGCCATTGGCAAGTTCCAAATCGAAGCATAGGAGTGTCTCACCAGCAGGCGTCTCTCGCTCTGCTTCGATGGACCGTATCATGGCTGATGCGCCACCTGTTCCCCAGATCCCCTCTGGATATCAAGGACCACCGTCCGTCTCTAGCTCCTCATCACGGCTTCATGCGCTTAACGGTGCTTCGTCCGATCACAGTTCGGATAGCCGGTCGGTGTCTCCTGCTCCAAGTGTTATGGTGAGCCAATCAGGCCGGTCAAATGCTTCTCACGTTTCGTCAAGCGTGCATTCGGCGTCACATCGCAACAGTCCAAAACCGGAGTACTCATACGTCAATCACCATGAGTTGTCTCCCTACGCAAAAAAGATGCGATCTCTTTCGCCTGGTCCAGCCGTCCCCACGCTGTCCCAAACCTCGCATCGCCATTCTTTGATGTCTGCAATCAACGAATGGGAGAGTCAGGTCCCCGAGGCAGCCGAAGAACAGGGGCCGCCATTGTACCCTTCGCGTCCAACTTCGCCCCGTCCTTATCCACCTCTCCCTGCATCCACCACGTCTCGTGCCAGCTCGGTCATCAGCTCCACCTCCTCGCCTGCTGTGGTTCGAAATGCGCCGCTGGGTGCATCGACAAATCAGTATCTACACCCGTCAGCGCCTCGATCCCTCACCTCAGGTGAAGGGCTTGTTGCTGCCGCTGCAGCAGACGGCGCGTCCTCGCAGCTCGCAGCCTACGGCGCACAGGCATCGACGGGCTCGTCGGCGAGCTCGTCACCGTCTGCATCACAGTCAACGTTCAGTGTGACAAGCACCATTCCAACGTCGATGCCCCCCGTACCGGCCAGTTACCGGCCCAACAAGGATCCCAAGCGCTTCAGCTCCAATGTCGACGATCTGCTCAACAGTCGTACCACCATGCAGAGCGTAGCTGTTTCGAGCGGTGCCTTCCCAACGCGAAGCAAGTCGGTGGTGAAGCGCAAGAAGAGCACGGATGTGAACCGTGACAAAAGGAACTCAATGGATGTGCCGGAGCATCTACAAGACGAGGTTTCGCTGACAACGCTTTCATTGACGGCGCACACGCCGCCGCCGCGAAAGGTCAATTCCCACCAGGTGCTAGTGCAGGTGATTGCCGTCGCCATTGACGACATGGACAAGCTTTTGCTGCGAGAACGCGTGCGAAGCGAAAATGCATTTGGCTTTGTTCCCGGACGGAGCTTCTGCGGACGAGTGGTCGAATGCGGGTATGAAGTCAAGAAGATGAGGAAAGGCGACATGGTCTTTGGATTACAGGACAGCCGCAAGTCTGGCGCGCTGGCCGAATTCATGGTTGTGGAGCACAACCTGATCTGCCATGCTCCCAGTGACTGCTTGACCACTGAACAGATCGCCGCCCTGCCCTCTGCTGGCGTGATGGCCCACCAGCTGGTGCAGAACCACTGTCAGCAGTTGCCCCGCGGTGCACGTGTGCTCATCCTCAACGCCCACGACGGCGTTGGCCTGCTCACCATGCAGGAATCGGCCGGACTGGGACTCATCATCGTGGCGCAATGCCCCCCTAGCGTATCCGATGGGGTCGCCGTTTGCCAAGCCAATGGCGCCCATGAAGTGGTGACTGGCGAGCCGCTGTGGGCGATCAATTCACTGCACGAATCGTCGTTCGATCTGGTCATTGACACGGTTGGCGGTCGCAAGGTATACGATGCTTCGCGTCGGATCCTTGCCTTTGAAGGTCAGTTCTGCACCTGCTACGGAGACGAACACGGCACCGCCCATCCGGACCTCCGCTCGCACTTCCGCAGTCTGCGCAGAGCCTTTTTCAAGAAGGACAAGAAGAACATTGGCTACGAGTGGGTCGGCATCGACACGGGCGAGGATTGCCGCGTGGCGCTGGAGGCGGTCAAGCTGGCCGCAGAGGCCGGCCATATCTGCCCCCGCCTGCGGAGCGTGCTGCCCTTCGCTGACGCCCCGCGAGCGTTCGACCCCACTTCCAGGACCATCGATGACGGGCCGGGCGCCATCGTTGTCCGCGTCTCCTAGTACCATGCATCGTACACCGCTCCCCCCCTCCTCTTGTCACCGTCTTTCCTTGGGCTTGCCTCCTTCCACCGTATCGGTTATTTCATCCATGTCACCCATGCACTAATTGCACACTACCGGTCCTGATGGATTAAGATGAGCTGTAGTGAAGGGCGTGTGCGGAGTACAGCGCCGGTAGGGACTACTTGCCATAGGGCTTGCCGACGCCGGCGCGCCTAAGATTCTTGCCGACGGCGCCTCCCATCTTGGTTCTGTAGGCTTCGGCGTCGTACTTGGCGGAGATGGCGAGCATCCTGTCTTTTCTCGCGCCGATGGTGACCGGGTTGACGACGTCGGCGGCCTTTTTGAGGCGGCAGGGGCGCGAGCCGATGTATTTGCCGTCTACCTGTTTCCAGGCGTTGAGGAAGTCTTCGGGGTCTGCGAAGGCGACGAAGCCGTACCCCTTGGACTTGCCGTCCTTCTTGCGGACGACGCGCGCCCTGCTGAACGAGGGGTATTTGTCGAAAGCGGCGGCGAGCGTTTCGTCCGAGACGTCGTTGCCGAGGTCGCCGACAAAGAGGCGCTTGTGTGCTGGGTCCCACTCGAGCAGGGTCTGGTCCTCCCACAGCTTGCCTGCCGCGCGCCGCAGCACTGTCTGCCGCGTCTCGCCCTTCTGCAGCCGGCCGGGTATCAGCCTCCCATGCTCGTCGTACCGCGCCTCCTCGGCCGCCGCCACCGGCACCGCAGCGCGCTGCGTCATCCACTCCCCTCCCGCCCCTGCCGAATACGGCTGGTGGTTGGCATCGTACGCCGCATCCGGCGCCGCGTACGGCCGGTGATTCGCATCATACCCCGCACCCCCCGCCTGATACAACGACGAGGACGACGCACCACCGCCAGCGGAGTAGTCGGCAGGATATCCATAGCTGGCATAGTACGACGTGTAGTCAAACGCCCAGTCGTTCGTATTCGGATCCCAGTAGTAGAACGGAGCGTAGGGATCTGCTGCTGCGGACGCCGCCGCTGCAGAGCCCGCCTGCGAGCTCTCGCCGGTATACGCTGGATAGCTGCTCATTCCAGCAGTGTAGCTGAGCTATGAATGCTGTGGCAAAAGCGAATGGAAACTGTGACCAAAGGTAGAGTGTGTGGGAAAGGCAGAGCTCGATCAGACGCTTCGATGTGACGACGAAAGCTCGAGAAATCCCAAATCTCGCTTTCGCTGTGAGATAAATTCGCCGGATGTGCCGCGCTCCACTTCTAATCAATTCTCGCAATCACAGTCACAATCACATCGCCATCACATCGGCGACCCTTTCGGCCATCTGTTCTGCTACTGTCACGCTATCACACCCTTGGCAGCGGCTACTCCGAGCAGGCTACATGCGCTGACGGCTCAAGCAGGGGAAAGCTGAGTCGAGATGGATGTCGATAAGCTCTTCAAGCTGCCGAGCCTGCCCTCGTCCGCGGTCAACAAGAGAAAGTGGAAAGAGCCCAGCGAAGCGGATGCCCTGCGAGCCTCAGCAACCACCTCGCGCTCGGACGAGGAGCGCGAGGAAGGCACTTTGCAGCCAAGCAAGGTAGCGCGCGTCGAAGACGTGGCTGACGACGACGCTGCAGACGAGGATGAGACCCACTTTTTCGAGGACGAAGACGAGGAGAACGGACGCTTTTTCGGAGGTGGGCTCACTGACGAGCAGGCCAAGCTCCTGGAGATCATGGACCGCGGCGATGCCTCTGGCGGGGACCAGCGTCCGTCCGCATCGGCAGTCTTGGACGTGGCGGCGATACGAAAGCAGCTGCTGCGCTTCGAGAAAGCCATCAACAAGAACGCCGAGATGCGGGTCAAGCACGCCGACGATCCTGTTCGGTTCATTGATTCCGAGGCGGATCTGGATGCTGAGCTCAAGTCGCTGCTCGTGCTCACCACAAATCCGGCGCTCTTCTATCCCGAGTTTGCCAAGCTGGGCGGGGCAGCAAGTCTAGCCGGCCTGCTGAGCCACGAGAACGCCGACATTGCCGCCGCTGCCATCGAGGTGCTCGAAGAGCTCACCGACGATGATGTCCTCGACGCAGATAACGCAGAGCATCAAGACAGCGAGGAGGCCGATGATGGCCTCAGCAAAGGCGCTGAAGCAATGAATGCTCTTGTAGCATCTCTCCTCGAACAGAATCTGCTCGATCTTCTGGTATCGAACCTTTCTCGATTCCACGACGAGATCGACCCAAAATTGGACGAAGAGGCGGTAGCCCTCCGGAGAGCCGAGATCGAGGGCGATGCGCAGGCCATCTACCATACGCTCGGGCTGCTGGAGAACTTGCTCTCCTTCCAGCCCTCGTTCGCCGAGACGCTCGGCTCGTCCACCTCGTTTCTCGCCTGGATCCTTCAACGTATATCTCGAAAGGGTGCTCCCGATCAGAATACCAGCTATGCCGCAGAGCTGCTTGCCATTCTTATGCAGAACTCGGAAACAAATAGAGCCAAGCTGGGCACCGCCAACTTGGACGGCGAGAATGGGATGGACGCGTTGCTACGCGTTCTGTCGCGGTTTAGGAAAGCGGAGCCAGAGGGCGCAGAGGAAGAAGAGTATATGGAGAACGTCTTTGATGCACTGTGCTCGGCGCTCTCAGTGCCAGCCAACAAGGCGCTCTTCCTGGAGGGCGAAGGCGTCGAGCTGATGGTGCTGCTCATGAAGGAGAAAAAGTCGCTCGGACGGCTACGTGCCGTCAAGGTGCTGGATCACGCCATGTCCGGCCCGGCAGGTGCCGCGACGTGCCTGCGTCTGGTCGAAGCGGCCGGCCTCGGCCCCTTGTTCACCGTGTTCATGGAGAGCGGGGGCAAGAAGCGCAAGAAAAGCGTAACAGGGCAGGATGTGGAGCATCTCCTCGGGATCCTGGCTTCGCTCTTTACGCATCTGCCCTCGGAAAGCATGCCGCGCGTGCGGCTGCTGGCAAAGTTTGTTACCGACGCGTACGAGAAGGTCGACCGGCTGGTCGAGATCCGCGAGTCCATCGTCAGCCGCCTCGACGCCGCGACGGTGGGCACCGCGGGTGGAGCCGACGACGCCGATCCGGACGAGCTCTACCTGACCAAGCTCGAGGCCGGTCTCTTCAGCCTCCAGCTGCTCGACACCGTCCTAGCCTGGCTGGCCATGGAGGACGACGCCGTCCGCGACCACCTCGCTATGCTGCTACGGCGGCGCGGCCTCAGCTTCCACGACATCCTCGCTACGCTACAGGGTAGGTTGCGGACTCCTTTTCGTCTTCTCTTCACTCATGCTGACACTCTCTCTTCCTTCCTCCACTGTCCCGCCCACAGAATACTACAACAACGTCGGAGACCAGGTCTCGGCCTCAAATACGGGCGAAGAGGGACACGAAGAGCTGCGCACCAAAGACATCCTCGCCGCGCTGATGCAGTACGTCGCGGCGATCGCCTAGGCGCTGGGTGCGATGGACGGACGCGAATAGAATCTATAACGGGGCGCGTCTGCCCGCGCTGGCATTCAGGCGCCATATGGGTATGCTAGTACTACTATAGGTGTGTGGGAATCGCGTGGATGGACGCATACTACCGCTTGAGCTCTTGGTCGTTGGAGGCCTTGAGGATCTCGATCTCCTCGTCGCCGGCGCGCAGGCCCTTTTCCTCCTCTACCGCGCCGCCCTGGTCGCGCAGCTCGTCCTGGGCGTGGCGCTGGTCGCCGTACCTGCTTTCGTTGTCGAGGCAGGTGGCGATCAGCCCGACGGTACGCAGGCCGAGGTCGAAGTAGAGCGGATTGTTCTTGGCGGAAAACATGCTGATGTGCGCGTCCACCTCGTCGGTCGCCTTGTCGTTGTCGGTGGCGGTAAAGTTGGCGGCACTGCGCGCGTCGCGTGGCGGCAGGATGATAAAGGTCCGGTCACGCGGAGCAACGGCAAGGTTGGCTGGATTCGCGGCTCGACTGCTGGCAGGAAGACGGGTATAGAAGCAGTGGAAGAGGATCTGGGGCTGGTCTACGAGCCTTTCCAGCCGCCCGCGCAGCGCGGCATCATCCCAGAGATTCGAGACAAAGGCCATATGATCTGTGGCCCAGCTGTAGGCGCCATTCAGCTTGTCCTTATTGAAGTAGGCGGCCGAGGCAGCGGCGCCCGACGCCAGAGCCACGGCGCCGGTGGCTAGCAACGCTGTGCGCCAGTTGCTGCTGGTCCTGGATGGCGCCGGCGGGGCCTTTGCAGCGCTGTTGGTCGCGGCAGGGGCAGAACGCGAGCGCGAAGGACCGCTGGCATCGGCGCTCGCTTGCTGCTGCTGAGACTGGCGTTCCGAGTTCCACCGAGCGGCGAGGCCCACGCCCATCGGAGCAAAGAAGGTCCCGATGGTCTGGGCGGTCTGCACGTAGCCGGCATACTTGTTGATCCCGTTCTTAAAGACGCCCGGATGGACTCCGTAGTATGGCGTGTCGAAAGCAAGAACGCCTACGACACGTGGCCAGAGCTTCAGACTGCTCGTCCTCTCTTTTGGCGTGCGGCTCTTCTGGTCCTGGCTGCTCTGTGAGATGGCAAGAGCGGCATCGACCGCAACCAGGCCACCCATGGAATGGCCGGCGAGGATGATCTTGACACTGCCCATGCCACCTCCCTTGCCCGAACGGGACTGGATTTCGCCGGTCTCGGCATCAATCTCGGGCTTGGATTCCAGCAGCACGGTCTGCTCGGTGAGCCACTCGACAAAGCTCTCCACAGCAGTGGCCAGGTTGCCGCGCGTGTCGTAGGTGGGATAGACGAGCGACTTGACATGGAGGCCGCGGTAAGTCTCCTGGAGGATGTGGGTGAGGCGCGATGGAAAGTCTTCGAACGTAGTGTCGGATGAACCCTTGAAGCCGTGAATAAAGACGAGGAGCAGCAGTTCGTTCTTCCCTTCGAGGCCCGTCGCTGTGACATTGGACAAGTCGGTGGGCAGGACGCCTGCAGGAACAGAAGAAGGATCTAGTTGCGGCGCGTAGGCTGGCGATGTCTGCGCTGGGTCTGGCGGATCATCGTAGTCTGGCACGGTGATCGGATGGCTTCGACTGGAGCCTGGCTGGGGTGCGGCTGGCGACGCCGCCCACATACTGTCGTTTGCATCCATTTGCGATGACATGAAGGCCGGCACCGTGATGAGTGTCGGGAAGCAGGCTAGTTGCCGTCACCGGAAGGTACACCCTCACACTGTGGCTCTGGACGCAACGCAATAATCTGCCACCTGCATGTCCTTAAAAGGAAAAGGCTGAGCTGGAAGGTCGCTCGCCTTATGCCTTTACCGATCTGCACGCAGGGTCTTCCATCACTTTGCTTTCACTTGATTTCTGACTTTCACCTCACAGGCACAAAATCGCATGACATCCAGCTGTTAAGTCGTCTCTGTCCGGCTGGCCTCCACTTTGAGCGAATTCCAGGCCATGTCGCCTGTGCGCAGTCGCACGAGTCGTTTGGAACAGAGTGGGATCGAGAGTGGATGGGTTATGTATTTCTTTGGCACTGCGACTGTTGACTGACTGTGACTTCCAGCTTGCAGCTCGGTGTTGGGCGACAAATGGAGAAGGAGGATGGATATACATACATTCACATTCACTGATTACTTCCAAGCTACCCATCTATAGGATAGTAGGATAGACCCAGCTCCTACCTCGAAACCCTTACTTGCAGCATCCCGTTCCCGACTGCGGGTGCACTCGACACAACGACCGTCCAGCGTTATTGGCGCTACTCAGCATAGCTTCTTGACCCTGTCAGATCGAGTTTTCTCTCTGTGTGTCAGTCTCGCAATTGCATCCTTGCACCGCTCGTCTTCATCTGATCGACACGCTCGGCTTCACTGCCCTGTCACTTTGTCGATCCCCCACATCCGATACGCCTTCTAGCCTCGCTGTCTGTCTTCCTTCTCCTCGGCAACAGAAACTCGCCCCCCCGCGCCCGCCTGCCACCATCCTCCTCAGCTTTTGCGCCAGTGGAAAGCTTCTTTTCAAGCTATGCACGACGCTTAACCACTTTCCTCTCGCTGCCCCACAAACCTCGTCCGTCGGCATCCACTGGAACCGTTCACTAGGCAGACAGGAAACCGCCTCGATCACAGCACAGCTCGGTTCCCTTGACTATGTATGTGTTCTGAACATATCGCCGGCATCATCTACTAGCCTAGTCGCATTCACAATCTTTCAACGTGATCCGATCGACTGATACAGTGAAGAAATAGCTGGCGCTCGACCACCCTTCAACTTGCCCATCATGACGTCCCTTACTACCATGTTCGTAGTCGGTCCCAACGAGTATGTCGAGTTCAACGAGTCTTGGGGCTCCAAGGCCTTTCTACAGCACGTATGGGACCAGTCTCAGACACCACTGCAGTCTGGCGATGTTGCCGACGGCCAGCTCCATTCCACGGGCGCTCGCATTACCCGCACCGCGCCCCGCAAGATCGAGTTCCCCACCATCGTCCGCGTCAAGGGGAAAGGCTCCACTTACAAGGCGTCAGGCAAGTGGATCAGCTGGGACGAGCTCTCGAAGCGGAATCCGCTCGCTATCAAGCCTCCCCCCAGCCTCGACCACTTTCTTGCCAACGGAGGCGAGATCGGTACCGGGCCCAAGCTACAGCCCGGCGAATTCGCTTCGAGGAATGAGCCAATGGACAGAGTCAAGAAGCTCTCGGCCAAGAACAAGAGTACACACCCAAGCATCGCAGACCTGGAGACCGACGAAGAAGGTTGGATCGGTGGATCGAGTCAGAGCATCTATGCCGCGCCTAAGCGGGCAAGCGCGCAGCAGACTCCGCCTCTGCCTTCCCAGCCACGAGACAATGTCGTTCCCGCTACACCCAAGCCTGGCAACACTGCTCACGCTGCGGACACTGCTCGCGCTGCGGACACTGCTCAGCCCCGGTCGTTGCTAGAGAGGATGGACATGGCGGATTTGATGCAGACCCCTCCCCAAAAGCCTAGAGATTCGACCGACAGCAAGGGCCCTACTCCGCCCTCCTCGATTTCGCCCTTTGGCACTATGCCCTCGTCCGGCATCCGACGTCCGGGAGCCAAGATACCCTCTCCGTTGCCCCTGACCAGCCCAGCACGCAACAACGGTCCGATCTCGCCCATGAACACCCGCACGCCGCTCAGTGCGACGTATCCCATCCCAGAGACTCCTCTGAAGCTTTCGCAACGCGGAGGGCCTCAGACGCCCGCCACGCCACACTTCACCCCCTATCAACAGACACCACAAAGCTACGGAAGCGAAGCAGACAGAACGAGCGGCTTGGGTCTCGGGCTGACGCCTTTGAAGACACCCATCGCGCTGACCGGCAGTCCCGAGACATCCAAGAGCCCGCTCCACGAACCTTTGCATCTGCGAGGCAGAGCGTCGTCCAGCGCGTCGACCAGCTCCCCTCTCAAATCCGGCCGTATAGACGTTCCCGGAGACTCGTTGATCCTAGGTTCGTCCTCCCGGTCGAACCACACAGACGGCAGTGATGGCGGCCAGATTGAAGCCATGTTGGAACGCCTCCGCTCGGCACGGTCAGGGTTAGGCACCGGCGCCAGCATGTGGGCACCCAAGCCTGCTCCTTCCACCGCCGAGTCTGCTTCCGCTTCGGCCGCATCCACGGCGTCCGCCTCGGTTGCATCGACGACCCACTCGATCGGGGCTGGCTTCGCTACGAACAATCTGCTTGGCGTTCACAGTGGCCTAGACAAAAAGCGGCCTAGCCACCGGCCGAACGGTCTCCAACTCAGCCTGGGCCAAGAAATCAACGTGATGCAAGAGCTTGACGAAACAGCGGAAGAAGAGTCGCCGCCTTCGAACAAGACACCCGCCGCCGCCGAAGGAAGCTTCCGCATCGACGGCCCCAGGG
Source organism: Tranzscheliella williamsii (assembly GCA_023212725.1). NCBI lineage: Eukaryota > Fungi > Basidiomycota > Ustilaginomycetes > Ustilaginales > Ustilaginaceae > Tranzscheliella > Tranzscheliella williamsii. Next base: position 158,636 of record JALBYF010000005.1, on the reverse strand, counting down.
ACAGCATGGCGGCGGACGACGTTGGATGGCGCGGTACGGTGGTGCCACCCACCCCCGCTCTGGGCTGTGACACAGCGTCGTCCGACGAAGAAACCGGCACAAAGATGGGCAAAAGCAGCAGCCAAGATGCCTTTGGCTGGGGCTCGGCTGTCGGCCCTGAGGCGCGCAAGTCCCACTTCTTTTCCAGCCTTCCGTCCTCGAGCCGACTCGAGGCCAACTGGAGCGGTGACGATGACGAGGAGAACAACCAGGATGCAGAGATGTTTGAGAAGATGCACAAGGCTGCCAAAGCTTCGAGCAAGGAGCGGCGAACCGGGAATGCTCTGACGGCGCCGCCGCCGCCGCCGATCCAGTACCATTCCAGGACGCCCTCGCCGACACAGCATCTGCTCGCAGCCTCGCCGCAGCTCGACCTGAATCGCGACCACAGGGGCATGTCCCCCTCGACCTTGGCCTCGGGGGGCTTGGGTGTCAACGGGGCGGAAAGCTCGTCCCGTGGCTCGAGCCTCCGGCGTTCACCCGGTTCGAACCGCTCTCCACTGGCGTCGGGAGACTCGGACGGCGATGCGGACGTCGAGAACGAAAAGCCGAACCCGTCGCAGGACAAGAAAGGCGCCAGCAAGAAGGCCGATGCCAAAAGCGAGCCGGTCGTGGCCGAGGGGCCCGCAAAGGGCGACGAGGAACGGCCGGACGAGAGCGCCGACTCGGACGGCGCACCGGTGCCAGGCGGGCGCGACAAGGGGAAACACGCCAAGCGCGACAAGTCGGAACGCATCCGCGGGCGGCGACAGAGCCACAGCAAGGACAAGGATGCTGAGAGGACCAAGATGTCGAGCGGAGCGGACGAAATCAGCCAAGACGTAGCCCACATCAGCCTGAACCAGAACGGGCGCGACGAGCCCGACTCGACGAGCGACGCACGCTCAGCACCCAGAAGCAGAAATGGTGGGGAGCCTGTGCCGGCTGCATCCCCTAGTCTGCCGCACGCAGCTAAGGTCGCACCTGCTGAGGCACGCCCCGAGACGCCGACGACGGAGGCAGAGCGCAAGCCGGCGGCACCGGCGTCGATCTCGGTCGACTGGGCGGCGGACGACGATGAGCTGGACGACACGCTGCCGGATCTGGATGACTGGGGTGTGACGCTGTCTGTGACGGCGGGGGCGACGGCGGCGGCGGCGGTGCCGGTGGGGGGTGCGTCTCGTGGGGGGGCCAGGGCGGGCGCGGCTGCGGCGGCGCGCGGTCGGGGCACGGGGATCCGGATCGCGGGGCGGGCCAAGCAGGCGGCCCTGGCAAGCACCCCGCTCGACGGCGCGCGCGCTTCCATGCACGCCCCCCCGCCCGCCAGCCCCTACGGCCGCTGGAACCAGCCCGTCAAACCCCCCAACGCCCCCCGGGCCGACCGCCCCGCCACAAACCGCACCCCCAAACCCGCACCCAAGACCGACGACCGCACCACCCCCACCACCACCCCGCCCGACGCGGCGCCTCCCCGCCGCGGCCGCCGCCACAGCGGCCGCCCGCGAAAGTAGCACTCCCAAGGCATTACCCCCAGCATCCAGCTGCAAATGCATTGCTCTTAGCATACAGCTGTGAATGTAGACCTGTGAGGATGCGCTGTTGTGAGTCTGTACAGCTGTAAGGACGGTCTGCAGCTGTGTAGTTGTGAAGGAGCGGGGGCGTGCAGCTGTGTAGTTGTGAAGGAGGGAGGAGGTAAGAGAGGGTTAGGCGCCGAGGCGGTGTTCGAGGGTGGCGGAGTCGAGGTCGGCGTCGCGGACGTCGATGACCTTTGCGATGTCTGTGCGCGCGCAGAACTGGGCGAGGGCGGAGGCGTAGAGCGTGCTCTGCGCGAGCGAGCTGGTGGGCGGTGCCCAGTACAGCACAAACAGCGGCTGCCCTCCCGCCAGCCCAGTGTCCCCAAGGGCAAGAGTAAGGGTAACGTAAGAGCAAGGGTAACGGAAGGATCGGGTGAGGGGGTGCTTACGTAGGAGATGCGGCCGTCACGGTGTTTGAGTCTGTAGTTGACGACGACAAAGCGGGGTGTGTTTTCGGGGAGGTCCTCGACAAGCTCCTCTACGGTGGGGGCGGTGAGCTCGGCGTCGAGGCCCAGCGTGAGCGAGCGCGCGTCGATGCGGTACACCTGCGCCCGCAGCTCGCCCGACGGCGCCATCCGGAACCGCCCCACCCCCGCCACCACCTCGTCCGGTATATCGATCGTGCTGCTGCTCGCCATCGTTCCAATACCGTCGTCGTAGCTCGCACACCCGCACAACGCGCCGCGCTTCCCCTCCACCGCGTGCACGCTCCACCAAATCCACCCACCCACCCTTTTTTCCGTTTTTTTGACACCACACCCCACATTTCCATTCACTCTGCACAGCAACAGCACGCCACATTCACAATGTAAACACACGGGCAGTCGGGCGCAGGGTGAGTTCTGTGCCGTTGCATCGCATTCGGGCGGGGGCGGCAGGGGGGGCGAGAGTCTAAGTGGAGGTGGGCTTCTTGGCAGAGCGCTCGGACGCGTGGCGGATGGCCCAGGTGAGGGCGTAGGTCTTGACCGCGTCCTCGTACGAGGAGAGGATGGGCGCAGAGCCGTGGCCGTTTTCGATGTTGTCGATCAGGTTGCTGACCTCGGAGAAGAACGGGTCGTCGTTCTGGTAGCGCACCACCTCTTCGTGGTCGTCGCCGGGCCGGCGGAAGTAGAGCGCTGGCGCGTTGTACGGGTCGACCAGACGCAGGCTGTAGCCGTCGGCCAGCACGTCGAGCTCGGTGCTGTAGTTGAAGCCCTGCAGCGCGACGGCGTGGGTCAGCGAGCCCACGGCACCCGAGTCGTACTTCCAGGTAGCACACGTGACACGCGGGATGCGGTTGTCCGGCTGGATCGACGCCTCATCGACGGGGATGCGGCTCAGCTGGCCGGCAGGCTCAAACCACTCCAACGAGTGGGCGGCGACGGTGCTCAGATCGACCTCGCCGCCAAAGTAGCGCGAGAGATCGCAAAAGTGGGTGGCCTGCTCGACAATGGGCCCGCAGCTCTGCTGCTTGTCCCACCACTCGAGCTTGTTGGTGTGCTCGTAGGCCATGACGTAGCGCGCGTTGGTGGCCATCACCTTGAGATTGTTCTCCTCGAGAATCTGCTTCATCTTTTGCACCACCTTGAGGTAGCGCAGCATGTAGCCGACCGAGACAATGTTCTGCGAGTTCTCGAGCAGCTGTGCAATCTTGTGAGCATCCTCGACCGGGCCCGTAGAGACGGGCTTTTCGATAAAGATGGCCACGTCCGGGAAGGCCTCGACGAGCTTCATTTCAAGGTCGCGGCCCGGCTGCTCGCGACCTCGGAAGGCAGGAGGGCTGCCCACCCAGATGGCATGCGGACGGTTCTCCGGACGAACGCTGGCGACATAGTCGGCAAAAGTGGGATAGACAACGGTGTCCTTGTAGGCAGACAGGACGAACGAGTTGCGCTTGACATTGAGCACCGCCTCGGCACGGGCGGCGGAGGGGTCGATCAGGGCAGTCACCTTGAGCCTGGGCCCGAGCTTGTGTTCGAGCCGAAACGAGTGATTCCAAGGGCCTTCGTCGGAGCCAAAGTTGATGTTGCCTGCGCCGATAATAACGACGTTGAAGTCGGCGCCGGGCTTGGGCGGGTCCATCTTGTCCATGGCGGTAGGCGTGTGGGGGTCAAAGTCAGCAGAGCTGGCAGTGTCGGAAACAACACCCCTGGTGCCTTGTGGCAGCAGCGACTCGACGGTGCTCTTCACCGAGAGCACCGAACGACTAGTAGTGAAGGCGCGCGCCGCCCGAGGAGCGACGGCCGCCCTCGCGGACGAGGCAAGCCCCGTGCGGGACGCGGATACCGCAACCTGACGAAGTGCAAAAGTAGAACGCATCTTGACCACCGACAGAGCAACTTGATGGACGTAAGACGCAACGGCTTGCCAACCCTAAGACCAACAAATCGGGGCGAGGCCAAGGTGAGTCCAGTCAAGAGGAAGTGGGTCGAGTCGAGTCGTTGATTCAAGCTGAGGCCAACGCACAGTCCGTTTTAACAAGCAGGACCAGTCACAGTAGGCGATAGACTGATGGGTTGACTGGACAAGCGTGGAGACGTCATAACCTCACATCGATTCGAGTTTCGAAACTGAATTGTGGTGTTCTATTCGCGAATTCCACGCTCGACTGGCGGACTGCAGACGCGACCGACGTGGCCAGTGCGGCCAGTGCGGCCATTTTGCTATGCAACAGACCGAGGCTTAGCTTGGCCAGGCTCATCGATAGGAACAGCTTAATTGGAAAAGCGCGTGGGCCAGGTACATAGCCCATGTGTAGAAAGCGATTCATTTCCCATTTTCGGTTTGGGATTTGGGATTGGGAAGTTGGGATTCTTTTCCTGTCGGGGACTTTGGTCATGGTGCAGACCCGATGCATTCCAACCTGTGCGCTCGCGCAATGCTGCGCTAAGTTAAGTTACATGGCCGTCCATCTTGTCCATTCAAATAGCTAAATGAGGTGACCATGCTCTGCCAACACCCCAATCCGCACTTTGCGCCGCCAGGCGTGAGCAGCAGTGGGAAGCATTCACTACGAACCGACCGAATGTGGACGTGTGGTAAGGCTGTATCGGTCATTGGCGACGCAGCCAGCGCATGGCACGTCGATCATCTTGGAGGAGCGGCATGAGCGCCTTCCTGACATCGGCATTGTGTTCTTTCAGCCATCGTGCCTCGGAATAGTTGAGCAGCTTGTAATCCACCAGATTGGTGGCGATCGGCACCTGCGTGATCCTTTCGAATCCATACCAGACCCCACCGCCAAAGCCGCGGTGCGTTTCGACCCGCTTGACGACAATCAGCGATTCAGTGCGGATACCAAAGCTACCCTCTTCGTAAAAGCCAGGCTCGTCGGTGATCACCATGTTTTCCTCTAACGCCACCGGCGTTTTCGAGCCGCCAGACATGGATGAGAATCCCTGTGGTCCTTCGTGGACATCCAGAAACGAGCCGATGCCGTGGCCAGTGCCATGCAGGAAATCGTATCCGTCCTGCCACAGCGGTTGTCGCGCGAAGGCGTCCAGCTGTGGCCCCGTCGTCCCTGCGGGGAAGCGTGCCTGGCTGACGGCAATGTGTCCCTGCAGTACACGCGTATAGGCGCGCTTTTGCTCGGCTGTCGGACGACCAAAGTGCACGGTGCGGGTACAGTCGATGGTTCCGTCGTGGTACTGAGCGCCAGAATCGTTGAGGTACGGCGTTTCCCGGTCGATCAGCCGGCTTCCTTTCTCAGGTGTCTCGTAATGCGGCAGCGCAGCGTTGGGGCCCGAAGCCGAGATGGCGTCGTAGCTCTCGCCTGCGTACAAGTGTTGGGTCTTGCGGATCTTTTGGAACTCGACTGCCGCTTTCCATTCGTCCACCTTGGCCCTCTTCACTTTCACCTCGTCCTCCAGCCAAGCTGCCCACCGTACCCACGCAGCGCCGTCCCGGAGATGACTGGCTCGGAAACCATCCAGCTCGGTTTCGTTCTTGATCGCCTTTCGCAGCGCTATCGGCGAGGGGTCGACAAGCGTAAGCTTCTCTTCTGCCACAGCATTGGCGACCGCATACGAGAGCTTTTCCCCTGACACGAGTGTTCGCCCATCCGAAGCTTCGCTTGCCCACTGACGCAGATACTCCCACACAGAGTCGTACGACTGCACCTTGAGTTTCAGCGTCTTCCTCACGTACTGATCAGCGGCGCTACCCGCTACCAGCAATTCTTCTCTGATGAAAAGGATCGACTCGTCCGTCATAACAAAAAGGTAAGCCGGAAACACCGGATGGCATGGGATGGAGGCGCCACGAAGGTTGAGCAGCCAGGCCACTTCATCTAGTGCCGAGACAAAGAAGGCCGACCTTTTGGGCTTCGAGTCCAGGTCCTTCTGCACGTCGGCGAGCTTCTCCGTGGCTGGCCTTCCTGCGTACTTGAGCTCGTGCTCGTAGACGGGTGCCGAAACGGGCTGGGGTCGGTCAGATCCCCATGCCACATCGATCAGATTTCGCGAAGGAAAAATCGCCTCGGCGGCCTTCTCGGTCAGGGCCAAGATCAGTGCCTTGCCCTGAGCAAAGCTGATGAGTGTAGGGTCGAGTCCGATTTTGGTAGCTGGCCTCGCTTCGTCGAGCAGCCACTGTGGCCAATTCTTGACACCACTTTGGCCAACCTTGTGCAGCTTCCAGTTGTCGTCCAGCTGCTCTGCCGCTTGTACATGATATCGACCATCAACGAAAAGGTGAGCCGAAGATTGCGAAATAATGGCTGTGCCGGCCGAGCCCGTGAAGCCAGATATCCAAACACGCCGCTGCTCTGACGGAGCTGTATATTCGGTAGCGTGTGCATCATCGGTAGGGACGAAATAATAGTCCAGTCCCTCCTCCCGCATCAACTGCCGAAGCGTGGCGAGTCGTGGCCCTGTCAGGTCCGGCTTTGAAGCTGCAGGGAGCTTGTGTTTTTCTGTGATCTCCTGCTGACCGATAAGGGTACGTTGGCTATGGATGGAAGCGGTATCGCTTAGGCTCTCGCCCCTTCTGAAGAAAGCGAAGCAGCCCATTCTCGCGGACAGAACGCGGTGGGGCAAATGGAGGCGAGTGCAGACAGGTGGCGGTAGTGAGCGAGATGATAGTGACTTGTGCGGTTGTCAGTCCATGAGGCAATGCGCTGGAGATAGGCGCGGTGGGCTCAGTCGGATGGGCTTGTGCCGAGAAATGGACCCTGGCGCGGTTGCTCATGCGCAGTTCACCATGTCGATCTTAGCCGGCCAAACTCCAGAAAACGTGGAAGGAATTTGCTGTTAAATTGACTAGCCCTCTTCCTGTTTCCATTCACAATTCATAATTGCATGTAACTCACACTATGATATATGATCTGAGCTGTTTGTCGCTAAGCTACTCTGAGCAAGACTTTGTCAGGGACCAATGCCTGTGGTACTACAGTCACCATCCCTGTGTGTCTTCTACACGTGCAGGTGAGCTCTGGCCAGACAGAGACAACGCTGGTGCGAGAAAAGACAGAGGGACAAAGAGTCATCCAGAGGTCGCTTCGTATCCAGTCCACACCGCGAACCTTGTATCCATCACGAACCTCGTATACACGTCACGGGCGGAAACAGAACCCGCTTTTAACCACAGCTGCTAATATAATGGAACGGCTTTGCTGCATCTGAAATCTTCCTTTGCAGGATGGGGCGCGTGGGAAGGCACGTCCGCCAGATCCTTCTTTCAATTTCAGCTTGCAAAGATTTGAAGGGCAATTTTATGATGTGGCAGCGATTCTAACATACTGTCCTGCAGCGGCAGCAATTCGGAACAGAAAATTTTTTCGTTGTGGACAAGTACGAACGTAAATTGTTTGTTGCCAGCCTGGGTGATTGCCTGCATGTGAATGTTTCGGCCTTGCTTGCTTGGTAACAGCGCACGTCGACTTGGGATTCTTGATAGGCAGGTCCCGAGGACGACAGGTTAACAAACTTGTGACTGTCTTGTCGTGACATCTTCTATTCATTTTTTTCTGCCTGCCTTCCGATTTTCGGTTTCTGTGTGTGCTTAATCAAGCAAACCCCAGCTCAGCCCTGAAGAGTCTAGCCTACCATGGTCATCAACATCTCTTCGTCACCATCAGCACCACCACCATAACCCCACCACCATCGGCATCAGCATTGTCGGGTACTCCGGCGCCTGTCCTTCGTCGATTACACCTTGGTCGCTTGGAGATACATCTAGCTGGATTCTTTGGCTCCATCGTTCGACATTCAGCGACTTCATCTGCCGCTTTCGAACACAGGCTGCAACTCTAACCTTCCCTCTTCAGCTTCAGTCGCTGTCCTCTGTAGCCACTGTAGTCATACGGCGGAATCCTGACGCCAGCTCGCCTTTCTGAATACGCCAACATAGCATCTGCATTCTTCTCCCTGTTTCTACCTTGCTTTGTCAGGTTTCAACGCTTCTCATCATCCCTGCCCAGTGGATCAGCTATACCAACTTCGTCTTCTCTCGCAGTTACATTCAAGCAAAAGCATAGTGCCGTTGCCTTTCCGCCCCCTTGCGGTGCTACTGAGTCAGACTTCGCTGTCAGCCCTAAAACACCGCTTTCTCCGTCAGCGCCCGCCTGATTGGTAAACCCATCCATCCTCATAAACTGTTCACGACACTGGCAGGCAATACCTCCTTATCTACTTGCATCCATCGACTGGCTGGCATCTGATTTGCGACTTGCTCTCCAGCTTTCTTCCATTGTCCTCCCGGTGTGCAGCAGCGAAGCAAAGGCGGCTCGCCTGCTCTTTATCAGTTCCCATACACCATGTCGACAGACGGTCCCTCGTCGGGCCTTCCCCCTTTTTCGTCCTCGCAGTATCAGTCAGAAGCGTCGGAAAGGTTCTTGAAGGAGCAGAACAATGTATTTCAGGTGCCTCGCAGCTACAACGATTTTGGCTTCGGTTCAAGTCCGGCATTCGCCTTCCGCGAACACAATGGGTCTGGCGGTAACAACAACAACAACAATGCTCTTTCTAGCCGCCCTGGTTATGATCAGGCCTCCCGCCTCCGCCAGTCCTTCAATACCCGCAGTGCCTCTCCACTGTCGCGTCCGCCGCTGTTCAGTCCCAACTTCTTGCACGATACCGACGTAGGCACGGCACAAATTCGACCTCCTTCCGTGCCGAATTCCGCCGCATCTCCGCCGCCGAGGAACCATCTTACATCTCCCCGCTACTTTGCAGACTCTGGCATCAAGCAACAACAGCAATATCAGCCTTCGCCCCCTTCTCAGCAGCAGCAGCACCACCACCAGCAGCAGCAGCAGTGGCCAGCCCGTAGCGCTACGATGGGGCCCTTAGACTTTCATCCGTCGGATTCGCCAGTGTCGTTCAACTCAGTGGATCGGCCACAATCCTCCATGTCAGACGGCGCCTTTTTGCATCAAGAAGGAGGAGCGAGGGCGGCCATGTCCGGTTCTTCATCTATAGCTGGATCCAGTTCCAACAGGGAGTCCGAGTTCAGCATCTTCGTTGGCGATCTGAGCCCTGACTTGCGGGAGGAAGATCTCGTGACCCAGTTCTTGCAGCCTCCTGCCTGGCCACCTCACCATCCCTTCGCGGCTGCACTGGTTCATGCCCAGCAAACCCAAGGCATCTTCCAGCCCGGCTCTCGCATCGGACCGGCTCCCTTCCTCTCCACCAAGTCGGCCAAGATCATGACGGATGCCGTCACGGGCGCTTCCAAGGGCTACGGCTTTGTTCGTTTCACTCTGGAAAACGACTGCAACCGCGCCTTGGTTGAGATGCAGGGGGTTGTCGTTCACCCTGCTAACGGCCTCTCACCTGGTAGGCCTTTGCGAGTCAGTACCGCTACGCCAAAGAACCGCAGCATGCCACCTCCTCTACATGCTTGCTCGTCTGCGGATCATCACCTGCAAATGCCTCGCCCACATAACCCGGCTCAGAGCGCCAGTGCTTCTTTCTTATACGGCGCACCCAATGGGCTAAATGGGCCAAGTGGGCCAAGTGGAGCGAACGGGCATAATGGACCGAGTGTGCCCAGTGGCCAGAATGGACAAATTGTGCCGAATGGGACAAGCACGAGGCCGAACGTCATCTCACCCCAACCGCAGCAGCAATTTGGACCGCCACCGAACCAAGCCGCACCCACCTCATTCTCGTCACCGACCTCACCTGCCTCGCCATTCGACGGACCTAGTGGAAGCGGACTGTCTGGGCCTGGATCGTTTGGGCCTCTCTCAGGAGGTTATCCTGGACAGGGTCGCGACGGCGCCCGTGACGCATCTCCTGCCGCCATGCGATCCCACACGCCATCATCGGCGCCTGGACCTTCGATGCAGCACGGCTCAGCTGTTGACAGCGCCGCGGATCCAAACAACACCACCGTGTTCGTAGGAGGTCTCTCTTCTCTGATCTCCGAAGCGACATTGCGTCGCTACTTCGAGCATTTTGGTGAAATCACCTATGTCAAGATTCCGCCTGGCAAGGGCTGTGGTTTCGTGCAGTATGTGCGCAAGCAAGATGCCGAGAACGCCATTCAGCGGATGAATGGCTTCCCTATCCTCAATTCCAAGATCCGACTCAGCTGGGGTCGAAGCCAAGGCGACAAAGCTGCTGCAGCAGCCGCACAGACCATGGCCCAGTATGCACAGCTTGGACAGCTTGCCGGTCTGGCTGGCCTCAGTACTTTGAGTCCCTCGCAACTGGCACAGCTTGCCGGTTTGGGAAGTGCGTTGAGTGCTGCTCAAGCGCACGCGCAGAGGGGTCATACCGGCTTTGGGCCGCCCTCAGGGCCGCCGCCCGGGCCGCCTCCTGGCTCCGCGCCAGGACGAGGTGCAGGAGGAGCAAGTCTCGCCAATGACCCCCTCTCGACATTAGCACGACAGCTGGCTGCTGCCAACATGGGCGGTAGTAATCACCAAGGTATGCCGGGTGCTGGTAGCGCAGGTCAACTGCCTCCCTTCCTTCACCAGCAGCTGCAAGAGCAGGCTAGGCATGGAAGGCAGAATGGACAGAGCGCCGGTTTTGATTCCCACGCTAACGGTGTCGCGCCTGGCGGCACCGGCCCGTCTGCAAACGGATATGACTTTGACCAGCGCTCTGGACGAGCGCATCCCCAGTCTAACGGCTTCGCCTCGTCAATGCAAGGAAACCACATGCAGGAAGTGCGGACTCGGACGCACTTTGAACAGCAGCATGGGCCCACTTCCCCCATCTCGGAGGCGGAATTGGCGGATGCCTTCGCGAACCTTGATTTTGACGAGAGTACGCGAATGGCTCTCGCACAGAGGCTGCAGGCGAACCAAGCTGGCGGTGCCTACGCAGCTCGGCCTGAGCCGTTTGGGCGAGGCTACAATCGCGACCCAAATGCGTTCATGTTTAGCCCGTTCAGCCCGTCCGACTCGCCTTCGGTAGGCGGCAAGGAGGATCTGGCTAACCCTTCTTCAGCTTCCCACGACGACGACGCCACGCCAGGCCTCAACAAGGGCATTTCTTCGCCCGAACGCTGAATGTCACTAGACATCAACCCGATGATGGTTGTCCCGGCTCGGTCTTTCTCTCCTATCTGCATTCGATCTACAGTGTCGCAACTTGACTCGGACTTCTTCAGCTCTCGATGTTCCCTTTCCGTCCAACCTTACATTTTCAGCCAGTGGCTCGACTCGCCTGGACGTCATACCCTTAGTTTGCCATAGCTTTACAGCGTCAAGCACAAGCAACAACCCTGCCGGAATCTTTCTTCCTTGTATCGCCCTGCGCTCCCCTACGGCCTCTCGCAGTTTCACCACATGCCACCCACCTTTAGCAACCACACGCAAGCAAATCAAGCAACGCATCGATAACACCCTCACATCACCTCTCCTCTTGTTGGTCACCTACTTCTGTAATGTCCTTGTATTCTTCTTCGATTCTCGAGTCGGTACTCGTCAGTCAACTCTCTGTTCCCTCTCAGCCTCTCGCCGTTTCTTTTGGGCGCTCCACTATGGTTCTGTTCAGGTCGGCGCACCGCTGCACCACATGCGCGGAATCAGCTCATTCCCTCTGCTCTGGACGTTTGGCTCTCCCTCGTTGTACTAACAGCACTTCGCATTTCGTCTCACTGTTACCACCACCCGTGCTCGGGCACGTGCCTCGCCAGGCTCCACCGGCTCTGCTACTGGCCCTCGCCTTTCGCTGAAGCGTGGACACGGAGCACTCCCGCTTGCGCTGTGCGTTTGCGACCCATACCTCGCTGCACTACCGTTGTACTCCGGCCAGCTTCACTGCATCTCTGTGCCTGCATCTTCAATGCCATCTGTATTGCTGCCGTTTGCCTCTCCCAGCCGCTCGCCATCGCGCTGCGCAGTGTGGTTTGATTCTTCCATGTGCACCGCACCGCACGATTTGTGAACTATACCACCAATCGTGATCGATACACCAATCGTGATCGATACACCAATCGTGCATCCACGGCCGTATTTCCACCCGCACAGCATTTCGCAAATCGTGAAAAAGAAGACCGCGGAAGTCGCCGTCTTGGCTGGCATGGAGCGTTGAAACACATTGCATGGAAAGCGGGTCTGCTCCTGGGCGGGTGCTTGCGGCGGTGGGGGTTTTATGCCGGAGGCGGAGAGTTGAGTTTGTCCTGCGCGGCCTGGAGGGCGGCGCGCGCGGTGGTATACTCGGAGGACTGCTGGATGGCGGTGTCGCTCTGCAGGCCGTCCTGGGGAATGGAGGGGGATGGAGTGGGGATGGTTAGTTAGCGTGGCGGGCGGGCTGTGGCGCGGCGGGGTAAAGCTTACCAGGAAGACGAGCAGGTCGTCTGCGGCGAGCTCAAGACGCTTGCGGCAGTCCGGCACCATCTTGAGGCTGTCTTCGAGGACTTCTTTCTGCCGGGGGGGTAGCGTGGGATGGTCAGCGTAGAAGCGCGAGCAGCGGGGGGGGGGGAAAGGGGGACGCACCTGTTTGCGGACGTCGTACTCGTCGCGGCCGGCGTCGACAAAGGCCTGGATGCGCGCCTCCTGCTCGCGCGCCTCGGCGACATAGGACGCCTCCTCCTTGGTCAACCTGCACACGCCCGTCAGCATCGGCACCCACACCCCGCCACCACACACAACCCACTCACCGCTTCACCACACCCGCCTTGATCTGCAGCGTCCGCTTGGTCGTCGCTGCCTCCGCCATGGTTGCGTGTAGTCGTGGTGCAGTGCATCCCTCCTCCACGCCCATCGCGCGCTTTTCACGTTGTGTTAATTCGGAACCAACACCCGCGCCGCCCACGCGCCGCTCCGCTCACACGCACATCCCACACACGCCACAGACAGAGAGCAAACATGCCGCAGTACCGGTATGGAAATCGACGTTGATAGCCTCACGATGGAAAAAGGGAGGGTGCGCTTAGTGCGGGCGCGGCTTCATGCGGCGGGCGATGCCGGCGGTGTCGGGCTGCTTGGGGTGTGCAGAGTAGGCGCTGGCGTAGGGGGAGGCGGGGACGCCTCGCGCGGCCTTGGCAGCGTGCACGGCGAGGGCCGCCTTCTTCTGCCGCCGCTTCTCCTTCTTGCTGCGCGCGGCGGCGGGCGCGGGGGGCACGCGGCCGCCGACCAGCGACTCGTAGTCGCCCCGGTCGACTGCCGTGCCCAGCTCGTCCGCGGCATCTGGCGAAACGGCGCGCGCGGCGGCGCCGGCGCCGTAGAACCGCGCCGCCGAGGTAGGCCGCGCCGACAGCAGCCGGTCCAGCGCCCCCCCCGCCTCCTCCGCACCGCCCGCCTCGCTCTCCCCGCTCCCGCTGGCCGCCTCCGACTCCGATCCCGACTCACTCTCCGAGCTCGATACCGGCGCCTGCTTCCGCTTCTTCGGCGTCAGCGTGCCGCCTGCCGCCACGCTCGCACGGACAGGGCGCGGCAGCGCGGCCGCAGCGACCGGCGCCAAAATGGCCCGCTCCAGCGCCTCGTCCTTCTCGCGCAGGTAGAAGAGAATGTAGGCGCTCTGGTCGTTCACTGGCCCCGCCTTGCCCATCTCGGAGACATGGCTGTCGTCCATGCGCGTCCACCGCCCCGACGGAGACTTGACACTCGCCACATAGTGGCCGCTGTTCGGCCCCGAGCCGTAGTGGTGCACGGCGGCATACAGCTTGTAGCGAGCGGCGCCCTTGTTCAGAGACAGATATGGCGCCAGGTTGAGGGTCTCCTCAAAGGCCACCTGGCGCGAAACCTTGCCTCCGAACGCGGTAAACCGTTTCAGGTGGACGGTAAGCGCAGGCGGAGCGGTCTCGATGGTGAACTGTTTGGTGGCGTCGACTTTGCGCTTGCACTTGTCGCACTTGTACTTCTCCGAGCCGGACAACTTGTCCTTGGCGACAAACGCGCGGAAGGCGTCGGCCAGGGTGTTGATGCCCTTGCGCACGTCCAAACTCAGGTCCATGAACGGATCAAACGTGTCCGAGTTGTAGCCACAGTTGTGGCACGTCACGCGGCTCCTCAGCTTGCCGCCAAAGATCTTCTGGACAAACGTGGTGCTGCGGATCGCGTCGTCCGGCTTGAGCGATTTAGGCGCCCGCGCCAAGCAGCTCTGCTGCATAGCCTCCAGAAGGAAGCGCAGATACTCGTGGGCGTCTTCCTGGCGTCCCTGTCGGAGCGGCTTGGCGAAGGCCTTGAGATTGCGATTGAATTCCTGGGGCGCATTCGTCGGGCGGCTGCCCTGGAGAGACCTTTTGGCAAAGTTCTGCATGGCCACCACAGCGTCAAATTGGCCGTTGGGCCTCCCGCCCCACTCGCCATGCAACGCATCCAGGTCTTGGGTCAGCAGCGCAAACGCCAGCGGAGGGGTATGGATCAGAGACTGCATGACGCTGTTCATGTAGCAAGTGTTGCCGTAGTTGGACAGGCCCGTGGCTGCCGACCTCACCTTGCCGGGGAAGCGTAGCGAGATTTTTGAGGGGTACAGATCGCGAGAGAAGGCCTTAGATTTGCCAGCCTTGGTCGGCGAAACAGGCTCGAGCAAAGAGGAGGCTCTACCATTGATCTGGGGCGAGTCGGTGTGGAGGAGCAAGGAATGCTGCTTCTGCTCCTGCTTGCGCTTCTGCGTGGCAGCAAAGTCGGGATCGTTGACCGGGGTGATGCCCAAGGTGGTGTAGTCCTGGCCTTGGCGTTCCGTGGATTGGATGAAATGGACAGGGTCAGAGAGGAGAGCGTGGAGCATGCCCTTCTGCTTGAGCGTCGCATTGAGTTGATCTGAGCCGTTGGCAAGGATCTGATTTGCCAGCTTATTTCTCTCTGCCTTCGATGGGGACGCAGGAAGCGAAGGGGAGGCGGACGTCTGTGGAGGCGCATCATGTGCGCGAAAAGCAGGCTTATACGCGGTGCTGGAGCTCGCTGAGGCGGAGCGCTTATGTGATGGGACGGAGCTTGGGCTGGACTGCGACTCCGATCGCTGTTGCCGGTTCTTTTGTGGTGAGTGCGCGTAGGAGCGCGACTTGGCGTCGGATGGCGAGGGCAACCTCCGGGCTACTTCCGCCATGATGCTGGTTCTGGAGCAGAGACAAGGACGTCCGCAGCTCAGGATGACGTTCTCTAGCAAGTGCCGCGGCCGAAACCCTGTCAACAGCCAGCTAGCATAGATCTCTCTCAGGTCGGTCGAGTACAGCAAAGACGATTCTGGAATTCAATGGTCGAGCAAGTTGAAGTTGTTCGGCTCTTGGCGATTCTATCGATCGCTGCCGTTGTAACAGCGCCGCGACTGTGGCTTGTATTTAGCGATGGGAAACGATGGGGATGGATAGCTGCACCTTCGGCTCTTGCGAGGAGCTGGACCCTCGGATCTTGCGAAGCTAGCTCTGTCTAAAGCGGTTGGCGGGCGCGATTCGTATCGATAGGAGGAGCAAGGTCGGAGCAGCCGTTTGCTATGTGATATCCTCGGCGAAATTTTTTTTTCTGCGAAAACGGATGGGCTGCACTAAAAGCTCTTTAGACTCGGGCTGACGTTACTGGAAATTGTGAATTTGTCGGTCAACCATCATGGCTGCCTTGCCCTGATTCGAAATCGTCGCTCCTACACGCACCGCACCGCACCGCCAGACACGTAACGCGACAGCCATGCTCACGTATCCTGGTGCTTTCTCCACAATCACAATCGCAGTCACATCACAAATTTGTATTTCTGTGAAATCAATCTTCCATGCATGAACCACGGCTGTTCTGGAGCACTGCTGATGGTAAGCAGCAGTCCAACAGTGGGTTGATCATTTGATACAAGAAGCGGTTCAGAGCACCTACTTGCCAACGCCTGATTTGCTATACAGAAGAAAGGTTCGAGTGTTGGGTTGGATATGGACGTGGGCCTGTTAAATCGCGGAATCCACCAACGCAACGGTTCTGTTAAGTTGGTCGCTGCACAGGACCCTGAACGAAGCGTTGGTTGCGGCGTCTGTGCGTATATCCCTGCCTCCTAGCTACCACTCCTCTCTGCTTGACCAACCCTCATCCTTCCTTCAATCCTACCGAACCGGCTGGCCGTTACCGTGAGCTCGCCCTCTACAGATCCTGTACTGGTAGCGTTGCGTTCGTCCTCTGGCTTGTATACGCAACCGTGATCCGTTACGTCGTTTTGGTGACAAGCAGAGTCTCTCTTGCCATACCAGAACCGGATCTCGTAGATTGCCAATATGGACGCCGCACTGCAGAAGGCTCTCCTCGACCGGGTTTACGACAAGCGCAAGGCAGCTACCTTGGATCTGGAACGTCAAGTACGCGACTGTCTCGCCAAGGGAGACCGCGCACGCGTCAATCTGATCGTACAGCAACTCTGCTCCTTTCTCACCATCACTCCACAGAACGTCAATGCTCGCAACGGCGGACTCATAGGCCTTGCCGGCATTGCCATCGCACTGGGCGTTGAGATTGCGCCCTTTCTCGAACAGATTGCCAAGCCAGTCCTAGCGTGTTTCAACGATCCCGACAGTAAAATCCGCTACTTCGCCTGCGAAAGCTTCTACAATATTGCCAAGGTCTGCAAGGGCGAGATCTTGGTTTACTTCAACGAGACTTTTGATGCTCTCTCCAAGCTCGCCGCGGATTCCGAGCTGAGTGTCAAGAACGGAGCCGAGCTGCTCGATCGCTTGCTCAAAGACATTGTCTGCGAGGCCGCTCCTCACTACGTCTCGCAGTATCAGGACATAGCGCTGATCCGCGCCCACCAAGATGCCGATGAGGGTGTTACCGGTGGTGCTGCCGAGCTGGATGTCGCGCGCGAGAAGGCCCATCAGATAGATGCAGAGGATACCGCATCCAACAAGGTCTTTTCCCTCGCTAGATTCATACCGTTGCTGGCGGAGCGCATGTACGTGCTAAGCCCCTTTACAAGAAACTACCTCGTCAGCTGGATCACCGTCCTTGGCTCAGTACCTGAGCTCGAGCTTGTCAGCTATCTTCCCGCCTTCCTTGATGGTCTGCTCAAGTATCTCAGCGATCCCAACACCGATGTCCGCGTTGCTACCGCCAACGTCGTCGCCGACTTCCTGCGAGAAATTCAAGATGCAGCCGAGCATGGATCACGTCGAAAGGCCTACGAGCACCGCAAAGCAGAGCAAGCAAGCTCCCAACGTAGAAAGGGTAAAGATGCAAACACCCAACCCCATGCCTCTATACGAAGCGACGAAGCTGGCCCATCTCAGGACGGTGCCTCCGTCTCGGGGCGTAGTGCAGGTCTGTCCAAACCGAGCCGGTCAGATGCCTCGCCCGATCACACGGATAGCAGCACAATTACCACAGGCATTGAAGAGGCAAATGACGACCATGATGACCAACACAGTGAGGATATCTGGGTCGACGGCACCGAAGTCAGGATCGACTATGCCGCGATCATGGAGATTCTTATCAACCACATTGGCTATCCAGACGAAGAGATTCAGGCAACCACGTTGCAGTGGATCGCCGAATTCCTTCTGGTTGTAAAAGAGGTTGTGGTCCCTTTCACCCCGCGGCTCATCTCCGCCATTCTGCCGAGCTTGGCCCATCACAGTCCCGCCATTGCTAGTGCCGCGCATGCCACCAATGTCAATCTGTACCGAGTCATCCAAGAGGTCCCACCACCTTCGTCCCCATCCCGGGCCCATCGCGCGGCACCCACTCCGTCGAGGCCGCTCAGTTCAGGCTCGACTGGGCGGGAGAGGGGCAACGCCAGCAGTCCCACTAACGCTGGCGGCACCGCCAGACATGCTTCCGTGTCCCGAACCGCTGGCTCTGCATCTACGAATGCTGCAGCTGCATCTTCATCTGCAACACCGCTATCTCCTCGTGCACGGGCGGGTACACTGAACGGAGAACCCGCTGCAGGCATTGCTGCCATCAGCCTGTCAGACGCCGCCGAGGAAGATCGCGCCGGTGCATCGACGACGGACGCCGCTAGTTCGCCGACAGAGGCGGATCCATTCGATTATCAGACTACCGTCAACGCCTTGACCTTGCAGCTGCTTGACGAGCACGAAGAGACGCGTGTGACGGCGCTGGAATGGCTGCTCATGCTCCATCATAAGAGTCCGCGCAAGATCCTTTCCATGGACGACGGCACCTTCCCCGCTTTGCTCAAGACGCTGTCCGATCCGTCGGACGAAGTTATCCGCTGCGATCTGCGTCTGCTCGCCCAGATCAGCTCGGCGTCGGAAGACTCTTACTTTCACGCCTTCATGGCCAATCTGCTCAGCTTGTTCAGCACCGACCGTCGGCTGCTCGAGACTCGCGGCTCGCTCATCATTCGACAGCTCTGTGCGTCGTTGCATACCGAACGGATCTTCCGGACGCTGGCAGAAATTCTGGAGAAGGATGAAGACCTGGAGTTCGCCAGTATCATGGTACAGAATCTTGCCATCATTCTCATCACTTCGCCCGAACTGGCAGACTTTAGAAAGAAACTACGGAACCTGGATTCAAGAGATGGCCAGCTGCTTTTCGCCTCCATCTATCGGTGCTGGTGCCACAACGCGGTGGCTGCCTTCAGCCTGTGCCTGCTGGCCCAGGCGTACGAGCACGCCAGCAATTTGCTAACCATTTTCGCCGAGCTTGAGATCACCGTGTCGCTGCTGATCCAGATCGACAAGCTGGTGCAGCTGCTCGAGTCGCCGATCTTCACCGCACTGCGCATGCAGCTTCTTGAGCCCGAGCGCTATCCGTACCTCTTCAAGTGTCTGTACGGGATCTTGATGCTGCTGCCGCAGAGTTCCGCGTTTGTTACGCTGCGCAATCGGTTGAACGCGGTGAACGGGCTGGGATTCTTGCACTCGGTGCCGCGGTCGAGCTACTCGGCGCGGGCTGGCAAGGGGGGAGCGGGTCCGGGCGTGGCGGGCGCGGCGGGCGGGGGTGGTGCGGCCGTGCCCGAGCTCAAGTGGGGCGATCTGCTGCACCACTTCCGCCTCGTCCAGAATAAGCATGAACGCGCGCGGCGCCAGGCTGCGCTCGGGCCCGGTGCCGCCGGCATGGCGGCCGACGCCGACTACGCGGTGTCGCGCGGCACCGCTGGCCAGGCCCGCCGCAGAGCGAGCCAGCTCACCCCCGCCCCTCAACCCACACCCGCCACCCCCGCCCGCATCGGCCTCGGCCTCAACAACCCAGCCCCGGCCCGCCCCCCCGCCCCCTCCAGCTTCTTCGGCATGAACCTCTCCGCCGCATCCGCACCCTCCAACTCCCCCGCCCGCGCAGCCAGCCCCTCCGCCGCCCGCAAATACGCACCCCCCGCCACACCCTCCTCCGCCCCCGGTTCGCGCAACCCGAGCAAGGGCTCCAACCTCCGCTAATGAGCACCCAGCCCAGCCTGTCACTCGTACCCCATCTCACCCGCACCCACCCCGTCTCGACGCTAATTAGAGTACCGCTATACCGCCCTGCCCCGTCATTATGTTACCGCTATACCGCCCTGTGCCGTCATTGGCTTTTATACCGCCCTGCATGCTTGCCGCCACGCACGAAAGAGAGTGTGGCTCAGAACGTGGGTCTTGCGATGGTGTTCTGGACGGGACGGTAGATGAGTGGCTGAGAAAGACGGCTGTTATACAATTCTGTCGGCGAGCTCGGGGAGCTGGTCTCCTGGGACGAAATGCCTCTCTACGCCGTCTTCTGTGATGTCGACCATGCGGATGGTGCCGCCCGAAGATCCGTCTCTCCTCATCGCCAACGCAAGGGCTAGTGGACGTAAGAGCGGGAGGCAAAGGAGACAAAGGAGACAAAGGAGATGAGCAAGGCAGAGAGGGTTAGGTCAGCTGAGAGGGGATGGAAAGTGGGATAAGGTAGGGTGCGGGCGGCGAGCTTACCGTTCTTAACAAATTCGAGGGTCTCGTGCTTGCCCCAGCCTGCCTTCCATGTGGCATCGCAGTAGCCGTAGATGTAGGTACTGCCGGAGCCGCCGATGGCCCATGGCTGCTCGAAGACGCCGCCTCCGAGGGGGATGTTGTAGACGCGACCGCCGTTGCGCTTGTCCCAGCCTGCGACAATGATACCGGCGGAGAGGCGGTCCTTGTTGCCGTAGACGAGTTCCTGGAAGAGGTTGGCGGCGACCTTGGTCTGCGGGGGCCCGCCCATCTCTGTGCCGTACATGTCGAGGTAGTAGGTGACAATATCAGCGAGCGCCTGCGTATCCGCCGCAGACCCAGAGCGGCAGCAGTAGATGCGGTCCGAGAGATGTGTGAGCTTGTCGGTAACTCGGTTGGCGATGTAGGATCCCATCGTAGTGCGCGAGTCGGCGCCCATGATGACGCCCTTGTCGTATGCGACGGCCATGATCGAGGTCCCCAGGTCCACCTCACCCTTCTTGAGGTGGCCAGTGATGTCCATCCCATTCACCGCCATATTTGCGGCTTGATTCCGCCGAGGTGGCTCCGCTGCTGAGACGAGGAGGCGAGTGGGAGCGCACGGATGCCGGAAAAGCAAGAAGCTGCTGCGCTGCGCGAGAGAAGCGATGCGTTGGAGCTTCGGAGCTTATGGATGCCGTGGATGGTACGTTTCCTTCAAATCAGCTTGCAATGGCACGAGGTAGAAACGGAAGCGTGCAGGTTGCTCGAGCGATCAAAAGGGTGGTCTGCAAGGGTGGTGTTGGTTGGATGGTCCAAGCAAAGTGGAGTCGCAAGCCTTACTTGGGCCGCGTAGCCACGATCACACATAGCAGCGACTGATTCCACTCGTGCGAAATCTGGTACAGACCTCAAACCTAACAACGGGGATATAGTCATAAGTGTGTGTGAGTATCGCCCGAGGAGACCAACACTCACACTTCGCGCGTCGCATCGAAGCCATCTTCCTCCTGCCTCGCTATCACCTATCGTCAAGCCGCAAGAACCTGTTCACTACCTTCAAGACGCTTCTGGACTGCATACCCACGTGGGCTGTCAACCTTTCTTCTCTCTGCTACTTGCCGGCTCGTCCCTTCGCCCGTACAGAGGTTGGCCGCCGTTCCAGCTCGCTATCCCAGTTCTGCATCACCACCGTGACAAGCTCTGGTAGTTTGTTGCCCTGTTCATAGACGTAGGTTTCGGTTACTTGACCTAGGCAAGCCATCGGCTTCTTTTCAGTTGGTAGCAGCCACATTTGATCTCGTCACTATGGGTCAGCAAGGGTCGCAGCTCCTGTCGGAGATCGAGCAGAACTCGAATTTCAACAACAAGGAGATCCAGCGTCTCAAGAAGCGGTTCATGAAGCTGGACCGCGATGGCTCGGGCTCGATTGACAAGGATGAGTTTCTGCAGATCCCCCAGATCGCCAACAACCCGCTCGCGTTACGATTGATCGCCATCTTCGACGAGGACGGGGGCGGGACCGTGGACTTCCAGGAGTTTGTTGCGGGGCTTTCGGCGTTCTCGAACCAGGGTTCGCGCGACGAGAAGCTCCGGTTCGCGTTCAAGGTGTACGACATGGACCGCGACGGGCTCATCTCCAACGGCGAGCTCTTCCTCGTGCTCAAGATGATGGTCGGCAACAACCTCAAGGACCAGCAGCTCCAGCAGATCGTCGACAAGACCATCATGGAGGCCGACACTGACGGCGACGGCAAGCTCGATTTCGACGAGTTCCAGGCCATGGTGGCCAACACCGACGTCGCCAAACAGCTCACCCTCGAAGACCTCTTCTGAGCCACAGCGCCGCCTTGGCCGACCCTGCCCCGCCCCCCGCTCCGTCCACGCCGCCCGTTCTCATCCCCCTGCTCCTTCCACGTACTGGCTTCTCTAACTGTATCGTAGCCGTTTTCATCATTCACCGCAAGCCGACGCCATTTTCGTCTGGCCAGCGTAGTCTGTACTGCCTCGTTGCGCCTTTCCAGCAGGTGCTTTGCACGGGGGTTCGCCTGTGGTGTGCAATTAGTACAGAGGGTCTGCAGAAACCTATCGCAACGGATGATGTTCGGGGCTCGGGGGGATGATAGAGTACAAAGAGGCAGAGGGTGTGTTTATGCGGAGAAGCGGAGGCGCGCAAGGGGTGCGAGGAGCTGTGCGAGGGAAGGTGTAGCGGAGGGGGCGGGGGCAGGGGGGTTTGTGGCGAAGCCTCTGCGTTCGAGGCGGTTGAGTTTCTTTGCGGTGCGGGCGTTGCTCTGGGTGCGCTGGCCGCGGACGGGGAGGTGGGCGGCGTGGCGGCGGCCACGGTAGGTGCCTATGGTGGCGTGGTGAGCGACGTTGGCGCGCACCTCGCGGCGGAGGTCCTCTTCGATCTTGAGACGGCGTAGTGCATCCTGCTTTGCGTCGGCGCGCAGGCTTGGCGGCACCGCCCCCGTCCCCGCCTTCACCTCCGCTCCTCCCTCCGCCACCCCCCCGCCCGCCAACACCGACACCGCCGACAGCGGCTGCGCCCGTCCAGCACTAATCGTCCCCGGCGACGACAGATACGCTGAAATCTTGGTGATCTGCGCCTCCGTCAGCGTAGACACCACCGCCCGCTCGTGCAGCGCCAGTCGCGCACACAGCCGGCTCGCCGTCGCCTCGCTAATCCCATAGAAACTCGTCAGCGCAATCTGCACAAAGAACCACCATGTCAGCATACAGCACCAACACTCCCCCAACCCCCCGCATCCCCCTCGGCATGTGCCAATGTACTTACCCGCACCAGCTTGTGGTCTGGCAAATGCACGCCGAGCAGGTACATTGTTAACTCTCTGCCCCGTCAACAGTCGGAACGTCCTGTTCTAGCGCAGCCTTGGCCCAGTCCCAGTGTTCCCTTCTGACGTCCTCGGCAAGAGCAGATGGAGAGGTATCAGTGCAGCAGCGGCGGACGGGAAGTGGATGATGAGTGGGTAGGCATCTTAGCTGGGCGTGCTTGCAGCCAGAGGCTTTCTTCTCAAAAATCGGCCCGCACCACTTGCCACGTGACATGCGCGCACAACCTAACACGTCCCTCTCGCAATTATTCTCCTCGTCAACCCTCCTTATGATGAACTTATATGAGGTCCAGAATTTGCATCAAGCGAGGCTGCGCCGCATTCATGGCCTTCATGATAGCAGCGAAGCCGCGGTAGAAGAAGGTGGAGGGCTTTGCGGATATGGAAAGCTGGGCGAATATGGAAGCTGGGCGGATAATGCTACAACCGAGTGGGTCATCGTGACACAGAGAAGAGACTGGCAGGGAGAAGAGCAAGGGGGAATGTGACTGTAGACGAGTGGGTGGAGATAGAGGAGTAGAGAGGGCGGTAGCAGGGAGTCAAGCCTTTGTAGAAGGAAGCAAACAGAGTGCTCACACAGGCAAGGTAGAGCCAACAGCAAGCCTGTGCGAGTCCGCGCCCGCCTTTGGGAGGTGCAAGTAGGGTGGCTAGCTTCCGCCTGGCATTCCGTCCCCGTGCCCGCCAGTGCTGCCAAAGAGGCTGCCGAAGTTGTTCTCCCAAGCATCTCCGGCCATGCTCTGTCCACCGGCACCATCGGTGGAGAGGTCAAAATCGAAAATGTCGTTCATCGAGCCGCCGAATCCGAACACGCTAAAGTCTTCGTTGCCTCCTCCGCCGGCGCCAAGGCCTGAGCCGGACATGTGGCTGCCGTCTTGTCCTTCGGCCCCGGCGACATTGTTTGGGTTAAAGGAGGCACCCGAGTCTGCTACCGACATTGGTCCGGGTGGCGGGGGCATAATCGATTCCTGCGGTTGCGATGTCATCTGCGGCGGAGCAGACGAGGGCGGGGCATCGGATCGGCCCGGTGTAGCTGCACTTGTGCTCGCTGGTGTAGGTGCGCTGGTTGCCGCCGGTGTGGAAGGTGCTGGGCCGCCGTTGCTAGGCGGAGCGACCGATGCAGACGACGACGGCGCACTACTGCCTGGCACAGAGGCCGCTGGCAATGTCGGGGTCTTGGTCGCCGCCTTGGAATTCTTCCGCTGTCTCAGATTCCCCTTCTTTCCTTTCTCAGCCGAGCCCATCTTAGGTGTGTTGGGAACGTTAGCAGCTGCAGGCGACCCGTCTTGGCTCTGCTGCGTACTGTTAGTCTGCTGCAAGTTGCCTGCTTGCGTGCGTGGGGACGGTGAAGAAATCGATGTGGGCCCAGGAGGACCCATACCACCTGCACCTGCACCGGGCTGTGTGGATGCGGTGCGTTGCATCATCGGACGCTGGATGGTGGCGGGGGAGGAGGTCACCTGAGCCGACGAAAAGTGGTTGGTGTTGGGGTCGTCAGATCTATCTTGCTGGGCCGACGGAGGACGTGCCGGGCCACCTGGGTGCTGCATCTGCCCTTGCCCTGGCCCTTGTGGTGTGGGTTGAGCGAATCCACCTTGGTGTTGCGGTCCCGGCCCTTGTTGCTGCTGCCCAGCCCCAAGCCCAGGCTGAGCCTGTCCCGGTGGTAGCGGCTGTCCGTCGGGGCCATTTTGATGATGAGGAGTTGGTGGGCGTGGACCAGTTCCATTGGGCATATTGTTCGATCCCATCATGCTGGCCATAAGACCCGGGTCGTGCGTTGCCATAGCCGGTGTAATCCTACCGGCAGCTGCTTGCGCATTGGCGATCTGCGCCGCTCGCTGTTGAGGAGTCAAGTTGACCATGTTTCCGGCAGGACTGCCGCCGCCGGACCCAGGCATGCTGCCTGAGCCCATCATATTGGGCGGTCTGGCTTGCGGCTGGCCGGGCTGTCCGGGATGTGTTGGCGGACCCGGGGTGCCGCCGGGCAGCTCTGTTTGTGCGCCGTTGCTGACACTGCCTGGTCCGCCCTGGTAATTGGATTGGGCACGCAGCAGATTCTGCAATCCTTGCGCTTTGGCCTGGTAGGCCTGCACGTTGGCATAAAAGTCGGCTGCCGTGGTCTGATTGGGAGCATTCTGAGCTTTCATCCATTCTTCGCGCATGGCTGCCTGAACATTCTGGAACTGACTCATGACCATCTGCTGCTGCTGTGGGTTGAGTTGAGGATGTTGTTGCGGCGGTTGAGGAGGTCCCGCTGTAGCTGCACCAGGCGGCATTGCTGATTGTTGAGCACCGGGAGGTATGCTCTGCAAATGTTCGGGCCGGTTAGGGTCAGAAGCTAGGGTTTGACCAGGACCGACGGATCTTCTTCCATCTGGTACCCCGCCCGGGGTTGGTGGAGCAGGAGAGCCGATCGTACCAGGCATGCTTTGAGGCGGGATGGGTGGACGGGCCTGCATGTGGCCAGCCATCTGACCTTGGCCGGGTGTTCCGGGCATGGGCATGGACATGGGGTTCTGAGCGCTTGGCTGCCGCTGTTGCTGCATCATGCGATGGAGAGCTTGCTGCTGCTGCAGACGAGCCTGCAACTGTTGCTCCATCTGCTGGCCGTTGATGCCTGGACGCATGGCCTGAGCATTGATCGGGTTGTTGGGATTCATCGAGTTGATGAGAGCCATGCGAGAGGCTGGTGGAAGGTTCTTGATCTCATGCAGCGGGATGTTCTGACGCTGTGCAGCTGTGATCAATAGTTGCTGCTGTTGCGCTTGTGGCAAAGCCGCCGGATTCCAGACCGGGGGGGCAGCGCCAGGACGACCGTTGATGGCAGCAGCTGCGCCTGCATGTGGGTCATTGGAATGACCGGGCATGACAAGGCTGGGAAAGCGGCCAGAGTTGTCCGGAGCTTGGAATTGAGAATCGAGCATTTCTGCCTTCCGATTTGCATCCGCAAGCCGTTGTACGTTCCTAGACTCTTGATATTCAAAGTAGGCAGCCGCTTCAGCTCCACCTCGACCGGAACGAGCGGCAAAGACATCCCAGAAAATGGCCCAGTATTCAAAGAGGAGTCCCTGAGGAGTCTTGAGTGGGACCTCGGGCGGCTCTGCCATGCAGGCTTCGTTCATGAGAGCTTTTGCAGCCGCTTTGAAACCACGGCGGCTGAGGTAATCCCATACGTAGACATCCAGTTTCGTAGCTTCTTCCCCCCAGATGCGCCCATCGGCGGAGGCGAGATTAGAGTCGGGCTTATTCTCGTTGGCGTCATCCGGTAGGCGCAGCCGTTTCGATTCGAGATCAGGACTCTTGCTGGAAGTTCGCTTTTTCGACATGTTGGCCGAGCTATTTGGAGTTTTAGATATGCCAGCGCTGTTCGGAGAGGTGGATGGGTTGGGTCCAGAGAAGACACCAGGATTACCGTAGGGTTGAGGGGGATAGATGGTAGCTTCGGACTGTGCAAGAGCCTGTGGATTGGGAGGCTGCTGATGCTGGTGAGGGTGCTGATGTTGCTGCTGGTGCTGGTGATGCTGCTGTGGATGCTGCTGCTGATGCTGCGGATGACCGGGCTGTTGATGGCTGAGCTGGGTCTGAGGATTGTACATACTGGCGCCAGCGGCGATCGAAGGAGGGGCGGCGGCGGCAGGGAGAGAGAAGGGGTGACTAGAACCGGGCTGCTGGGCTTGGGAGGGATGGGTGAATTTCGGAGGCCAACCCCAGGCATTGACCTGCCCTCTAGGAGTTGCGTTGGCGGCGGCGTGATCGGTAGGAGTGTTAGCAGGGCTGGGAGAGGGATTGAGTGACTGCGGGTTGGATGTAACAAAAGCTTGGCCGTGTGTCGCAGTGGCAGGACCGTTCATACTAAGACGGAGCCGCGAGAAAGAGGAAGGACAGGGGCAAGAGCAAAGCAAATGCGACGTGCTCCTCTGGACAGAACAGTGTGCTGAACTGAAGCGGGCGTGAGAAGCACGGAGAGGCTCGCAGTAGATGCCGCTGAGAGTACGGTAGGAGGAAAAGGCCAAAGAGATGCGCCAGATGTCGATGGTAGCCGGCACAATACTCGATACATAGGCGGGAAGCAGAGGCGAACGAGTCTATGATGCGACAAGTAGGTCAGCGCAGTGGCGTCCAGGTATCCGAGACGATTAGCCTAAGCTGATGAAGGCCGGTACCGTGGACGATGCAATTGCGTACAGATAGCGAGACTGAACGGCAGACAGGGACGGGAAGCCGGCAACAAAGCAGCGAAACGAACTGACGAGAGCGACAAGACCTCTGCAGCAGACGGTTGTCTCGGCTGATTGACGAGCACGGGCACGTAGGATAAGGTGCAGGTGGTAGAAGAAGCTGGACGGTGGCGGGGAAGCAGGTGGCCAAGGTACCACGAAGAATAGAAGTCGGACCAGGGCCAAATCGACGAGAGAGTATGGAAGGGAGGGCGGGTGTAAGGCAAGGAGGCCGTGCGGTGGGGCGGAAGGGAATGTGCGAGGATGAGATGATACGAGACGAAACGGAGAAACGTCAATGGCAGAGGGAGAGACGGCGTCGATGTAAGAGAGGCGGCGTCAATGTAAGAGAGACGACGATGCGCAATGAGCAAGCGACCGGAAGATCAGATCAGACCAGACCACCTTAGGCCGTGTAGCAGCAATAACAGCAGCAACAGCAGCAACGGCAGCAGCAGCAGCAGCAGCACGAGAAGCAGCAGCAGCGGCAGCGGCAGGCAAGCAGGCATGACACGAACACCATAGCACTTCACTTCACGCCCCCGCCGCCGCTCCTCACGTATGAATACTGTATAATCGGCTTCTATAATTCAATCTGCGACCTGCATCGATCCAACTACAACCACTTTGTATACATTCTCTCGCTAGCTAGTAGTCGCTAGTGAGACCACTTACAGTACGTATATGTAAGTAGATAGACATACTAGTAACCATAACTCAAGCGCCAGCTAACTCGGATCATCGCAAACGCTCATCCGACTTTCTGCGTGTCCATCAGTCACAAGTCATCTGGATTTCTATCCGCCTTTTCTATGAACACCACCTAAGGTTAACGGATGCACGTACTTTGCTGCAGAAGACCTACCATTTGCTGAAATCCCGCACTTTTGTCTGGAATAGGCAGTTTTCGTCTCGGTACATCATGATTCGACAGGTAGATGCGATAATCTGCGTTATGCATAACTAGCTCAATTATAAGTTATGTGGAAGTAGCACCTAAACAGGTAGGTAGTAGGTAAAGACAAGCCTCGAGTGAAGGTAGTTTCGATAGATAGAAACGTACTTTAGTTGCCCTTGAAGTGCGCTTTTGGCTGGTTACGAACTTGTGAGTACCTCGCAGGATATTTGATACGATGGGACGAGAGTTCATCTTGCGGCGTGCATCTTGGAACTGAAGCAGTTGGTCCACCTTGGACTGCCAAGTAAGCCGTACTTCTTGCCTTCAGTTGGTCGCTGAGCTGGTTGCTGAGCTGGTTGCGCATGTGCACAGTCAAGCCATAAAAGCGTATAGTCTCAACTGCACTCGACAAGTGACATGCAAACCGCGACAGCTGCTTGATGCAACCTGCGTATGGCTCGCCCGATCAGCTGCCACACATGGTGCGCTCGACACTTGCAGCACTGCACTAAGCACTATCTCGGTCGATCCTACCAGCGAGCGAGGGGTGCTCACATCAATGCTATTTGTCTGATCGCTACGATAGAGGTCACAGCTTCGGAGAGGGCTCCACTTGACGATGTGGAACCAAATGAAGCGATCTCAGAAAAGCCAGTGGGAAGAAAGGCAATGCGTTGCAGCTGTAGGTACTACAGTGGATGTCCAAGGCAGTAGTGCCAGATTGCATCAATTGAACAAGCCAGACAGACTCCAACAGGTTGAGCCGCCGCTAGCCCAGTCGTCGTTAGCCTATATATCACCTCACGATGTGATGTTGGGTGGCTCCGCCGACAAGACCAGCAATCACATTCAGTCAACAATATGATTGTTGACTTGCCTGCAAAGCAAGCTGCTTTCGGCGCTGTTCTGGGTTGAGGCGTGACGCGTTGTTAGATTCTCTACTTGATGGCGATGCAGTTTCTCGGTCGAGAGAACAAAGGAAAGAGGTGAGGCAAGAAGAAGCCGAGAGAAAGAGAGAGGTGCGAAGAGAGGTGCAGAGAGACAGGCGGCGCTGCGCATTGAAGCTGATGATTCTCGCAACAGTTGAGAGCAACACATCAAACACACACGTTGCACCTCCTCCTCCTCTACAACAACACCGTCACTACTATCGCCGTCGTTCCTTCAGCAGATTACGTAGGCGAACCCAAAGAGATCGTTCCCCGCCTCGTGTATCATGGCGCAGCTTTTTCAGAAGGACCCACGCAATGCGGGTCTCTTCATCGGCGGTGAGCGTCTGTCCGGTGCCGAAATCCGTAACCAGAATGTGCTCGCAGCCCAGTCGATCGCCAACATCGTCAAGTCTTCTCTCGGCCCAGTAGGCCTTGACAAGATGATGGTAGATGATATTGGCGATGTCACCATTTCCAACGACGGCGCCACAATCCTCTCACTCCTCGAAGTCGACCAACCCGCCGGCCGCATCCTCGTCGAGCTGGCTCAGCAGCAGGACAAGGAGGTAGGCGACGGAACCACCTCGGTGGTCATCATTGCCGCCGAGCTGCTTCGCAGAGCCAACGACCTGGTCAGGAACAAGATCCACCCAACCACCATCATCACCGGCTACCGCCTCGCTTGCAGAGAAGCTTGCAAGTACCTTCAGGATCAGCTCTCCACCAAGGTCGACACTCTTGGCAGAGAGCCTCTCATCAACGTTGCCAAAACCAGTATGTCTAGTAAGGTCATTGGCTCTGACGACGACTTCTTCGCCAAGCTCGCCGTCGATGCCATGCTTGCTGTAAAGACGATCAACCCGCGAGGCGAGATCAAGTACCCTGTCAAAGCCGTCAACGTCCTCAAGGCGCACGGCAAATCGGTGCGCGAATCCCTATTTATCAACGGTTATGCGCTCAATTGCACCGTAGCTTCTCAGGCAATGAAGACGCGAGTCAAGAATGCCAAGATCGCCCTGTTGGACATTAACCTAGTCAAACAGAGGATGCACCTAGGTGTCCACATCACCATCGACGACCCCAACCAGCTCGAGAAGATCCGTGCCCGGGAGAGCGAGATCGTACTGGAGCGTGTGCGTAAGATCCTCGCCACTGGCGCCAACGTTGTCCTCACCACCAAGGGCATCGATGATCTCTGTCTCAAGGAGTTTGTCGAAGCCGGCGCCATGGCGGTTCGAAGATGTCGAAAGGATGACCTCCGTAGGATCGCCAAGGCTACCGGCGGACAACTTATCAGCAGTCTGAGCAACCTCGAGGGCGAGGAGACCTTTGAGGCTAGCAGTCTAGGTTCGGCAGACGAGGTCGCCCAGGAACGCATCAGCGATGATGAGTTGATCCTTATCCGTGGCACCAAGACCGTCAGTTCCAGCTCCATTGTCTTGAGGGGCGCCAACGACTACCTGCTCGACGAGATGGAGAGGGCGTTGCACGACAGCCTTTGCGTCATCAAGCGTACCCTTGAGAGCGGATCTGTCGTCCCCGGTGGAGGCGCTGTGGAATCGGCCCTCAGCATCTACCTGGAGAACTTTGCTACCACTCTCGGCAGCCGAGAGCAGCTCGCGATTGCTGAGTTTGCGCAGGCTTTGTTGGTGATCCCCAAGACGCTGGCAGTCAACGCCGCCAAGGACAGCACCGACCTGGTAGCCAAGCTTCGAGCCTACCACAACGCCGCTCAGAATGCCAGTGCCGGTGATCCCAAGAAGGCGCTCCGCTTCTATGGCCTGGATCTGCTCAACGGACAGGTTCGCGACAACCTCAAGGCAGGTGTGCTCGAGCCGACCATCAGCAAGGTGCGCAGCTTGAAGAGTGCTCTTGAGGCGGCCACCAGCCTGTTGCGAATCGACGACGCAATCACCATCGCTCCCGATCAGCCGCAGGAGGACCCGCACGCCGGCATGTGATCGCTTTGCTTCTCTTACCCTTTCATTCGCAAAACTGAGCTACGTCCTCTTCCCTTCGTCGCTAGTGCTCCGCGCCGCTTGAGCCGATGGCCGAGGCGAGGCCCGCAGCCGCTCCCGCTTGTACTTTATGCCGTTCCAATAACCACAATGCACAGTGCCGTGTTCAGCGTCTATCTACTGTGCTGCCAAGCTGAAGATAGAAACTCCACTGATTTCGGGTTGCGAAGCACGAACAAGGGTGAATTTGGACGGTGGGTGAATAGCATGTGCGGCGATACTAGTACAGATGACAGGACGGCCTCGGTGCCGAAAGAGGCGGTACGAGGGGCGCCGCTTGACTGGCCGGGTAGTCTAGGCAGTGGGGGTAGAGTACGTGCCGTAGAGTAAGGCGGCTAGCTGGTGTGTCGGACTGGGCGGGTCTGCGTGGAGAGGCGCGTCGGTTCACTCGGCGTCGTCCGCCAGCTCTCTCAGGTAGAGCACATTGTTGCAGCGGATGAATACTTCGCCGAGCAGGCCGTTGGACTTGCCGTCCTGGAACTCCTCGGCGTTTGCCAGCTGCAGGTTCATATAGCTGTCCGTGCTGACCAGGAAACCCTTGTACTCCATGCCCCACTTGAGCCTCACCAGCACCGGCTTCCCCGTCTGCAGCTGCAGGAAAGGTTTCGGGTTGACAGGTTGGAACTGTCTCAGCGCGTCGCAAAGGGAGAGGATGGTCAGTCTTTCATTCAGCGCGTTCCGCGCAGCACTAGCCGCGTCGCCGCATTGCGCGTCTATGTGCACTCACGCCAGACATGATGGAAGAACTAGCAGCAGCCTTCGGCAGCGGTTTTGCAGCGCTTGGATGCAAAAGCCAGTCGTGCTTCCGTAAGGATATGCGCGGGCTAGACACCGTCCCAGCTTCGGTATGCAGAGGTCGTGCGATGGCGGCGGTGAGCTGCAAGATATGGATGCGAGCACTGAAGGATGGCGGTGAGAGACTGACAATAGCGGCTCAGCTGGACGTGATAGAACTTCGCCGCTTCGGAAGACGGAAAGACGTGTTACGCACGAATGTGAGTCTGCCTCTGCACCTCACCTCTTTTGCCCGAATTTTGTTTGTTAGACTTTGAACTTATCCCAGGCACGGAACATTGACGTTACACGGTCCAAGCCTCACATGGTCCAAATCTATTAGTACGGGGTGAGCCTCAAGCGAAGGTGGGGTCTTAACTTGACACGTAACTTGTACTTGGTGGGGGACTTGACTCTCTCGATTCTACAGACCACGGCAGGCACTCCGCCACGACGTCCGGTGCTTTTTCGCACAGGCACACTTTGCATTGTCACACCGGTCATCCAGCAGACTCGGGCGCTTTACTTTGAAGCGCAACGCACCGACGCACAACCCAGGCACAGAGCGTCGGGTGCCATCAGCTTCGCCTTCAGCCGCTTGGCCATGTTGGCCAAAGTCGGTATAGCGGCTCTCGCATAAGCGTTTCCCAGCAAGCCGATAGGAAAGCAATCGTGGCCCGGTACCACGGCATCTGCATCTCAGTGATGGTGGGTGCAGGGTATGTCCCAGTTGCGCAGACGCATGCTCATGGCGCCGACAGCCGGCAGCGTTTCGCTGGACGGGCGCATGTGCACGCAAGCCGGTCCCTCCAGCTGCCCCTACTTTCGCTAGGCGCTCTCGGCGCCCAAACCGTCTGGTCGATGGATATGGCCTTCGCGCCACCCTACTTGTTGGATCTGGGCCTGTCGAAGTCCGGCATGGCAGCCGTCTTCTTAGCTGGACCCCTCTCGGGTCTCATCGTCCAACCTCTCATCGGCAGTGTAGCTGACAACAGCACCTCGCGGCTAGGTCGACGTCGACCGTTCCTAGCCATTTCCGCCCTGATCTGCGCTGTGGCAATCCTTTTGCTGGGATTCGCCCCGCAGGTGGCTGCTTGGTTCGCTCCTGTCGAAAGCGCTGCTCACAAGAATCTCGCGATGGCCGTGGGCGTCGTGTCCGTCTATCTGGTCGACTTCTCAGTCAACGCTGTTTCGGCAATGAATCGAGCGTTGATGGTGGATGTAGCTACCATCGAACAACAAGCAGATGCGAATGCTTGGGCTGCTAGGTTAGGCGGTTTAGGTTCGGTGCTCAGCTTTCTAATCGGTAATCTCGACCTACCCTCCATCACCCCGTCCTTCCTTGGCACCACGCAGATTCAGATTATCTCGGTCATCGTCACCTTCGTTCTGTTGGCCACGCATGCCGCCGTCCTCTGGCTAGTCGAGGAGCAGGTGCTCCTGAGGCATGCAGCATCCACCGGAAACCCATCCCTGGTCGAAATCTTCCGTGATCTTAAATTACAGGCCAAGCAGCTGCCGCAGCCCATTCTGGAAATCTTCAAGATCCAGTTCTTCGCTCAGATGGGCTGGTTTCCTGTCCTTTTCTACAGCACTGTCTGGGTTGGCGAGATCTACAAGGCCGACGTGCGAGCAGGCGGAGGCAAACAGAGCGACCACGAGATGTTTGAAGAAGCGACAAGGGTGGGCAGCAGAGCCTTCTTTTGGTACGCCATCCTCTCGCTGCTCACCTCGATTATTCTGCCTCTCGTAGTGCCCAATTCGGCCGACGGTTCGTTGACGACAGCCTTCCCTACATCCTCGTTGCTCAGGCGCATAGGCAAGCTGCGAGACGGATGGCCGAGACTGCCCTTCTGGTGGGTTTTTTCGCACTTTGTCTTCTGCACGGCGATGATGGGAACCTGGCTTGCTGGCCTGACCCAGAGCGTCTTTATGGCGACGCTTGTCATCGCCGTCGTAGGAGCTTGCTTTGCCGTCTCGAACTGGGTCCCTTACGGCTTGTTGGGAATCCTGATCCAGACCCAGGATAAAGATCCAGGCGTCACAAGCACGCCGAACGCATCGTCTAGATTCAACGACGACACGGAGGAGGTGACCATGTCGTTGCTCAGTGCCGACAAGCCACGGCGTACGAGCCATCACGGGTCTATG
This sequence comes from Tranzscheliella williamsii, assembly GCA_023212725.1. Lineage (NCBI taxonomy): Eukaryota > Fungi > Basidiomycota > Ustilaginomycetes > Ustilaginales > Ustilaginaceae > Tranzscheliella > Tranzscheliella williamsii. Next base: position 125,028 of record JALBYF010000005.1, on the reverse strand, counting down.
GACCAGGACCGGTCTTCGCGAGGCAGAGAAATGGTACCTTCTTCCTCCAACAGCTACGAGGGGAGACATGGTGAGGACGAGGACGAAGCAATCCTGGAGACCACATTGGCGATGGGGTCTGGGACCAGGCAGGCTGAAGAAAGAGCGCATGCTGCGTCGGGTTCCAGGGATGGGCCATCACAAGCACCACAGGCTACATCGGCTCACGCAGGCACGGTGCTTGGGCTTCACAACGTCGCGATCGTCTTGCCACAGTTTGTGGTCACGGCCCTTTCATCGCTCATCTTTGCCATCATGGAGCCCGGAAGCAAGACAGGCGGTCTGCAAGAGGACGCAAGTACACATGAGAGCGAGGGAAAGAATAGCGACGCGCTGGGGCTTATCTTCCGCCTGGGAGGCTGCTGTGCCTTTGTCGCAGGCATCTTAGCCATCCGTCTCGTCCGGCGATATGGAGCTGCATTGCGAGGCTAGCGATGCGCGTCTCGCTCCGACGCCTTGCCAATGAGACCGTCCATTACGTTGAGTATCTGTAGCCACTTATCACGAGCATTTCCTTCGAATCTGGTAACCCACCTTCTTTACCAGCGTGATCACCGCAACGTGTGTGCTAGTCTGAGACTGCAAAAAGGGCGTCAAAAAGACTGGAAAGATGCAGGTGGTTTACTCTGCTGATAGGAAGGCTAGAGACACTCACGACGAGAGAGGGCACACTGCCCTTCTTTGGTCCGAAGCGCAGGCGTTGTATCTCCAGCAATGGTAGAACGGATGTTCCACCTGCAGCCTATTCTAATCCGGTATTGCCGGTTGTAGTCACACTTCACGCCATGCGCACGACGGCGCACCACCTGAATTCAAACCTTACTTGGTGCTTCTACGCCGGCGATATTGCGTTTAACTATTTCGTGCTTAGCTACTCAGCTGCACCTCCGCCGGACAACGCTACATGCTAGAGAATGGCTCGGTCTGGACCCCACTCACTATCGTGGCTCCACCGCCCGCTACAGCGGCTTCTGTATCGCCTGAAGCCCAATAGAACTGCGAGGGACGGCGAGGAATCGCGTGTTCAGCGCAGCTTGATGAGCATGCTGAAGGTTAGGACAGGCATACGTGCTTAATTGCTGGTGGCTTTTTGTGGCTGCTACGAAGAGCGGCTCTGAGCTTTGGGCGCACCGCACGGAATTATTGCGATCAAGCGCAATCCAATAATCCCTCATCGCCCTCGTCCATCTTCCGTTGCGATCCCACTCTTTGCCTCTCATATCTACTTTGTTCCTTCTGCGATTTGATTTCTCTGTTACAATTTGGTCGAGTAGCAGCACTGCCGTATCCTGCGGGAGTGGGACCCAGACGCACAGCTCCAGCCTCGATCTGCATTCTCGCACACGCCAACGCGCTCCAACCTTCTTTCCCGCTTTCGTCACTGTTGCCAGTTTAGACACAGCGTGCTTCAACATCGTTGCTTCGTCTTTCAGCAAGCCAGAGACAGCTTAGGGTTTTTAACCTCACCTCCGCAACACATTGACATCATCGCGGGAGCTCTGCTTTCGCTGCTGTCTCTTAGGGCTGTCGCCGAATCTGCTTGTTCCCATTGGCATTGGCATCGCCCCTCGACCTCTACGGTCTCTGGTCCAATATCATCCTCCAACTACGCATACACTATTACAGCAGATGCACCTGGTGAAGCGGCATACGGCAGACTAGATGACGACTTCGTTCGGCTCGGTGAGCAGTAACAGGGGAGGAGCTGGCAATGGCGATCTCAGTGCATCGGCACCGCGCTCTTCGGCTGGGCCGAACACCGTCAGCGATCCTCGTCGAACTGGACCGATGAGCGAGGCAAATTCTCACGCTAATCCTTACGCGCATCACAGCACAACGCACTCGATCGGAAGTGCCTCCGGCTTCAAGCCGCCAGCCACCAACGATTCGTACGAAAGCGGTATAACCCCCTCGTTTTCCACCAGCGCAGTTGTCAACAACCTGCATACCTTTCCAGCCGATTCTACAGACACCTCTGCTACGGCACCGGCAGGCAGCAGTCTTGCAGTGGGCATCAACTCTAGCCAGCTGCTTATCGGTAGCATCGTTCAACGTTTGGTGAACAAGCTTCCCTGCAACTCGGGACTGCGTCTGCAACTGCTTGAGGAGGATGAACCGGTGCGATCGAGCGTAGCTAATCTCGTCAGCCTCAGCTGCTTCCAGCTTGGCGGCGTTGTCAAGGAGCTTCTCGGGGCTATCGAAGTGCTCATCAAGCAGGCCTCTCAGCAGAGGCTCGAGCAGCAGGTCAGCGTAGGCATGCTTCATTCCCAGCTTTTTTTGCTGAAAGTCCTCGTGTCTTGCTTGAACCATCATTGGAGATTCTCCTCGGGTAACTTGCAGCAGCAAGAAGCGTCACCTCATTCTTACCCACTCCAGGCCGAAGCCACAGCCAGTCAAACTGCCGATCTACCTGCCGTTGATCACCATGCCAAGCCAGTGCCAGCTGCCCCGGTCTGGTCAGATCCACCGGCAATGGACGATACGCAAGCCAAGCATGTCCTCAGTGTCATGACAACGCTCATCAAGCAGACCGTAGCCAGGGATGAAGCCACTTTTGCTTCTGGGCACGATGCGCCGGATTCTCGGGCAACCAAACCTGAGTCCGGATCCGGACACAGTCATAGTCACGGCCTTTCCGGCAGAGCCATGCCCTCAGAGCGATCGCTTAGAGATCTTAGTCTTCGTGATCCTACATCGAGCTTCTCAAGCACCAGGAGCTTTACTCATACCTCTTCACGCATGGGAAAAGAGGAAACAGAGTCTCGCGACGAGCATTCATCGACGACAGAGAAGCATCCAGAAGTCTTTATGTCCAGCTCTCTATGTCTAGCCAGCGCTACCAGCCTCTTCATCCTCTATCCGGCGTTTATCCCGACTAGGTCTCCTTTCCTCGTCCCGTCCGCTCCGAACCGCCCGGCAGTGAAGAGCGCACAGAGCCCTCCACGCTTCCACACTAGCTCCTGGTCGATCATGGCTTCTAGCCTCGAGGTAGAGCGCTCCGATATTCCGAGTCATCTGCAGACTCGCGTCTACAGGCTCGCCAGTCAGGTGGTCTTTTATCTCAGCTCCAGCAACTGGGTTGTCGTATCAGCACGTTTCCGCAATCGTCTCTATTATCTCAGTTCGACCATCGAGGAATCCCCCAGTTCCGCTGAACTACGCCTGCTGGAATGCTCCAACCTGCAGCGTTCCCGCCTCTCAAACATTTTGCAGGAGCTCAGCACATCCTTCCTTCATCTCAAGAGAAGCGCACAGTACACAATAGCCCTCGTCGTTCGCCGAGCCGTCTGGTCCTGGATACAATATCACTCCTCTGAGTTTGCCGCCTTGATCACATCCAACCGACGGCTGGAAGGGAACCCCGATGTGCTTTTTGATCAGGTCTATAGCCTCGCTGATTCCACCAAGCGCAAGATCGCCTTTTGGCCCATGTTGACGGCTCTGCTGATCCTCTGTCCCGATATCGTGGGCAAGGCTGCCGTCGGCGAAAGCCGTAAGGCAAGTGGTAGCGTTGCCAAGAAGCTCTCTTTCTTCGATGGCCTGCGCAAGAGCCCTCGCAACCCAAACCTCGTCGACGTTTCGACGCTCTGCTGCGTTGATCTTTTCAAGGCTGCCGCGTCCACACCTCGGTCAGACACAGGTCTTCGTCTGATGGTGCACGACATCGAAACCGAATTGAAGGATCGTCTTTTCAATCCGCAGAGACTGATAGTGAGCCAAAACAGAGCGATAGAAACCATACTCATGTGCGATTTCTTTGTTGCACTGTTCCGCTTGGATCCTCAACGCACCATTCGCGACCTTGTGCCTGTCTGCATGGCCGATAGCAGCCCCATCAGTTTCAAGATCGCCCTGGTCAAAGCTTGCGTCTTGTTGGCCAGCGAGCGGCAGCGATTACCCTGGGCGCCCGATGCGGCGCTCATGTACCCACAAATCGCCAAATCTTTGCGAGCCACATTCAGAGAGACCATCTACAAATTGCCGCGCATCGACACCAAGGATGGATTGCGCGCCGATAAGCGCACCACCTCGCGCGTCACTGCTTCGCACGCCAAAACTTCTTCCAGCTCAGGCGCCGCCACTGCTGCTGATGAAGACGGTCGATTGGAGTTGCTTCAATCCATAATGCAACTGTGGACATTAGATGTGTCGGCTTTGGCACACGGCGTCGATCTGTCCATGCCGCTCTCTCTGTCGAGTCTATCTGACTTCGTCACTGTTTGCGACCGAGAAAAAGTGCAAAGGGCAGCCCTGCCTGTCGATAGCGCCCTGTCCCTCTTTGTGTCCTTCGCAAGCCTCTTCGCCACTCCGACTGAGTTCAGCTCGCACCGAACTGCCGCTGCTTTCCTTATGGCCAAGATGTTTCAGTGCCGGCCCTCCGACCATATTAGCGACGAATTCATAAAGCAGCTGGAAAATGCCGGTCTCTCCTGCACACCATATTTCATCATGCAACTGACTGATCAACTCATGGAGCAGGACTCCTCCGAGATGCAGCGCCATTTCCTTGAGCTGTTGAAACGATCGCAAGTGCGCCGACAAGGATTCATAACCAAGCAAGCCAACTGGAGTGCCAACGTCGATGCCCCTTTCTTTCCCAGCGAACAGGAACGGATGGCGGAAAACACTTTCGTTCAACTGGTGCTACTCCTGATGATGTGTTCCAGCGACACCGAGGTCTGCGCCTCGGCCATGCAATGTGCTCGAGAACACGCCATCCTCTCCGATCTGGCGCCGTATTACTACGGAACCATGTCCCCCGAATGGAAAAAGTTCTTCTCCGACCTCGGCGATCCCAACTTCCTTCTAACCGGACGAATTGCGCAGCAGAAGCGGATCCGCGCTCTACTCCGGGATATCGGCCCTCCTTCGGTCGGCGGGTGGCTTGCTTGGAAGGAGGCATACTCCCGCTGGGCAAATCTGACCCAGATCGTAGCCCGGCCAGTAGCCGAACAGGCCTCGTCGGCACAGGACAAAGCAGCGCAGTGGCACAACTATGCCGGATTTCTGTGCGCCTTCGGAGGCTCCTGTTTCTCGGCGGAGGATGTCATTACAGAGTCGATCCAACCGATGCTCGCCAAAGTCTTGCCAAATCATGCCGATAGCGAGAGACCAGCCCCGCTCATTGAGCGGTTTGTACAGGAGATGGTGGATCTTCTCGTTTCGGACTCGCTTTGGGTTCGAGAAAAGTCCAAGGAAACGCTTGGAGTCGATCTCGGACCGCGGCTAATAGGCATCCTCTTTCGACAGATCCATGCCGTTCTCAGCGACTTTTTCGATAAGGACACCGGCTATCCTAAAACGACAGACATGTACACAGTGTTTGTCGAGCAGAGTATTGGCGTTGCCAGCATGGTACTCAACCGTATGGAGGAGAGCAAGGTCTCGCCGTTCACTTCGAACGTCGATATCGGATCTCTCATGGTTCTTTTCGTCGAATATGCAAACTCGCTTGGCCGTGACGAACACGCTATAAGGATCAAGACGGCCATGTGTCAACTGTGCGAGAATCTCATGCGGAAGAAAACGGCTTTCTGCTTCACCAATGAGCTTCGCGTTCGCAATCGTCTTTTCCAGGCCCTAACTACTTGGACCTCAGACGGCGCTGATGACTCAACACAAACGACAGATATGATGGAGCGACTTCATCGCGATCTGGATGTATCATGCCTCAAGTGTATCTCTATCTTCCTCGACAAGCTACCCTTATTGCTGGCCGATGACGCCCTTCTACTGGACGACAAGGTCGAATGGGCCAAGACCCGTCACTTTGCGCTCTATTTCGGATATTTCATCAAGATTCTGAATCGCACACGTCACTCGGAAAAGGCAGCGGCGGCAGCCTTGAGTGACCGTTCACGTATCAGAACGTTCAACGATGGCAAGCCGCTCGCCTCTTTGAAGGGCAAAGACATCGCTAAAGACTATGCGCCGCTCCGAGACTCGGCCATCCTGGCGCTGTCCAATCTACTGGCTTCTAACATCGACAGTGGTTTGCACAGTTCACTGCCACTGGCCTATCACGAAGATCCGAGGATCCGAACAGCCTTCATGCAGATCATGACCAACGTGCTGAACCAAGGAACAGCATTCGACGAACTGGAACGTATGGGAGGAACACGCAAGCGCAACAACCTCGTAGACTTGGTTTGTTCAGACAATCTACAGCTTGCACTGTCGATTTGCCAAGTTTGCCCAGGGCGGGATGTTGAGTTGATGAACGTGTTGCTCCTCAGTATGTTTGATTCGAAAGGCGGTCTAATCCGTTTCCTCAAAGCGGCAGTGGAAGAAGAAATTCAAAGAACTGCGACAGAGGAGATGGTCTTCAGAAGCAATTCATTTTGCACCGCCCTCCTATCCACCTTCGCACGAACGCACGGCTACGATTACTTGCGGTCCATCATGGCACCCCTCATCACCGAAATCGCACGGCGGCCGTCAGGCACCTCATTCGAGATGGACCCTTCTCGGGTCGAGCCTGGCGCCAGCACGGCGAAGAATCAGCAGGCTCTGCAGGAGATTGCGCAGGCGTTCATCGACTCTATCTGTTCGTCAGCACACCGTGTACCCGCTGTTTTGCGCGAGCTATGCCGACATATCCGTAACGTCCTCGACGCTCGTTTCCCCGCTTCTAGATACCAAGGAGTCGGCGGCCTAATGTTTTTGCGCTTTATCAGCCCGGCAGTGGTGTCGCCCCACATGATCGATATCAATCTGACAGGGCCCAGCAAAGATCTTCGTCGCGGTTTGGTGCTTATCAGCAAAATCTTGATCACGCTAGCAAGCAACAACCTCTTTTCGAGCCATAAGGAGCCTTTCATGACCGGTCTCAACGACTTTCTGAAGGGTAACGTTTGGAAGGTGACGGCTTTCTTGGATCAAGTCTCGGACGCACGGACCGACCCTGACCGTCTCTATGCCGCCGACCAGCCTCTCGGATACGGTATACATCCGAGTGTCTACGGCATCGACGAGAGGGATCAGAATATGCTGCACAAATTCTTGTTCGATAATGTCGACAAGATTGGCAAGAGCCTAGTCGCTCGGACGGCTCAATCGGGCACAGCGGAGAAAAAGGGGTTGATCAAAGAGTATTCTGCGCCGGGGAGCGAAGAAGGCCAGATTATCTACGATCGGCTCTGTGAGGTGCTGGCAGATGCCGGGGAGCCCAAAATGGACGACTTACCGGAGCTTTCCTACGCTGCTGGAAACTCGCAGGAGTTCTTACGCAGGCATGCAGGTCGCAACATTGACGAGGAGAGCTACCGGACTGTCTTTTACGAGGGTCCGCCTTCGCGTGCAGGGCGACCTGTGCTGCACTACACTATGCAGAATCAGAAGGCGGACACGATTGATTTTGAAGGACTGATCCTCTATATTCTCCAAACGCTCCAGGCATTTGCCTACCGCCAATACGATGTGGTCATTGACATGACCGCCTGCCAGCCCTCCAACGTAACGCCTGGACAGTGGCTGCTCTACTTCAGCTCTCTGGTGCCAGCCTCGATCATCGGCAACGTCTGCAACGTGATATTTCTCAATCCAAACACGACCGTCAAGGCTGAGTTGCAGTTTTGGAGCGAGACCACCTACCACGAGTCCGATCTTAGGCGCGAATTTGCCGACAAGTTGGTCTCTCTTCAGACAGTGGCCCACTGCACAACGCTGTCGGAAATTGAGATGTTTATCGAACCACGGAACTTGGGCCTGGATCAGGTAACCATGTCCATCCTCTCTTCTCCGATTGATGTTCGTTTCGACCAAATCACCATGGTCTGGTACTACCGCTCATTGACACCGGTTACATTCAGCATCGGGGGTGAATATCTGCAGATCACCAGTCTGAAACAGCAAGAGTGGCTGCCTAAACAGTCGGTTTACCTCAACGACATCTTCCATCTATCGGACATTGATGACGTCCGCTCTATCTCCATCAGAGGAGACGATAACGCCTTTTTCCTGTCATGCCGTGGCGGCTCGGTCAATTTTGTCTTCAATAGTCGTGAGCGCTCGGATGTCGTCCAGGCGCTCAGGCAGGCCAAAGCTCGAGTGTCCAAGTTCAGGGCGAATCCTTCGGTCGATCGCATCCTGCGTCCCAGCGATGTTCCTGGCACGTTACTCAACATGGCCATGCTCAACATCACGAGCGGCGATCATGCTCTTCGTCTTAGTGCTTACAACCTGTTGTGCGCTTTGAGCACATCGTTCAATTTTGGAGCGAGCGGTGCACGGAAACGCCTACTGAGCTCAAGAGGCCTCGCGCTCCCAGCAAACACGATGGGCTTCGTTTCGGACCTCAGCAAGGAGTTCGCTGTCGCCGCGCCAGGTGTTACGCTTGAGTTCCTTCTGTCGTTCTTCGACGGTTTTGAGCGTGCATCTCCAAGCCAGAAGACCATGTGCTTGCACTACATGTCTCCATGGCTTTCGAATCTGGTTATGTTCGTGCATACTTCTCGAGAACAGCAAGCCGAGTATCAGCGACGTATCAAAGAGATCCTCAATCAGCTCATCAGCATCACCACCAAGCAGCCAGATATGTATGCCATCATGCAGCGATGCGTTTGGTCTCAGCTCAGCAGGCTTGATGATCTCATTCCCGTTTTCCTCGAAGTCTTCGCCGAAGCTGCGATGGATTCGGGCCTGCATACGGAGCGATTCGAGGCGGTACTGGATACGATGGTCTCTTTTGCCTCTATCAACCTTCGAGGCAAGTTACTGTCAAGGCTACGGAAAGTCATCGCCAAGACGGCGCAGAATCCCGTCGTCTCGCATCTACACCTGAACGCCTCGTGGAAGGAGATCGCAACGCTGGTGCGCATGAACATGGTGCTTTCCTTCACCAATCGGGTTGAGGCGCTCTTGTATCTGCCAGAGCTGCTACACGTCATACTTCTGTTGGCTGGCAATGGCGTCGACGCTACGAGATACTCGATATACGGCAGTGCGATCAATCTGATCCATTCACTGTGTACCGAGGATCCCCGTGAAGCTAGGAAGCCAGACGAAGCTACTCCGCGAACACCGGAAGCGGTGGCCAAGCTGCGCGTTCTACTTGATCGGCTTGCCGAACCAGATAGTTTGAAGCTCTTCGGCTTGCCAGAAGGTCAAAGCAATGCCTTTAGCGCATCGCAGGATATCGTTCGAGACACTCCGGACAACGCCTCCATTGAGCGACTTGCAGGGCTCATGTACGACATTGCTGACATCGCAGCACCTAGCACCGATGCTGCGAACAGTTGGCGGGCGCGTCTAACGAGCCTGGTCACCAGCACGGCGTTCCAGTACAATCCGATCATCCAGTCGCGTGCCTTTGTATTGCTGGGCTGTCTGGCGCAAGGCGAAATCGACGACGATCTACTCTACCAGATCCTCGTGTCGCTTCGGGGGTCCATCTCGGAATGGGCCAACAGTAACTCAGACATGCCTATGATCAGCATTGTCACCTGTTTAAGTAAGGTGGTCAAGATCTTGCCGACACGATCCCGTTATCTGCCCCAGATGTTCTGGCTAGGGATTGCAATGATTCAATGTGGCCATGTACCTCTCTTCAAATCCGGCGTGGAGCTCGTCTATGCAACTGTACAATGCCTCTGGGACCGCCGAATTGCGGTGACCGAAGGAACCGACTTCATCAGCTTCCTCCTCGATGCCCGTATCGAGTTTCGCGAAGCAGCATGCAAGCTTGACGACGAGACCGGCGTAGATTTCGAGATCAATTTCTCGTTCGGCATGGCAGCGCTGCTCGTCAAAGGACTGAGGCATCCGTCCACCAAGGATTCGACGACGCAGCTTATGCAAGCAATGTTGCACCACAGCGCGGTAGACGGGGAAGGCGAGATGAAGTCCCAGCAAGGCCGCATTTCGGCATCTCAGCTTGGCTGTTTTATCGGGCTGCTTCCCACGGCTACGCGGCCGGAAGACTTTGGACGGTTGCTTCAGCTCGCGGGCGTCGAACAAAAGTTCTGCGATGAAGCGGTTCAGGCGAGGAAGGATGGCTACAACGGGCTATTTGACTATCTGGACGTGCTCGAGAACAAGATTGCCTTGCTGCTGGTGACATTGGTGACCTCGCTGCTGCAACATGCCGAATCGGATCAGGAAAAGTTACTGCTGTACGGCTTCCTGGAAGAAGCGGCGCGGGAGATCCCGGCGATTGTCAGCATCCTATACGACAGCCTGGCGCCGCACATGAAGGACATCTTTGTCAATTGCTCGAACGGTGCCATCCTCGATGCTGCGCACGGGATTGCGCAGACGGCGGTCAGCCAGCCTTTTTTCGCCGCGCAGGCGCGCGAGACAGCCAAACGCGGTGGTCCCGGCGCATACCTGGAAGAATCGGGTTATGCCAGCCTGCTCGGATGCGGAAGCTTCTCACCACTGATGGAAGGACGTAGGCACGTGCTCGCCAAACTCTGCATCCAGCTCGTCCTTGGACTTACCGACGTCGGCACAACCTGAGCAAGCGTGGCGGATGTGAGCTGCTCAACTACCGCTACCGTTAGAGCGTGTGCGCTTACAAGCCGTCCGTCCTGATCACGCTTGTCTCTCTCGGTCTCGGATGCAGCAGTGCGTTCAGTTGGCTGCTCTGGGCATCATCACTTCTCTCTTTGCAGCTACAAGTAATACCCCGTCTCAAAGCCTTGATGTCTGGTAGAAGCTACCCTTAGCTCTGTTCTATCGTGTCGTCGATCCATCGACGACATCTATTTGTATCCAGGATCATCTCTAATTCATCTCGTGTACTTTCTTGCTTCTTTTTGCTACAGCCAACGGCACAAGTGAGGTGGTTGCGCCTTGCCGTTACGCACATTTTGTTACTAACGCGATTCGTATGAACCCTTCTCGCGCTCGTATCTCGACAAGGGTTCTCCTGCCTCCCGCCTTGCCTATTTGCCTCTTTGCCTCTTTGCCTTCTGCCTCTAGCTTTGCCTAACGTTCACACGCGTGGTTTTGGTCTTAATCAGACTGAAACGCACCTTCTGTTTGATTCACAATTTGGCACGTGTTGGTCCCAGCGGGATACTCAAGGACTCACACTCGACTTGGACTCACAAACGCAGCCACCTCACATAGTCACTGGCACGGCGCTGTCTCGAAAACTGACAGCGGGTAGCTCTGTGCCAGCGGGTGGGCTGCACGGTAGCATTCATGGCGGCCGCATTCTGCAACGGCGCTGATGTTCAGCCAGAACAACCAAAGTCGTATCGTGACATGCTTCGCTTGCTAACCTAGTTCGTGGATGCGAACAGGTGGCGCGTGCCCGAGCTTCGCGTGTCGTTCGAAAACTTCAACCACCACAGCCCCCGCAGAGTCCCGAAGCGTGCGGAAGCAAAGTCGAGCAAGCGGGAGAGTGGTGAGTGTAGTCTTGGAGAGCTGCCAAAATTTGAAATACAGACCCTCCCTGCACGAACTACCCTCAACGGCTTGAACTTGCATTCCCTCATTTCACAGGCAAGGTGAGGGGGCGCCTTTCGCTAACCCGAGTTGGTAATCCATTTCCATTTCCTGGTTCCGGTTCGATTAATCAAACTCTTTCGCGACAGGAAAAAAAACCAATCGGGATCTGGCAGAATCCGAGCTTTCTTCCAATCGTTACCACCACTACCACCACCAATACCCTATCCGCCCGTCGCCGCCAGCACCTTCTTTTGTCCAACATGAAGGTGAGTTAGATGCACACTCCGCGCAGAAATATAATCAAGACAGTTCCGATGGCGATCATGCCAAAGCCGTGTAGCTTCCGAAAAAGCTCTCGACATAATGGACAGTAGCCATTGTGCGCTGGCACCGCCGCTACCACCTGCCCGGATATTCATCGGATCTGCAGAAACACATAGCCTTAGACGGAGCTCCGTTATCAATCGCGTCGGGATCGCTCGAGCTGACCTCTTAGAATGACCCTTCGTCTCCGTCTGCTTCTCGTTCAGCTCTACACCGATCTTATTTCTGGAGATGAAATGTGCTCCGATGGGTACACGATGTGAGTAGCTTCCCTCCGCTGGATGCTTGAGATGGCGGCTCGACACTGACTAGTAGTTTCACCTTGTCTTCCCATTGTTGTCCCACAGGAAGCTTGTCGATGACATCGTCTACGAGGTCGACGCCGCCAAGATCATTCTGTCGGAAGGCGACATTGACATTGGTGGCAACCCGTCTGCCGAGGAGGCCGCCGAGGCTCTCGAGAACGGTGCCGAGCAGGTGATTAACATTGTTCACTCTTTCCGTCTCCAGCCTACTCAGTTCGACAAGAAGTCGTTCCTCGGCTACCTCAAGGGCTACATGAAGGCGGTCAAGGCCAAGCTCACAGAGACCAACCCCGAGCGCGTCGAGGCCTTTGAGAAGGGCGCTGCCGCTTTTGCCAAGAAGCTCATCGGCAGCTTCGGCGACTGGGAGTTCTACACCGGAGAGTCTATGGACCCCGAGGGCATGGTTGCTCTGCTCAACTACCGTGAGGACGGTGTTACCCCCTACCTCGTCTTCTGGAAGGACGGCCTTCGCGAGACCAAGATCTAAAAGGCTTCTCTGCCTGCCTGCTTTATATCACGCCCTCGCCATGCAGCTGTGTATCTAGTCTTGCTGAAATGCCTACACTCGGTTCCGGAGCTTTGCCTGCGCCGTGCTAGATGGACAGCTGTGGTACGGCAGCATGACCGATTCTGCCTGCCCCTACCACGCCTCGTCGCCGGATCTGCTCCTACAGTTGGCCCCACTGTCATGCGCTGCTGCTTGCATCTCGCGAGCACCATGCTGACAGCCGGTGGACCGGTGTGGTGATGCGTGACGAGGACCTTGCTCACACAGTTACGAAAATGGTGTCGTGCGTGTGAACGCATACAACAGCCGTGCTGTTCCATCGACTGCCGCCAAAGCGGCAAAAAGCGAGAAAATAGCGGCAAATATTGGACGTGCAATTTCAGGCGACACAGAGGCAAAAGGTGCCTGCAAAAAAAATCCAACCGACCCCAGGCGGGCTCGAACCGCCGACCTCAGCATTAACAGTGCTACGCTCTAACCAACTGAGCTATGGAGCCATGCTGTTGTTACTGGGGTCCACACATACAATCATTTCGATAGTGTGCAGTTGGCTGAACAGGCCTTCAGATACAAGGCACAGGCCACGTAGTGCTGCGTAGACTACAGGTGTAGACGTGTGCATCCCCCCTTCTTTCTCCTACCTGCCCGTATCTCTCGACCACCGTTGTTTAAGCCTAGACCCTTAACACGGATACGCGCACTAATAGAGCATACAGATCAGGCTGTACTTGGGCTAGACGACCGCAGGGCCACCCGGACAGCAAGGATACAACAATACGATGGCGGGCTTTCTGAGAGGTGGCGGATCCGGCAACAAGGATCTGGGTGCGTATGGCAGGAGTAGCGGCGCTGCCAGTCCCTATGGAGACGGTGCTTCGTCCGGTCGCAGCGGCTATGGCGCGCCACCCTCGTCTGGCCGGCAGGCCGCTGGCTATGGCGGTGGCGGTGGAGCTGGCTTCAGCGGAGGAGCTGGCTTCGGTGCCAGCGGCGCTGGAGCGGGCCGTGCATCTGGCGGCGCCGCGGGCTATCGTGGAGGAGGCGCGGGCTTCGGTGCTTCTCACTCCACCTCCGGCGGTGCGGGCTATGGAGCCGAAAAAGTCGACCCGCGTGGTGGAAGAAGTGGGCATCTGATTGTCACCTGTCCACGGGAACACGTCCTTTCCAACTGCATCATCACCAATGGCCAGGAGTGGGGCTCTACTCGGTATATCATCGTGGATGGCCTTTACGTCTTCACCGCGCTCCCTGACGCCACTGCGAGCATTCAGCACGGCACCCTCGGCACCGGCAGTCTCCAACGCGAGTGGGCCGGCCTTTCTGCACAGGGTCAGGTGGTCCAGGCAGAACCGTACGAACCGTTCATGCTAGGCAACAGTGTCTACCTGGGAACCTTGGACCTGGAACTTTCTTTCATAGCCAGAGGAGAAACCAACCCTCAACCTTACGACCCTGAAGAGATGCAAAAGGTCTTTGTACGTGCATTTGAGAACCACATACTCACCATCGGACAAATGCTGGTTTTCGAGTTCAAAGGCTTGAATCTCAGGGCTGTCGTCAGAGGCGTCGAGGTAGTGGAGCTCCATGAGGTTCAGCAGCGCGGGCATCCATCGGCCCAACAGGGCCAGCAACCCAACGCTGGCCGATCGGACAAAGGGATTGTCATTGCACAGACCCAGGTTAACTTTGCTGCCGCGCCCAAGTCGGGAGTCAAGGTCAAAGCCTCCGGCAACCGACCTCCGCCCAACGCTATCCTGCAGGCGAACTTCAAGTTTGAGGACATGGGCGTGGGTGGTTTGGACAGGGAATTTGCTAACATCTTTCGACGAGCGTTTGCCTCGCGGATTTTCCCGCCTGCTTTGGTCGAGAAGCTAGGTATCCAGCACGTCAAGGGCATGGTACTCTACGGTCCTCCGGGTACCGGCAAGACGTTGCTGGCACGTCAGATCGGCAAGATGCTGAATGCACGGGAGCCGAAGATTGTCAACGGCCCCGAGGTGTTTAACAAATTCGTCGGTGGGAGTGAAGAGAATGTACGGAAGCTCTTTGCCGATGCCGAAAAAGAGCAGAAGGAGAAAGGAGACGAGTCACAGCTGCACATTATCATTCTGGATGAGTTGGACGCCATGGTCCGCCAACGAGGTTCTGGCGGAGCTGGCGCTACGTCAGCGGGTGATAACGTGGTCAATACGCTGCTAGCGAAGCTCGATGGCGTCGAGCAGCTCAACAACATCCTCGTTATCGGCATGACCAACCGTCTGGACATGATCGACGAAGCCTTGCTCCGTCCCGGCCGAATGGAAGTGCACGTCGAGGTGAGCCTCCCCGACGAGTTCGGTCGTCGCCAGATCCTCAACATTCATACCAGCAAGATGCGGAACAACGGTGTCATGGAAAGCGATGTCAACATTGACGAGCTTGCTGCGCTCACCAAGAACTTCTCGGGCGCCGAGATCGCGGGCCTCATCAAGTCGGCCACCTCGTTCGCCTTCAATCGACACGTCAAAGTCGGCACTATGGCCGGCATTTCGAACGATGTGGAGGACATGAAAGTCTCACATCAAGACTTTGTGAACGCACTGGAGGAGGTCAAGCCCGCCTTTGGTGTTGCCGAAGAGGAGCTTTCACAGGTAGTGCAGAACGGGATCATGCATTTTGCCCCGCACATTGACGTTATTCTGCGAGACGGACATCTGCGTGTCGAACAGGTGCGCACGTCTTCGCGAACGCCTTTGGTGACGGTGCTGATCCATGGCCCTCCCGGATCGGGCAAGACTGCGCTTGCTGCTACGATCGCCGTCGCGTCCGACTACCCGTTTATCAAGCTCATCTCGCCTGAAAACATGATCGGCATGGGAGAAGGCCAAAAGATCAACTACCTGAACAAAGTGTTCAACGATGCGTACAAGTCGCCCATGAGCATTATTGTGATTGACAACATCGAAAAGATTGTGGAATGGGTGCGGATCGGCCCACGATTCTCCAACTCGGTTCTGCAGGCGCTGGTGGTTTTGCTGGGCAAGCGGCCGCCGAAGGACAAGCGGCTCTTGGTGCTGGCGACGACCAGCAACCGGCGCATGCTGCAGGAGATGGAGATGCTCAACGCCTTTATCGCCGAAATCCGGGTTCCCAACATCACCAGCTTACGCAGCGTCGACCACGTCGTGCGCCAGATGGAGCTGTTCCAAGACGAAAACGACCAGCAGGGATGCATGCAGCTGCTTGCCCAAGCGGGCCTCAGCGAGGAGGGCAAGCTCAACATCGGCATCAAGAAGCTCCTCTCCGAGATCGAGATGGCCAGGCTGGACAACGACCCCGCGGACCGCCTCGCCTCGTCGCTCTCCTCGGCCCAGTCGGCTGCCATCGACGTCGATCTCGACCTCAGCTGAAAGCCCGCACCCCTACCCTTTTTGTACATACATACACACTGCCACGCATCCACACTGCCAAGCATAGATCACAAAGCCACTCGAACCATGCATTGAGCTAGTTGAGCTGGCCGAAACCGAAGATGCAACTGCTTCAGAGCTCGGTGTGCGCTTGCTCGATGCGGCTGGCTGTCAAGCCCGCCGCCCACTTGGCGAAGATGGATGCGATGTCCCTGCGCCACTCGATTTCTTGGGCGGCTTGCTGTAGTGTAAACCACTGCCGGCGTCGCTGGTGCTTCTCGGGCCAGTCTGGTCTGACGTCGCCGTCGGAGATGTATACCTCGTGGCCGAGGTATCTGGCCCTGGGTACGAAGCCGGGCTCATTCAGGTCAGCGGAGGGGCTGTTTTTGTGGGGCTTGTGGTCGTCGACGACCAAGTCGCGGGGAAGAGTCTGCGACAAGGCGGGGGCAGCGTGGGAGGGGTTTGGTGTTATACCGGCTGTTGGTGAATGCAGAGTGGGATGATGGGGGTTTTAGGGTTAGCTGCGCACGGGTGGCGGGCGGAGGGGCGACATACCTTCTTCCCAGAGCTCTCTGAGTGCGGCAGTGCGCGACGACTCGCCCGCCTCTACGCCACCCTTGGGCAGCACGTAGCGCGCGGCGTGCTTGCGCGAGGTGACGAGACACACCTCGACCGCAGCCCCCCCCGCGGCATGCCGGACCGGTATCGCCACCGCAACCTCGCGCGGCACCACTGTAGCACCCGCGCACGCATCAGCGCAAATCAGAGCCAGAACCCACGCAAGCACCGTCAGAACCTGCATCCTACCGCTCTCACAACGCTCGTCTGCGCTCAACACTCGCCTTGCCCCTCGTTCGCCATGCCGCTTCGTGCTCCTGCGTCTCTTTGCGTCGCAAGCCGTCCGAGAACAGCGTTGTGGCAGAGCGTTTCGAGAACCGCAGGCAACCTACGCCAACCCCTCCCTCCTCAAAATGGCTTCTCTTGTCGGAGCGCTAACACCACCTCTCTAAACTCACATTCACACACTCACAAGTCACACTTCACGGCTGAGCCTAGCGGGATCGAACGGACGGACCACCCGACGATGACGAAAATTACAGAAAATACAGAAGTTAGGAAAGACTTACAGAGATCATCAGCTGTGTGTTCATTTTAGCGGGCGGAAATTCATTCAACGAGCGGGTCTGCCGCAAGTATGAGTTCGGATGGCATTGAATTGCCTCAAGCGCACAGTCATAAATCAACGATATCGATCCTTCTCGCGGCGTCATTGAGAGCATCTCCTCTGTCGCATCTCTACAGCACACTTGCATCCGCCTGACTAGCCGCAAGAGCCGATATCGATGGTGGCTGCGCACAGATTGCTGCGGAAGGGCACAGGCACAGCCACCGCCCCCCGCACCGGCCTGTCCTGGCGCTTTCCGCTTCGGAACACTTGCGGGAGCTCAGCACCATTCTCTACAAGCACATCGGCACGCCTTGCGTCAGCACAGAGCAAGTCGACCTCCTCAGCGTCCTCCCCGTCGTCCTCGTCCTCTTCTTCTGCCTCGCCCTCCAGCTCTGCATCTGGCACGGCTGGCACGGCTGGCACGGCTGGCTCAGCGCAGTGGAAGCCTCCTCCGCCGCCCTCGAGCACCACAGCAGCGTATCGCAAGCAGACACGTCGAGAGTGGCTGCTTGTGGGAGTAGCAGGGTCCGCAGCCGCCGCAGGCTCGTGGTATTACTGGTCCAATATCCGTCCGCGGCATCAGGCAAACAAGGCGGCAGCTGCCAGTCTGGCGGCCAACGCTGCCCCGTTCTCCCTGACCGCAGACGTGAGAACGTCCTTCTCCATCCCTACACGCCAGGCTCAGGCAGGCGGCCCAACGAACAAAGTGGTCACGACACTTGCTAGCGCCGAGGTCGACCGGCGCCTCACCGAGAACCAGCGCAGCACCCGCGTCGACAGGCCGCCAGGCGCCTGCCTCGTCGCCAGGTACGACACCAACTCGGTCGCGAGCAACGATCCCATCGAAGATAAGCGCGCCGAGGTCATTGTCGAGCGTGATCGAGCCATTGTCGAAGCAAATGCCTCCGCCGACAGCATGTCCAACTCTGCGCCCTCCCCCACAGCGGCTCACCAGACGGCGAAAGGAGACCTCTGCTTCTTTGCTGTCATGGACGGTCACGCCGGTTACCACACCAGCACGCTGCTCAGTCAGAAGCTCATCGCTTTTGTCGCTCTGGAGCTCGACAAGGTCTTCCGAGAGGCCGGAGAATACGCCGAAATCGCAAAGGCCAAGAGCGCTATGCCCAGCAAATTGTGGCGTGCAATCTTTGGAGGACCCGCTACTGTTGGCCTCAATCCAGGTCTCGACGGCGATCCGGAAGTCGTCAAGCGAGCCATCGCCAAGGCGTTCCGCGGCCTGGATAAGGAAATCGTGAATACGCCCGTTGAGCTTCTCAAAGAGTACGAGCTGAGTTTGGCCAGCAACTCGTCGAGTTCGGCCTCTTCAGAATCGCGCAGGTCCGCCGCTGCGTCCGGCGCGGGTGGAACAAAGAGTCTCAGCTCGTTGGCACATAGCATCTTCCCCAGCTCAAGCAATGCCAGCTTCACTGCCACACAGAAGAGCGCCTACGAGAGCATCCTCCCTGCCTTATCCGGAAGTTGCGCGCTGATGACCTATATCGACTCGGCACGTCAAGACGTCTATGTCGCCTGCACAGGAGATTCAAGGGCCGTCGCCGGCTATTGGGACGAAACCACGGCAAAGTGGGAGGTGGAAGCTCTCTCCGTCGACCAGACCGGCCGCAATCTCGACGAGGTCAAGCGAATGCGAAGCGAGCATCCTGCCTCGGAAGCCGACAACGTCGTTCAGCGAGGACGAGTGCTCGGCGGTCTAGAGCCAACTAGAGCCTTTGGCGACGCACGTTATAAGTGGGACAAGGATCTGCAAGGACGTTTGTATGATGCATTCTTACCCGGCGGTAAGGCTGCTACTCGCGGGCCGCCACGCGGTCTTGAGACTCCACCCTACGTCACAGCGACCCCCGTCGTCGAGTGGCGCAGAGTAGGTGAGACGAGCACCAATCCCAACCGCGAACTGAGATTCATCATCATGGCCACCGATGGTCTGTGGGATATGATGAGCAACGAAGAAGCTGTCAGCCTTGTTGCTGGCCACTTGGCCGGCATCAAGGGCACCATCCTTTCGTCCGAGCTGCAGGGACACACTTTCCGGCCGCTGGACAAACAGCACTCGCTGCCTTCGCTGCCCGCCTCGGCAACCGCTGCTGACGCGTCTTCGGCCTCGGTGGCAGCAGGTGCCGCTACCGTTCGAGAGGCGTCGTCCGACGAGCAGCGGCAGTTGGCCGCGTCCAAGCAACATCCGCTATCCAAAGGTCCTGAGGATCTGCGTACCTTCCGCTTCCAGGATGCCAACCTTTCCACCCACCTCATCCGCAATGCGCTCGGTGGCGCCAATCAACAGCGCGTTGCTGGCCTCCTTGCCATTCCCGCCCCTGAGAGCAGACGGTACAGGGACGACATTACCGTCAATGTCATCCTATTCAACTCACCCACTTCGTCTCTTACTGCAGCTGCGACCTCTTCACACACTTCCCCGCCCAGCCCAGACCTACAAGATCCCGCCGCCGCTCTGGACCCTGCAGCATCACACCCCACCGACGACCTGAAGGCCAAGCTGTAGGCCCACATCCAGGGGCTGCCGCGTATGAGCCAACATGTACAACATTTGCATTACGTCCCAATCTCCTATGGCCACCCGAGTCCAGGCCGATATGGCCGGACATGCGCTCATGCCGTGTTGGAGGGGAACGCCGCGCTTGACAAGACCATTGCGTCGCCGCTCTCCTCTGTGGAATCGGCGAAGAGCGTAGCGGTCGTCGTGGGAAGGAATGAGAGGCTACACAACCGGTATTGCATCTGGCGGGTTTGTGTGGGGCAACCGGTATTGCATCTGGCGGGTTTGTGTGGGGCAACCGGAGAAGAATTCACAGGAAGCGGTGCAGGGAATGAAGACGGCAGGCGCTGTCGAAACCGTCATCCGCAGCGCATTTGTGTGCTCTCTCACGCCACCTACTAACCTCGGCGCCGCTTCGAGGCAGATATCGCTGGTTCTTTTCCCAGAGCGCGCGTCCCAACGCCTGTCCTGGGAAATCCCATGTCCTGACGGCCGGCGAGCAGCGTACACCCCACCACCGGCACAGCACCCACCACCCTTGCTCCTTCATCTGAACTTTATCCGTACACTCCTTACGCAACGCACAGCTGTTGCGGTACTACCTCGGGGGCCAAAAATAGCAGGCGCGGTGCGGCCAGCGGAGAACGCGTCTCCGCGTGGCATCGCAGACCTGAGGCCTGCGGACGCACATTGCGTCGCCTTGTCTGGGCTCTACAGTGGGGCTTGCCGTGTGGCCCAGCTTGGCATTCGACGCTACAGTATGAGTAAGCTCGTGCTCAGGCTTTTGCTCGAGACGATGTCATACTCACGCGCAGTCGGAGTTAAGGGTCCCCGCTGCCTCCCGAGATTGATGTCGTTGTTTCGTTAGGCTCCGAACCTTGGGTACCAGCTCGCTGGCTGCTCTATGAAGTTGAGCGTCGACAGGCCGTCGGCCGCGCTTCTTCGCAGCTTATGCGCCGGACGACCGAGATGCCGCCTCTTCATCACGGCCCAAGGGCAGGTGGCGCTTCATCCTGCACCAGCGGGCGAGCTTGCGTAAGCCTTCGGACGCGGACACCATAACTCTACAGACGCTCAACATTACGCTCCGCAGCGGCCGCACAGCAGCAGCAGCCCATGGCAGCCCGCTATCCCCTTATATATGTCTGTATCTTGCGCCCGAGCGGGTCGCCTTGTCTCCGCTTCGTTCAAGTACCACCCGAGCTGACAGTAAACTCATCCAGTGTCACTGGGTGGGCACAGAGATCCGTTGCAACTGAACCGACGGGCCGGAGGAAGCGGTTCCGAAGCCTCGCTGGCGCGTTGTAAGCTAGGAGGATGCAGCTACGGCAGGGCGGAACGGGGGCGGCTGTGGCGCCGTACACTGTACATGGCGCAAGTGCGGGAGGGCCACGACCATTACGACGACCAAGCATGAGCCGAACGCTGCTGACGGACCGCACGTCCGGCTTGCAGCCCATACAAGCGGCAAGCAACGGCATGTCTAGCGAGCTGGGGACGAACCACCGGCGGCCGGCCGGGTACGAGTCGCACGGGGCGCACCGCTTCCCCCCGCCGATGCGGGAGCGGGGATGTGCGACGGGGCATCCATCCTCGGGGGGTGTGGCATACAGCCACTACACGTGTGCTGGTAGACAGGCCAGAGCGGCACGCATGGAAAGCGGCGAGGCGGCGCGGATGGCTGCTGAACGGCAGACGCTGTCTGGATCGATGGCGATGGTGCGCGAGGCGGCGTGTGGCGAGATGGGTCCGCCGTACGCGGGCAAGCTTCCGTATCTGCGGCAGCAGACAGGCGCCGGAGGCGAGGGACACGAGCGCGGGCGGCACCGCGCGGTGCTGTCGCAGGAGCGCGCTGGCGGGCTCGAGCATCGGTTCGGGGAAGCGGTCGCGCCGAACGGGGGGGTGGAGCGGCGGCTAGTGGAGCGGCGGTATGGGACACCGGTGCAGCATGGAGCGGGGCGAGGGCGGGCTGGGGAGGCGGGGGAGCAGGGTGTCGGTTTCGAGCGCGAGCACGCGGCGGGGGCGGAGGGGACGCGGCTGCGCTCGGGCGGTGGGCGGAGTGTGGCGCCGGGCCGCGGCATGGCGTTGACGGTGCGTACACCAGGCGCAGCGCGGGGGGCACCTTCACCGCACGTTCCCAGCCATCCGATGCGCGCGCCGCTGCCTGGCGTCGCCGCGCACACACACGCCCGGCCAACGCGGCCACATCCTGCCGGAGCCACTCCCACCCTGCCCGACAGTACAGACGCGCCACCTTCGACCACGGCCGCAGCGAAAGCCGCGGAAGGAGACCAGGACACTGGCGCCACCGCGGCCGGTACGAGCACGGGCGCCTCGCCGGAGCCAGACACTGCGCGCACGCCCCCCCTGCAGCGCACCGAGCCGCCGGAACGGCCCTTCTTCTGGCGCGGCCAGTCGGTCGCCTTCGTCCAGGACGGCCGGCGCACCGTCTGCGTCTTCGAAAAGGTACGCCCGCCACCCGGTTCCACTGCCGCGCGACGCTCGCTGACCTCCCACGCGCGCAGTACCTCGACGGCGACTTCTGCCGCCTCCGCATCCAGGGCTCCAACGTGCTGGTAAGTACACGCGCCCGTGTCGCCGCGAACACCGCTGACCTGTGGCTTGGCCGTCCTGTTCCGCAGCTCAACCGCAAATACTGGGACCTGGGCTCGCTGCAAGAGACGCGCTTCATCTGAGCGCGGCCGGTAGACACGCAGACCGCGGCAATACATACGCTGACTGCGACGGTGGACGTGGGCTGTGGCTGCAGCGCGGCTAGGGTACAGTGGGAGCGGGAGTGCTAGAGGGCTAGGCCGTAGACACAGGCGGTGTCGGCGGGGTCTGAACGGCGAGCCGGGGGGCGGGGCAGGGAGGAGGGGGAGGGAGCCAGGCAGGTGACGAGGGCGTCGAGGCGGTGGCGCGGGGACAGTTTGTGGGCCGAGGGGGGCGGGGTGTCGAGGGGGGCGGGGCTGGGCGGTGGCAGCGGGCTGCGGTGCGCACGCGCGGGCGGCAGGACCGGCAGCGGCGTGCACGGCGGCGGGAACGGCGGCGGCGAGGACGCGGCCGCGTCGCCGCGAGCGGCGCTGGACAGACCGAGCCTCGACTTTCTCGTGCGCAGCGCCAGCACCAGCGGCGCCTTGGCGCGCCGCTCCCGCAGTGTTGCCGCTGCGCGCCCCTCGGCATCCAGGCTCAGCTTCTCCACGCGGGCGACCAGCCCCGTAGCGCTACGCTCGTTAACGCTCTCCTCGCCGAGCCGTGTCTCGCGGCCGTTCTCCGCGTCATGGTCGCCGGCGGCCGGGGGCGACACTGGCCAACGCAGCTGTCCCGCCACGGGAAGCGCGCCCCCATCCAACGGCCACAAGCTGTCGTGCGCCGATGACGCGCGCGGTGGCGGATCGCGCGAAAAGACGGACCGCATCTCGCCCTGTCTCGGCTTGGGCACTCTGCGGAGCCGGTGGTCAAGCAGCGGATGCAGCTGGTCAAACGACGAGGAGGCTTGGCTGTAAGCGTGGCCAGGCACCGCACTGGGCGGGTCGGAAAAGGCGCGCGAGCGTGCGTGGCGCAGCGAGCCAGAGCCGGATTCGCCTCGGTCAGAGCGGGCCACGAGCGCCGGGTCGAGGTAGAGACCGAGCTGGCTGTGCGTATCGCTGCCGAGCGTCGGCGGAAGAGGCGGCAAAAACGATTCCGAAAAGCTGCGGGCCGGGTGGCGTGTGGGGCTGGCCTCTTCCTTCCGTGGCGGCGAAGGGCGCGCAAAGGGGATCGGATTGCGCCGGAGAAGCCTGCGCTGAGGCACGTACCGGTGCGCTGCTAGTGGCGACACGCTGCAGCGCGAGGGGGAGGCGAGCGATGGCGTCGGTCGCAGCCTGCTCGCGCTGCCCCTACTGGATACAGGTGACGAGGTGCTGTGGGGGCTCTGCGGAAAGTCGTCAACAACGCAACTCGACGTCGGACGATTGAAGGTCCAAAGCGGCTCTGACTTCGGATGCTCGTGCTCGCCGGAGTCGTCCTGCTCGTCGATCTCGCCTTCGCCTCCGCGGTACAAAGAGCTGCTGACGAGCCCGCAGGGCAGGGACGAAGCGACGGGCTGTCGAGTCGGAGGCGAGTAGAAGGCAGGCGGGATGGCACGACGTGAAGACGGATTCTTGGTGTATATAAGCCGGGGAAGCGCCAGTCCCGGATCGCTGCTGGTCGAAGGAAGCTGGAACTCGTAGATGCCGTCGTCAGTGTCGTATCCGGGCGTAGCGGGGACGTAGGCTAGGAGCTCTGGGATGGTGTCGGTCATGGTTCGTGCAAGGCGAGACGAGTCAGCAAGTTTCGTGTCGGTAGCGAGTCGGTGCGCGTGGAGCACGAAATGAAAGCCGATGATGGCGAGGGGTGGGGCGATACGTGTGGGCGACAGTATCACAGGTCGCGAGCAACGAGGTGGGGCAGCCAGAGCAAGGGAGGTGGATGTGTATGTGGTCAGTCCACTGCGCAGCTAAGCGGCATGGCAGGGCAGCCAACACGCCCGGCGAAAGACACCCAACAGAGGCCACACAGCTTGCTACTCACCTGTACAATCGCGCCCGCGGGCTGGGCTGACTCAACGGCGAGCTTCTAGTCACGCTGGGCTGCGTACATTGCCGGTGTGGATGCAAGTTACGATGGATGCTGCGGAGTCAAGGACAGGCCAGTCCCCTTCTGACGCAGAAAGAATCGACACGAGTGTGTCTCTCCGATGCTGTACCGCGCGACTGCTGTTTGGTCGCGTGTTGGTTTGCGTGTGCATGGGAAGGCCGATGATATGCGAGCAGGGCCACCAAGAGGAGGTGAATATTGCCGCTGTCGTCGTATCGCTGCTGTCGTCGTCGACGGAAGCGGAAGGGGGCTGGGGGGTGGGGGGTCGTGCGGCGCATTGATACGGCGGTTAAGAGGAAAATTCGGCCGCGAAGGACTGGATTCCGCTGTTTGTCTCACAGCCGCCTCACCGAGCTGCAGACTGACTAGGCATCGCAGCGGCAGTAGAGGGAGTCTTGGCTCTCCGGTATCCGGCTGCGGGTGTATGCAGAAGCGAACCGGGGAGGCGACGGGGTTCCTGAGCGCTTCCCTTGCTGAGATCCGGGACAGGAGGTGAAATGTTCCGTCCAGCGCACTGTCTAGGCGGCTAGTGCATCGATGTACGGGAGGCTGTCCGCTGACCAAGCCAGCCCGTGGCGCTAAAAGGGTAAGGCGAGGAGGAGAGGGAGGCGGTCAATGCGGGTGATGAGAGGGTTGGCATGCGCGTTGCATATCTTGACGGCCGCGCGTTGTCCAGTAGGGCCCACACCACCCCGCCCTAACACTCGTCCAAGCGCTCTAACAGCGCGCTCCTTGTCCCGGCTGCCCACGAGCCTATCACCCGCCACCGCTTTGCCAGCCTCCTTCCACCCAGCGCACCACCTTCCCTCGGCGATAGACAGCCCCGGCGCCATTCCAACCGCTGATGCGCAGCTGCCAGGCAAAAACAAACTGCAGCACCCAGGATTCCCGCGTGGTCCCCCACCGCAGTACTGACTAGGCGACACGTTGCTTAACTTCGCAGATCGGACGGGATGCGGTGCTTTCTACGTTCTGTGGCCGCAGATAGAGGCACTGACTTACGTTGTGCCTATAATCTGGAGCGGTACGTGTGCACAGGCTTGGGAGCCTTACACCGCTAGACATCCAGGTGAAACGCGCGCGAGGGGACGGGAGTGGCGTTCGGCGCGGCTCGAACAGCAGCTCTCCTGTCCCGCCACGTGCGTGTCCATTGCAAGCGGTCAGGAAGCGGTACTAACAGGAGCTGCCGGCAGAGCCGTGCATGCGGACGCGAATGGCGAAAGGGAATGTGACAGGAAGCTAGTGCGAGAGTATCAAGGAACGTGTGTGGTGAGGCGTGCAGCAGAGGGGTGGGTGCTTATGCGTTGCGCTTGGTAATGTTGAGAACGACGATGGCGGCCACCTCGTCCTCGTTGGGGGGGATGGGGGTTGCGGTGGTGGTGGCGGAGGCAGAGGCGGCGGATGATCTGCGAGAGTGGGTGTGCTTGGTGGGGGAGCCGGAGACCGGACTGGGCGGGGTGGGAATGGAAGGCCGCGCGACGATGGCGAGCTTGAGCGTGAGCGGGGTGGGGCCAAACTTGGCGGGGACGGTGCCGGAGAGCTCCTGCATGCGCGAGTCCCACTGGAGCCACTGAAGGAAATCGGGCCAGGTGTTGTAGTACTCGATAAACTTTTCGTCCTGGAGCATGGGCAGGTAGATGAGCTTGCGGCCGGAGCGCTTGCCGGGCGAGCCGGGCGCGCCGCCGATGATGGGCGGGGCGGACGTACCCGCCAACGCCGACACACGCACCAGCTCTCCCGGCGCGGCAGTCACCGTGTGCTGCTTGGCGCCGTTCCAGGCCGCTCCGCTCGTGTGCGACCCTGTCGAGGACGTCCGCCGCCGCGGCTGCGTCGTCGGCGTCGTCGGTGCCGGCCGTGGCGCGGTGGATGGCGTTCGAGCATGCCCAGGTGTGCGCACTGGCGTGCTCGGCTCGCCACCCGGGATAACGGGCGTCGGCGGCAGCGGCACCATCGAGGCCCGCACAGGACGCACACTGGGCTCCGCCTCACTCTCTGAGCGCGCATGGGTAGGTTTCATGGAGCTGCGTCGACTGTCGGGGTACCGTATCGCCGCCACGGCGTCGGCGCCGTCCATAGTCGGGACGTAACTGGCCGCAGAGTTACGCTTCGTATTGTTTTGCGTCACCTGGTCGACGTATCCCGGCTCGTCATCAGCATCTTGGAATGCGTCCTCGGCGCCATGGATCCCATCCGGGCCGTTGGATTGATCCTGGCTAGAGCGAGGATACCAGTTCAGATGCTGCGATTGACTGCGCTGCCCCGCCTGGATCTTGACCTGTTGCGCCGGACGTACCGTGCCCAAGGGCTCGACGTTGACGCGAGTCGCGTATCCAACGATCGCATCCTGCAGATCAGCCGACGGCATAGGCGCGTGGCCTGGGCGGCCGGTTGAGTTGCGTTGCTGCGATCGAGTTGCGCTTCGGCCACGGTCATCCCGCTCCGGCGAGCTCTCGAATCCTTCATTGAGGTCGAACGCAGGGGAGGTGTTGATATGCGCATTACGATGGCGCATCGGCGCAGACAGCACCGACCTCCGCACCGGAACTTCGAGCGGCGAGTCGAGGCTCAGGCTCGACCTCTCGCCACTGCGTCGCGTTGGTGTGACTGCCTGACGCTCCAGACTGTCGTCGTAAAAGAGGTTGGATTCCCAACTGCTACGCGCTGCGAGGCTCTTGCTCGTCGTCATCTGCGACATGTCCCGGCCGACCATGCCCTCCAAACCTAGACCTATTGAGCGTGATTGCTGTGCACCAACCTCGGCCCGCTCGCGAGGCTCTGGCGCAGAAAGGCTGGCGATCGACTTGGACGACTTGGAGCGCGCCTTGTTGAACATATCAAGCACCGAGCTGCGTTTGGGTTTCTCGGCAGCCATAGGCGAGGGGTTTGTGATGGTGAAAGCCGGGGCAGCAAGGGCAGCCGGTGCGACATTGCCCATTGTCACTATTTGTCGGGGGTCGCCGTGCACTTGCGAGGAAGGTGCCAGTGTCATGGCATCCGAGAACGGGGACTGCTCTGTATCTGTGACATTCCGATCACCGGTGTTATAGCCGCCTGCATAAGGGCTCAAATTGTCCGCATCCTTGCGATCCTTTTTGCCAGCACCAATGCCAGCCCAGCCGAATTTGCCTGACTTGTCATCAGCGAGTGTGCGTTCGTCATCTGCATGGGCATAGGACTTTTCGCAGTCGTCGACACCCTCGTCATGTCCCCCTCGGAAATGCCTGTCTTCAGCAGCGCAGTAGCGTCGACAGCACATCATTAGCAAGATGAGCATGACCAAGCCGCCCACACCACCCAGCGAGGCTGCTAAAGCAAATTTGGCCTTGCTGCTCAATCCTCCGTTTCCGCTTCCTGCCGAGCTATTGGCGCCGTCGAACGACTCGGAGGAGACGGCTCCTGATGTGGCGGACGGGCCTGTCGCGCCCGTCATTGCCCCGCTGGTGGCGACAGACGAGGCCGACGGACCTTGAGGAGTAATGCCAAAGCCCATGGTGGAAGCGCCACGTTGTGACTCATTATCAGCGGGATAGGAAAGAAGGACACGAACCGGCGTCGCGCCCTTCGATGGCGCAGTGCCCGAAAGGAGCATGGTGGCAGAGTCATAGTGGATCCATTCTGCGGCTGAGGCAGGTTCGTAATCGACCTGAAGCATCGCCATGTTCGGACGAATGTATTGGCTTAGATCGACTTGAAACAATTGACCGGGAGCGATGCGGACGTCGGGAATAGACTCGACGCTGAAAGCAGATGGAAAGATGGTCATGTTAAGGTTCGTCGGCACAGAAACGTTCCTGTCGTTTGAGAGGGTGATGGGTATGCTGAGCAGGCGCGGGGCGTCCATAGCAGTGTCGAAGGGCGCTGTGCCATTGAACTGGCTCGTAGCGGGGTCGAACGAGAGCCAAGCCTGCGAGCTGGTGTTGGCAGTGACGTGCAACTGCGAACGGTCGACCGGTGTGCCCTGTGCGTTGACAATGAGGTCGAGAGGTAGGGTATACTGAAGCTCCTGCCCGACCGTGGCATTCGCAACAGGAAAAGGCGCGGCCTGGACAAGCTCAGCGCCGCTGACAACCATGTCGAAGGTACTGTTGACGCCAGCATAATCACGAACATCGCTCGCGGTAACTACGACGGTGTAAAAGCTGCCTGCGGTCCGTACATCTGTAGGTGCGTTGCCCCAGAAAGTGAGAGTCTGGTCGAAATGCAGCCAGTCGGGCAGGGCCTGCCCGTCGTGGAGCGAAGCTGAGAGAAACAGCCTGTGGCTATCAGAGCTGAAGCTGTCGGCTTCGAATCCGAGAGAGAAGGACCAGCCGAGCGGAAGCAGCTGTGCTCCCGTGGGCAGGATGCTCTGTGCGCCTAGAGTGGTCACGTTAGGCAGTTGTTGAGCCAGCGGCTTGTTGAGCATAGGGCCTTTGCCCGCCATCGTGATCAGATCAAGCGCCTCGGTTGCAGTCTCGCCTTGCTCATTGGAAGCGGTGATAGTGACAGTGTCATCGACGCGTGAAGTGGTTGTGTTGCTCGGAGGTGTGCCTGAAAAGGTTCGTGATGCGGGATCAAAGGCTGCCCATGGCGGCATTCCTGTAGCCGCATACAGCAAAGGTGCGCTGGAACCGTCGTCGATGAAGGTATCTGGGCTGAAAGACCAGGAATATGCCTGATCGACGCGTGCTATTGAGGGTAACTGTGATCTGATGGGCTGTTGAACATGGATGGCGGCTTGTGCAGATGACAGCACGAGAAGGGTGGCCAGACATGCGGACGCCAGTCCCTTGGACATGATCAGTGCTGTCGGTTCTGGACGCTTCGCTCGACCTGGTTTCAGGGGCAGGTGTATTGCTGGAGCTTTCTGAAAGGGAGACAAATGTCTCAGCAGCAGCAAGGATCCGACGAGGAGTAGCGTGGTGCGAGGCAGTGAAAGAGTGTGAGAGAAGCTTAGCCTGGTTAACTATGGGGAAAGAGCGGGTCCAGCGGGAGGCAGAGCGTGGATACAGAGAACGGAGCACGGATGATGAAGAAACGAAGCAGGACGACGGAGGGAAGGGAGCAAGATGATGGAGAGAAGGAAGCAGAATGATGGAGAGAAGGCTGGGAGATGGTAAGTCGAGAAAGAGACGCGTCAAGAAGGATGTAGGGAAGATGAGGTGAGAGGGAGGTCGACAGCCTGACCGACGTGATCCAGAGGTGAGATCGAAGTCGGAGGCTGGGCGCCTTAGATGGAAGAGGGGCAAGCAGAGCGGCACTTGCATCGAGTGAGGCAGATCGGCGCCGGAATGATGGGCAAGTCTGAGGACATGCATTGGAACGAGGAAGGAGGCGAGTCGCTCTGACTGTGACTAGCGATGGCGGCATGATCGTCGAGTGCGTTGCCTACGAACAAGTGGCAGAGGATCGACCTAGCTTGGCAGTGCAAAAGTCAGACAAGAGTGGGTGGCGCAGGCGACCACAAAGCAACGGCAAGATCTTCGAATCTACATGTCTCTACACGCAAGGGGTCGTGGCAAACATGAAGATTGAGTCGCAAGCACCAAGAGTGAGTCGCAAGAATGACGAGAGTCGCAAACATGGCAAGTGAATCGCAAGCATGAAAGTGAATCGCAAGCATGAAAGTGAGTGGATTGACAGCTGCTGTTTCTGCCTAGCAGGAGCGGTGTGAACGGCCTTGGCCAGACAGAGCGATCTGAATGAGGAAAGTGCACATAGACCGCAACACTGGCAGAGGGATGAGCGGGTGCAAGTGAGGGGGGTACTGGGAAAGCAGGCAGTGAGTGCCTCTGCGTGGTGCCTCTGCGTTATGCCTCTGCGTCGTTCTGCATCGTGCCTTCTCTGCCCCTTGCATACGTCGAAGAATGCGCAGCAAATAACCCAGCAAGAAATACAGCGGACAGCGCAACATCACGTCTCCGAGACGCGACACGGACGAGAAAAAACGACAATGTTAAAGTTAGCGTTTGGGTATTCAACTTAACACTGTCCGTGCTTGTACTCGGTTCCGCTTGCGATTGACGGGTGTTGGTGTTTGAATAGCCGTGTGACACAAGCCCTTTCCTTACCCCACTGGCCCTGCCACTCACACTCTCTCTTCTGGCGGCTCTTCTGCGCCGTATCAGCTGTCCTATCGCCCCCATCCACCCGACCGTTGATTAACGCCCGAGTGAAAGGAGCCGAAAGATCAATTCGTAGTCACTGCCAGGAACAGACGATTTACGACCATGTCGACAAAGCAGTACAAGCAGGCAGGCGAAGATGTCTGGAAGAATCGCACCGAGAAGATCGTAAGCAACTCAACAGCACTCCATCGTCTCGTTGCAGCCACAGCAGGAGAGGTATACCGACACCGTGCTAATCTGACTGTCGCATCCATTTCCACCCAGAATGCGGAGCTGTTCACGCTGACCTACGGTGCCCTGGTCATCCAGATGATCAAGGATTACGAAGACTACCAGGAAGTCAACAAGCAGCTAGAAAAGATGCACGTATCTCCTACTGCTCATGCCGCCATGGACTCCTGCCATCAAGGGAGCTAGCAGACACTGACACGCATAACTCCTCCTTTCTGTCATCCTTAGGGGCTATAACATTGGCACGCGATTGATAGAGGACTTCCTCGCCCGCACCAACCTCAACAAGTGCGCCGACTTTAGGGAGGTGGGCGAAGTGATCAGCAAAGTGGGCTTCAAGATGTTTCTCAACATCACACCCAATGTCGTCCATCATTCATCAGCTGTGGGCGCCGGCGATGCCAGTACTACCGCCTCGGCGCCATCGACAACGGCTTCGGCACCGGCACCGGCACCAGCTTCGGCGAAGCAGTTCAGCTTGATCTTTGACGAGAATCCGCTTTCCGAGTTTGTCGAGCTGCCGAGCGACGCCAAGGCGGGTGGTCTTTGGTTCAGCAATGTCCTCGTTGGCGTCATCCGCGGCGCGCTCGAGATGGTCCAGATGCAGACCGAGGCCGTTTTTGTCTCGGACGTCCTGCGTGGCGACGAGACCACCGAGATCTCGGTCCGTCTTGTCAAGTACCTCGACGAGCAGGCGCCCATCGCCGATGACTAACCATGGCGCAACACCGCACCGCCTCTACCTGTACTTTTAGCTCCATACCCCCTGCTGGACCCACCAGACGCTCCTGCCCCCCCCCGAGCTTGTGCGAGTGTATGAATCCGTCTGCACCCCAAACTCTGAGTTTTCGGCGAGCTCGACCCCTGTTCGGCGCCTAATCTTATGGCAACATGCTTCGCAGCTCCTCGCCTTTAATATGCGAGTGCTTGTGCAACGGTGGAGCGTGCCAGCTTCATGTCTTGCTTCCGCAGCCTTGCCGGCGCCGGTCTCATTTTCGGCTGCCGTCCGGGGATATAAAAGCGAGGGCGCGCCAAGGCAGGATTGGCGACCTGACGAGTTCAAGGACTGGTGACACGGCGAGATGGGACCTTTGGCGGGCTATGGGATGGAAGAGGAGTCGGTGAGGCAGGTGGGAGGGAGGTGTTGCGATGCGTTTGGATGCGAGGTGTCGGGGGGGTTGGTGGGGTCGCCGACAGGGGGGTTGTACGATCCGCAGCTGGCTGCGTTTCTGCGGGCGATGGCGAGCCTGTCGCCGGCGGGGGAGGCGGTGCCGGCGTCGAGCCCCGCCGCGTACCGCCTCCCGCCGCCACCTCCGCTGCAGCCTGGCCACCGCTATCCGATCCAGATCCTCGAGCATGCCAACCTCGACATTGACCCTTCGGACCGCGACACCACCCCGCAGACAGAAGCGGACGCTCCACTGCCCGCACATCCGCAACGCAAGCACCGCACCCCCTCCTCCCGACGAGCCCTCTTCCAGCTCATCCGCCATACCCGTCCGCACCGCCCTGCCGGCCACACGCCCAGTTCTTTGCATAACACAGCTTCCAAGCCCGGCCCCCTCTTTCCCGTCCGGGAAGCTGGCGAGAGTAGCAAGGCGGCGAAAACTACCGGCGGCACACGGAGCACCGCACGCACCTGCAGCCGCGCCTACGCCAGCCTGGAACTCCGCCGTCGAGACGCGCCTTCCGCAGCCCCCACGGTGACAAATCGGACAGACGGCCGCGCGGCTTCAGCACCGAGCACCAGCACAGCGGGGTCCCGGCCAGCCATACAGCCCTTTCTGGTCGGCAGCAAGGTGGTGTTCTGGGCCGAGAAGGCCGGCTTCACCGTCCGACGGGTCGGCACCGTGCACAAGGTGAGTCCATCCCGTACGGGATTGCCATCACCCTAGCCGACTGGGCCTGGGACGACGTGTGCTGACGGCGCCGGGCAATTCACCGCGCCGGCGTAGATGACCGACTCGGCCGCATGCATACTCGTCAAACGCGCCGGCACGGACGGCGACAGCTGGGTAGGTAACCACAGCAGAGCTACGCTGCATACCGAGCAACCCCGCTGACCCAACCTCCTCCCCGGCCGACAGTCCTGGCACACCGACGTCCCCTTGGTCAACATGCTCGAACAGACACAAGCCACGGCGCTCGGTCTGTGAGCCCCTCGCTGCCGCATGCATTGCCAAGGTGAAAGCGATCCTGGTACCTCTTTGCCCGGCTGCAACGTTGCTACTTGCTGCTTGCGCCGTTATGCGTTGCTCATCCAGCACACCATCTCCCTTTTCTGACTTTCAGTGCGCCGGGATGATGATCTTGTCGACATGCAGCGCTCGTCTGCCGGTGCTGTTAGATCGGGCTGCTGCCTGGCAAATCAATGTGAATCTGAATCTGGTTCTGTGCATGAGATAGGAAATCACAATGAAAACCGAGGATGAGCGGGCATCCAGGTGTTAGATCGGTTCCGTCACGTGGAGGGCAAGGCCGCGTAGTGAGTTGGGTGATCTATGCTCCACTCAAGAGCATCTCGTTCCCACCCTACGACGACTAGCCACCGCAGCCCTCAGCATCTGTCGTCTGCACGTCTCTGCTTTGTTGTCTTACCCGCCTGCGCCTCAACTTGAATCCCTTGGCTCAACGAGAAACGAAAAGCAAGAGAGGGCTTTCACTTGCCTGCCTGACTACTGCGGCTTGCGGCGTGGCGTATCTTGCGCTCGACTATCTGGCCAGCTTGCCGATATGGACGTGACCCAACAGCACGCCGACCTGGTGTCGGCGTTTCGATCGAGCACGCCGGATCTTGAGCGTATGCGCACGCAGCTGAGCAAGCTGAAGATTGCGCTGACGGAGCATAATCTGCTGGTGCCGACGGGGTCGGGTGCGTCGGCGGCGGAGCTTAGCGTGGCGCGCGAGGTGCTCGAGATCGGAGCGTTCTGGTCGGTGCGCGTGCGCGACGTCGCCTCGTTCGACCGGTACCTGAGCCTGCTGACGCCGTTCTACAACGACTCGGAGCTGGCCGCGTCGGCGAACCACGAGCCGCTGCTGGGACTCAAGCTGCTCCGTCTGCTCTCGTCCAACCAGATCTCCGCGTTCCATACACTCATCGAAACGCTTCCCGCCAGCCTGGCCAACCGCTCCGAATTCCTCCAGTACCCGATCAACCTCGAGCGCTGGCTCATGGAGGGCAGCTACTCCAAGGTCTGGCGCCTCAGCCGCCAGCAGCCGCCCAGGGAGGAATTCAGCTTCTTTGTCGACCTCCTTCTCCATATGATCCGCACCGAGATCGCCAGCTGCGAGGAGAAGGCCTACGACCAGCTCCCGCTCCAGGATGCCGCCACGCTCCTCTTCTTCGACAGTCTCCAGGAGGTAATGAGCTTTGCCAGCGAGGTACGTACCACCCCCATGGCCGCATCGCAACACCCCCTCGCACCACCCGCTTACTGACCGCACGATCCCTCCCCTCTTGCCACCCCACAGCGCGGATGGCAGGTCAACCCAACGACGCAGACCGTCGACTTTACCGCCGCCAACGCCGCCGCTGCCGCCACCCACATCCCGAAAAAGGCGACGATCGCCTCGAATCTCCTCTTTGCCAAGGAGCTCGAGAGCATCGTCTAGCCTCGTGTACGTCGCTCGTGCTTGGCGCCGCATGGCAGAAAGGTGATGGCGTGCAAAGCGTAAAAGTACATGTGTGTGCGGCTGCCAAGGCGCCGGGGTGGGGAACGTGCAAGGAGCGGCGAGAAAGTGTCCGTGAGATGGAGGGGTATCGAGCGACATGGGGCGGCGCTAGGTAGTGGGCGAGGGGGTGAATCCGTTGATGTAATTCCGGGGCGAGCTGGCGGTGGGGTCGTCGGGGTGCGGCTCGTCAAAGTCGGCGGCGGCAGTGCCGAACGAGGCGGGGGAGAGGCCGAATGAGGTGGGAGAGAGGCCGGCGCTGCGTGTGCCGCTGGTCTGCCAGTCGGGCTCGGAGCGCTCGTCGACCTCCGAGATCAAGTGTGCGCCCTGTGTGTCGCGTGCGCGTTCCAGCTCGGCCTGCAGCTGGCGTGCCAGCGCCGACGTCTCGACGGGCGTCTGCTGCGGCGTGTTCGCCGGCGCCGGCACAAACCCGCACGCCGGGCCCAGATGGCTGCTGCTCGCCCCACTGCTCTGGCTCCCATACGAGCCTGGGCCGCCGCTAAAGTAGGGCGCCTGACCCGTCAGAGGAGGACTGCGCGCAAAGCCAGCGGCATACTGAGACGACTGCGGCTGCGGCTGCGGCTGCGGCTGATGCTGGTACGACGGCCATGCCGCAGATGCCTGCTGCCGAGAGCCGCTGCCGCCAGCCGGATCCAAGCTGCCGGAGAGCATGGCGACATCGCCGTCCAGGGACGAGTGCTGCTGGGCAGACCGTGGATCCCATGGCTGCCTCTGCCCGAACGCCTGATTGCGCCGTGAAACAGACGACGGTGGCGGCGGCGGCTGCGATGACGTGGGCGGGTAGTGAGAGTATTGTGGTTGCTGGCCTAACGACGCTTTAAGCGATTCTCGAATGTCGTTGAGATCATTGCCGCGGTCGCCAGCATGAAAGCCATGCTGCATCGAGCCGATCAAATCATCCATGTTGAGCGCCATGCTGGTGGAGCGGCAACAATGGGTTGTTGCGCGGAAGAGCAGTGAAGCGACGCCAAGTCGGGGTACGTTCTGCCGAGTACAAAGGCTCTTTCGTGCTTGCTACAGGAGCTTGCTGCGGAGAGCCGAGTGTCTGGGGATTCCAGCGATGTGCAAACAGCGGAAGACGGGACAGAGGGGGCAGCAACAGCCCGAACTCGAGCGGATTAGACCACCCAGGCGGTTCAAACCGTGTGTCGGAGAAGGTCAGCTGATCAGCACCACCTAATGCGAGGTTGATTTAGATTCTTTGAGCCGCGATTCCGGAGCTGAGGCGGGGTCGATGGATGGCGGGTGGGATGGCACGGCGGCGTAGTAAGAAGTGGATGCCGACAGATGCTGGCAGAACCCAGAGAGCAGGAGAACCGGGCAGGTGCGATGCCGCGTATCAGATCGAGAGGCTGAGCAGCGACACAAAGCCGGGAAAGCCAGGATCACGGTGAGTGCTGGAGACCAGACCAAGGGACCGAGCAACCACGAGTGACTCGGTGACGAATTCGCAAGCAGGATACGCCGAGTAGGTGGATGCCACAGCGGCGAAATAAGATCTACTGCCGAGCCGAAGCCGGACGATGAGGGAGAGCCTGCTGCACGGACAGCGAGCTGCGGGGACAGGCGCGAGTGCTAGCAAGGCTGAGGGTATGGATGGCAGGCAGAGAAGCAACAGTAGCGGCAACAAGGCGACGACGAGGATGGAGAGGTGAGGTGGCAGATGGGGTGAAAGGCGGTGTGGGTCAGTGTAAGCGTCGGAAATCTCGCAGCGGACGGCAGCCGCTCAACCGGTTCCGTTCAAGAATCAAAGTAACGGCAGAGACAGGCAGACGAGAAGCAAGCCCGGCCAGGCAAAAGGCAGAGTGGCGGCGAGTGGGCCGTCTGGCTCGCCAAGTGCCAGGCCCTGAGTCGCCATTCGCCCATCCGGATTCAAATGCAGTTAAATCAAGTACATACACTAGTCGAAAAAGAGGAGACTACCTACGGCTCGCGAGTAGGGTCCAGCGGGGAGTTCCAATACAAGGGCGAAGCGGGCGCCCGCTGAGCTTAATAGTTACAATTGCCAAAAGGGTATTTGACTCTGGCTTTCCTACTAAGTCTACAATATAGTCACAATCCCACGCTGCCTGCTTCGTGTCGGAACTGTCCGAGTGTCGTTTCTAGCTCGTCACGGTTAGCCGGCCATCGCATCGTCACGTCAGCGGCTGGCCAGTAGGCTCTCACGCTTTGAGTTGGGGGATAGCGCACGCCTAGGCATAGTGCACGCTTTACAGTCAAGTAAGCTGTGGAGATGACTATTATTAGGCCCAAGCGTCTGTGGGGGGTGTTCTTGGTGATTCGGCAGCGAGCAGTGATAATTTCTAGGCTGATCCGATACTCGGAGCTCTAGCCGTGCTGCAGCGCCTAAGATTGGCAGCCGACTTGTGTAAACTGGGAGCAACTTGCAAGCATCCGCAGAGGAATCTGTCAAGCCACCGCTTGTCGTCGTAGCGCGCCAGTGTTGGCTGCTGAGCGTTAGGCATGGCCGATGGCGGCTGCGCACTGGTGTCGGGGACAAGTTGGCCAGCGCGATTCTGTCACGGTGCAGACCGAGGCGACGCTCGCTCCGAGGCAGCGCATAGTCGAGCCGTGCTGGGCAGCTTGCAGAGCCGACTGAGCTCCTGTCACCCCCGCACGCTCGAATAGCAGTATGCGCAGTGCTCGGTGAGGCATGGGGTCGTTGCGCTGGAGAAGCGTGGCCGTTGTCCACGCCCATGAGGCGAGCGTGTGAAAACAGGTTACGTTTTGCTAGGCACAACACCACTGTCGCGTCATCCAACCCCGCCTAGCTTAGTATAGTCTCACGACCTTACTGTTGACCCGTCACAAAGCGTTTGGATCTAACAACACGGTCTTTCTACCCGCTGATCGTGGATGGCGAGTCTTCCAGCTGATGGAAGCGGCGGTGGGCGACCCACATCCAGGCCTTGACGGCTTGGTGGCATTCGTCGCAGCGCACCAGGTCGTCTTGTCCGGCGTCGTCGGGAAGCGACGCGGTGCGGTCCGCCTCGGACACTGCCGCATCGTCGTGCAGGAGTGCGTCAGCTGGTTGCACGTCGTCGCTGGGGAGGGCCTCGGCCTGTTCGGGCAGCCCGAGCCAGGGCCAAACGTCGTGGTCGTGCTGCAGCCAGACCTGCATGGGGCGTGCACAGATGCGGCACGTCAGGCCGGCGGTGGTGGTGGTGAGAGCCAGCTCGTCGTCGCCGATATCGCCTTCGAGCGTGATGCCGTACTCGGCGGCGATCTCTGCCCGCAGGTCCGGCGGCAAACTGTCGAGGATCTGGCGGTCGATAGCTTCCGACTCACCCTGCACATCGTGTCTCTCCAACGTCCGCACGGGGGCTGGCAAATCCGTCGGCGGTGGCAGCAGTTCCGCCGGTGGTGGCAGACATTTGGACGAGGGCGTGGCAGTGAAGAAGCGGTCCAGCGCGCGTGTGGGCCGCGTCTCGCTCAGCTCGAGCGCGGCGATATTGATCAGATTCATCCCGTCGCCCACGATGTCGTCGCCGCCGATCAGCGCGCGCAGCAACGTCCGGCATGCCTTGGCCAGAATCGCCGCCCGCGAGGCGCGCGACCGAGCCAGGTCAAAGACCTCCACCGGCATCGGCGCCTGCTTTGACACCCGGTTCGCCCATCCCTGCCGCACGCTCAGACGCAGCTTCCGCGGGTATCGCAGCCACGTCATGCTTCGCTGCGGCGGCAGGCTTTCCGTGCCAGCCGCTTCCATCTCCGTATAGTCTCGAACGATCACCTCGTCCGCCACCCTGTCTGCGTCATCCTCGGCGTCTCTGCCGTGCGAAACGAGCTGCTGGCTCAGACTGATCGGTTGGTGTTGCACAGAGTCGAGTACATCTTGTTGCTGGTTCTCCTCGATCAGCTCTAGTTCCAGCCGGCGCAGTAGACTGTGGGCGAGCACGTGGATCTGCTGAAGGATGGCGTCACCCCTCAGGCTAGGATACGGATAGGTGTCTTCGATCGATAGCTGAAGCGGGAAGTCGCGGGCTGGCACGACCGGCTCCGCGTCTTTGCCACACAGCAGCCACCAGAGCCGTGCACCGACCACTTCGCCAAACAGAGCGTTCATGGATGGCAGCGACAAGGCTTTGCGAGCAACGCCCACCGTGAGCGGAGGAGGTCTGTCAGTGGCGTCTCGCTCGTCATCCACTCGTTTGCGCGACGAACCAGGTTGGAGATGCTCTCGGATCTTGCCCACGACAACCCTTCCAAAGCCGGTCAGCTTGCGCAGATCGAGCGGGTCTAGGAAAGCCGTGACATGCTGAACAAGCTGGTAGTCCGTGTGGCCTGCGGTCTCGTCCAAAGTGCTGCGGCTGTAGACGGCGGGTGCGAAGACAGTCTGCTGATTCGGCTTATTCAGGGCGCCGACCAGCTTGGACAACGTCTTGCTGTGCGCGATGCCTGCGGAGCAGGTCAGGCCCACCTCGTTCGAGATGCGCTGTCGGAGAAAGTAAGCCAGATGAGCAGCAACCAGCATGCGTTGCTGATATCGGTCGGGCGAATGGATCTCAAGATGTTCTGCCACAGACGGCGGATGGATGTGTCCGGGGGGCAAGCTGGGCCAGGGCTGGTAGTAGAAGCCACCTCCTGGATGGGCACCGGTGTCATCGACGGGCGGCGAGAGATCGAACCACACGTCGGGCTTGCTGTGCGGAGGTAGCTCGCGGTCGGGCGAGGCGAGGGTGTCGAGATGATGGTCGATCATCTCGGTTACGTCGCAGAACAGCTCGTCCATGCCGAGCTTCTCTACCCACCTGTGCCAGACCACGCTGCGCACGAGGCGCCAGACGTGTGCCGAGACCTGGCGGAAGTAGGTAAGATCCTCGCCGTTGACGAGGACCATGTCGGGGCACTTTTTCATGGCATCCTTGATGCTGTCGAGTTTGTTGACGCCGGCGTCGCGGGCTTCGTAGCTGATGGTCGCAACGAGCGCCTTCTGCTGGATGCCGATAGGGATGCCGATGAGCGACGGATCACGCTTGCGGCATGCCGAAACGTAGAAGGCGTCCAGATCAAGCGCAATGATCACGCGAGGCAGCCCACCGGCCGTGCTGCTCTGCCCATCCGCCCCACTGCCCAGCCCCCAGGCGTCCTTCACAGGCGGTGCATAAGTCGGACTGGACGCTAGCCGCTGGCGTTTGGTGGGACCCATGGCGAGCCGTAACCCCACGCAGACCCCATCTAGACACAACAAATGTTCCGCCGCGACGACCCCATTGCTGCCGACTTTGCGTATACTATGCCGCACTTCCTTTCGGTCGGTCTGCGGCTTGCAAAACCGATATGTGCGAATGTTGGGGAAGGGAGGAACGGTACGAATAGTATAAACGGTACGAATGGTATAAACGGTACGAATGGTATAAAGTCGAGACCCTGCAGGTCGGAAGTCGAGAGTGCGAATCTCCATAGTCAGGTTATTGTTCGCGTTCGCTTGCAATTATCGTACTCAGCTCCACCACAAATCTCCTGGTTTCAGCTGCCTACCACCGCCAACGCTGCTAGGCCGGCCTGTCGTCATGATGATAGACTCAGGCTGGCCGGACAAGACATACCAATAGTACGCTTCTAGTTTAGGGGGACACAACTCGAATTGTACAAACAAGGCGGAAATCAGGCAGGGACAGTGGGTGAAGGAGTACAGAAAGGTTGTTTGCACCTTAGGAGACGTATTGGTAGGCCAAGTATGCGACAAGTAGCGCGAGGGGAATGAACATGAAGATGGGGCTATGATGCAGAGAACAAGGGAGTTGAAATGGCGGTCGGTCAGTGTGATGAGCGTGGGCAAGCTGGCATCAGCCGTGTGAGACTCACTTGCTGTTCGCGTTGGGGTTATTTTCGTTGGTGACGGCGCCGCTGTTGGTCTTTGGCTTGGACATCTGCAAGTCCGCCATAGATATGGAGCGAAACGGAGAGAGAAGGATAGTGGTCAGCGAGAATGCGCGGGATCTGCACAGCATAACAGGTGTACTTACGCCGCCTTCCAACTCGCCAACAAGCATAGGACCGAGGAGGTTACGGGCATCCTCAGAGTGGCCTACATCTTCGAAAGCCTCTGTAGCATCCTTTCCAGCCTCGGAGACAATCACTTCGTCTCCACCGGGGTGC
Source organism: Tranzscheliella williamsii (assembly GCA_023212725.1). Classification (NCBI taxonomy): domain Eukaryota; kingdom Fungi; phylum Basidiomycota; class Ustilaginomycetes; order Ustilaginales; family Ustilaginaceae; genus Tranzscheliella; species Tranzscheliella williamsii. Next base: position 84,642 of record JALBYF010000005.1, on the reverse strand, counting down.
TGTGAAACGGTAATCGAACCGAGGCAGGGGTGCGAGTGGATAATCAGCAAGCCGCAGTGGGACAACGTGGGAGGCTGGAGAAATACCCACCTCATCGAGGAAGTTGGTGACGTTGTAGACTGTGGTAGAAGCAGAAGGAAGGCGGCGACGTTAGTAGTTGGTTGAGGCCATCCGATTGTCGCTTGTGTGCAGCGGCCACGGGCGAAAGTCTTACCTTTGCCGTCAATGAGCAACCAAAGATCCTCATGGGTGTTGTGCTGCTTGAGCTCTTCCATGGTGATCTTCTTGGGTTCGGACTCCGACATCTTGAGCTGAGAGGGATAGGACGGTGTGTTGCAGGAGCGCAGGCGGTGGGATGAGAGCTGGGTGGAATGGGGAAAGAACCAAAGGTGTATCAGAAGACAACGACGACACCAAAGAAGATAGCAGCGGCGCCGTGGGAATTGCGCTGTGTATCCTGAATTGAATGTTGGTATGCGCTCGCCTTGCAATTAACTTAGGCCTTGTCTGTGTTCCGAGCGCAGCTCAACCATGCTTTACGGCGTTACGACTTTGCAATTCAGTACTGATTGTCCCGAACAAAGCTCCGTATGCGAATCGGCCTTGTCTTTCGTGGCGTGTATTACAACGGTTGCTTGACCCCAGCTAGACAGCATGCCCTCCAACCTCCTGCTCAAGAGCTGTTCGGCTCGCTTTCAAAATACAGGCTACAAGTTAAGCCACCCTTGGACGCGGCTCCCTTTCAATTGCTGCCCGCTGGATTACACAGATATCAAAATCTCGTTCGTATGCTTTGTACATGTTGATATAGGTTACCGCACAAGACAGCTTTCAACTTTTTACCAGCTTTGGCTTTGTTCCCGCACGGATTTCCAAACACTGATTGCAAACCTTGGTGGGATGATATTCGGGCACAAAGCTGTGGTTGAAAGAAATGGGAGGGCCAATGGCTACGGTGCGATTTTTCATCGTGGTTTGGCACCGCACACGGACAAGGAAATCGCGCCTAGACTTCGGATACTACGGGTCAGATCCGCAGATACCATCCATCCCCGCTTTCGATCCAGCAGCAGCGTGCACATGCGCATGCACATTTGTGAGATGGGTGACAATGTTGCAGGGCCCCAGTCGCGGCAGCAATTTGGTCTTGTCGTCTGGACCTTACGTTTACCTGAGGGACAATTGAATGAATTAAATCTACCCATAAATCAGTGGATAAATGCTGACAAAAAAAAGAGGATATTTAATGCATGCTTCCAAGCTTGAACGGAGCGGCTTGAACAGGGCCGACATCCAACACGCCGTTCCAGCCTGGTACCAAGAGCACTTGTCAGCAGTATACAGGTTAAGTAGCTCCAGCAACGAGACAGGCCGAACCCCTACAGCAACACCAGAACACTAAAACAAAAATAGAATCAAGCGACCCCAGGCGGGCTCGAACCGCCGACCTCAGCATTAACAGTGCTACGCTCTAACCAACTGAGCTATGGAGCCGGAATATATGCGATGCAACAAGACTAACATATATAACGAATTTCTAACAGAATTATATCTGTTTTATGTGTTACTTTCTCACGTCCCGTCAACACTTACCTTGAGACCAAAACATCCAGCTTCGCTCCTGCTGGCCAAACAACCAACGACAGGCTTTTCCCTCAGAGTAAAGCGCGCCGGACCAGTGTCGATTGGGGATCAGCCTCCTGGCCGTGGTTCCCGGTACAGGCTGTTGTGCCGCACCATTGGCTGTGCATCGAGCGTACCCGTGCTTGAAGGCGGCCGGAAGCACCGGATGATCTGCTACGGGGAGCAGAAAGCCTTGCTCTCAAGGCGGCCCGGTACGGAGCAGGATGGGTCTGATAAACCTCGTCCTGAAAGCAGCCATCCTTGTTCTGGATCTCAGAGTTACGTTCGATTGCCTCGACATTCCGCGCCTCTCCGAGATTGGTCAGCATGATCGACGAGTAATTGTCCGCAACCCAGCAGATGGGACAAAGCAGACTGTCGCTCGCCGGCGCGTGGGCAGCTCAAAGCGCCGTGCAGCGCTCAAGGCGGCGCTGACCACTGTGCTCATCTGGAACATCTTTTGCAAGCTCGAGCCACTCGTCGACAGTACCATTGCATGGTTTGTTCCATTTTATGATACATTGAAGACGCTCTTCTTGCTCTGGATGCTCTTTACTCGAAGCTACGGGGCCTCCATCCTTATGTACCGCTTCGTTGCGCCTTCAGTAAGGCCGTACGAAGGCTTCATCGATGGCGCAATCCATCTCTCAGCTACGATTGCAGCGCATATCTGCACGCTCATCGGCCCCGCAACACGAAAGCTCTTACAACCTATCCGAGCGGCACCCAGCATCCTCGCCGATACAACAGAGACATCAGATGCTCCTTCTCCGCCACCAGCACCGAAACGAAAACCACCGAGCATGCCACAGGGATCCGGCGGTTCGGGGTCGAAAGCGTCTTCATCGGCAACAATGCAGAAGGTGCGCAAGGCGGCGTCTAATCCGCGCCAGGTCGAGGAAAAGGGAGCAAAAGCAATTGCGCAGCAGGAGAGGACCAGAAAGGTGCTCCAAGATCTTCCGGTTCCACGACATCCTTTTTCGTCCGCGCCAACTGCGGTCTTGCCCCCGGTCCAGCCAGCACCGAAAAACCACAGTCAAGCCACGGCGAAACCGCCGTCATCACCGACAGCGAATGACCCGCGCCTACCTGCAGCGCTCGGGCCGCCACCTTCCTCTCCATCGGTCTTGAAGAATTTTGCATTCATACCAGGCGTTACGCCGCAAAAGAACACGACGTCCACCATGTCACCCACACCAAAATTTCCGGGCGCTTTTGGCTTCACGTTTGGTAATACCCAAAGCCGGACGAGGACAAACAACCCTTTTCAAGCTCCAAGAATGCCGGCCACATCCAACATGCCTTCGCTCGCCTTGCCGTCAATGCCTGTTGCGTCGGCCTTGCCTGGCGTGAATGGAAGCCATAGTGCGCCGAGCCGCCCAGGGCCGGCCTCTGATGATTACAAGGTTGTTGCTCCCCCGCCTCTAAAACTCAAACCATCGTCGAGTGCACTGAGGCGGCGCAAGGCCGATGTGTTTGGTGTCCCTGTGCCGGGCTCTAGCACTGCTTCCGCCTCGAAGCAAACTCCTTCGGGCGCAATGACGGAAAGAGACGCGACGTATGCCGGTGCTAATGGGGTCAAGAGTATCAAGAAACGTGCAAGGGCCCAAGAGGACGAAGCGACAGATGCAGGTCCCAAATCACCTAGGAAGAAGTTAAGAGCCGGAGCAGCGCCTTCCCAAGCGCCTCTCGTATCAGATGCAGTGAAGACGAGTCGACGATCACCTGCTGTGGCGGCAGTGAAGCGTCCCAAGGCGCCGTCCACATCCACGGGCGGTACAGCGCGGACCAGCAAACCCCCCCGCGCGGCGAAGAATAGCAGCAAGCCCCAACCTCGTTCAAACGCGGCTATGCCTGCCTCTTCCAGAACTGGCATGGTGCAACCTGCCACTTCCCGAGACGTTCCTGCCTCGATAGCCACTGCTACACCGCCTACGAGGCTGACAAGAAGCCGCACCAGGCAGAAGCTAAGCGACTGAGCCCACAGAACCGAGCTTTCCTCTCCCGCCTGTTTGCTGTACGTAAAGCTGTCGGCTCGCACTCTGCACACAATACATATCATTCTGGCCTTATCGGTGTCTGCCTACGGATAGCCGCCGCGTAGTGCATGTCTGGCGGAAATGTTGCAAACGAAGTCGTTTAGACGCGGCACAAAGAGGCTGCCTAATCGCCTAAACAGCTGGACGCTCAAGAGGGCTGTCGAAAGGCTCTGTGTGTTAGATCAAGTTCCCAACCGCCTCTGTGCTTTGCTAGAAAAAAAAAAACTTAGAGAGAGAAAGTAACTTTTGGCAGCTGAGCTCAATTCTTCCAGAATTGCTGTCTTTTCTTCGCATGACCACGATCTGACTGCATCAAGCTAGGTTCGACTTCTTTCTTTCCCACCACTCCGTTCTCTTCTTCAAAAAGGGGGAAGCCTCGGTCTGGAGGCATGACTAGCTTGCCCTCGACATGAACCGCTCTATCACCGGCGCCTGGGCAAACCAGCGCAGCAAGATTTCTCTCAATAGCCCCCTCCCCTCGGTCGCATCCTCTGCCTCGTCTATACCCACACTGCCACCGCCAGGATCTGCGGCTGCTGCAGCACTTGCACGTCAGCAGCAGGAGCAGCAGCAAGAAGCAGGCTCGTCTGCCACCGCTACGGAACGAAATGATGCAACCGGCGCCGCAGACTCTCCCGCAAGCGGCTCTGCTGCACATACACGCCAGAGCTCACCTGGACAGGTCTCCTCGTCTTCGCCTGTCAAACGGAAGTCGAGACCGTCACGCATAGATGCTGTCGCCTCCTCGTCTTCTTCGACGTCCAAGCGAGCCAAGGGCCCACTGAACAAGCTCACCAACACGGCAGACAAGTATCTCCCTCCTGCGACCCGCCTTGCCGACCTGGGTGGCATATCGGGCGCCATAGAGAAGATCCTCGAGCTCATTGCTATGCCCTTGTGCCATCCTGAGATCTATGCCCATACCGGCGTAAAGCCTCCCCGTGGCGTGCTGCTTCACGGCCCTCCGGGATGCGGTAAAACTATGCTGGCTGGGGCTGTTGCTGGCGAGCTTGGCGTGCCCTTCTTGTCGATATCTGCTCCATCGATCGTATCAGGCACCTCGGGTGAATCTGAAAAGACGATTCGAGATACTTTCGACGAGGCTGCTTCCATCGCTCCTTGCATCCTCTTCATCGACGAGATCGACGCCATCACACCCAAGCGTGAGACCGCCCAGAGGGAGATGGAACGCAGGATCGTCGCTCAGCTTCTCACCTCTCTGGATGACTTGAGCTGGGAGAAGACCGATGGCAAGCCGGTTATGATCATTGGCGCCACCAACAGGCCCGATAGCCTGGATCCGGCCTTGCGGCGTGCCGGCCGTTTCGACCACGAGATCGCTATGGGCGTTCCGGATGAGGACGGAAGAGAACAGTAAGTAGACCCTTGTTTGGTATAAGTGTTTCACCGCACGACAGAAGGCGCGGAGCTGGATGTGATGTATAACAACACAACGCTAGCGGCAATGGGCCGTGCTGTGCAGCGAAGCCTTCGGGCTCCCATTCAAGTCCCTGATCCTTTTGTTTCCTGCGGCCATCTTGTCGTTGCGGTGGCGCTGCATACAATTGCGGCATCTGTTGACCTTGCTTTGGCACTGCTTTCTGCCTCTCTGCTTGTGTCCTTTCAGGATTCTTCGAGTCCTGGCCCAAAAGCTTCGACTCGCCGGCGAATTCGACTTCAGAGCCTTGGCCAAAGCTACCCCTGGCTACGTTGGAGCCGATCTAACGGCCCTCACCTCAGCCGCCGGCATCATCGCTGTCAAGCGGATCTTCCAGCACCTCAGCGAGGCCGTTGGTCGCGATGCCTCCTTACCAGACGCTCTTTCTGAAGAGCGTCTCGGGCAGGCTATCGGTTTGGGAGCTGGCACCAGCGAGCCAGATGTCGAGATGGATGACGGGGGGAGCACCAACGTTCGCGCTTCCGACCCGGATCAGACGACGGCTGCGCCGGCAGAAAGGAGCACCATCCAGGGTCAAGATATCACCTCCACCACCGCGACAGCAACGGTCAACGGTGAGGAGGCTGTGCCAACGGCCACGCCGATTTCTACATCCACGAACGTCCGTCCGGCGTCATCCTTTTTCGATGCGCTGCCTGAGCACATCCGCGGTTCGTCGATAGCTTTCTTCCTCAAGCATCATCCAAACCCGCTGACCGAATCGCAGCTGGCTCCTCTTACCATCACCAATGCGGATTTCCTGATCGCTTTGCCAACTGTTCAGCCCTCGTCGAAGCGAGAAGGATTTGCCACGGTCCCTGACGTGTCATGGGCCGACGTCGGTGCTCTGCATTCTACACGCGAGGAGCTGGCCATGGCAATCGTGGAACCCATCAAGCGGCCCGAGCTGTTCCGTTCTGTCGGTGTCAGCGCGTCGTCGGGTGTCTTGCTATGGGGTCCGCCAGGTTGCGGTAAGACGTTGCTGGCCAAAGCCGTTGCCAACGAGTCTCGTGCCAACTTTATCTCGGTCAAGGGTCCCGAGCTGCTGAACAAGTACGTTGGAGAGTCGGAGAAGGCGGTCCGGCAGGTGTTTGCGCGGGCGCGGACCTCGTCGCCGTGCGTCATCTTCTTTGACGAGCTGGATGCGTTGGTGCCGAGGCGGGACGAGTCGCTGTCCGAGTCGTCGAGCCGGGTGGTCAACACGCTGTTGACCGAGCTGGACGGGCTCGAGGCACGTGTGCAGACGTACGTCATTGCGGCCACCAACCGGCCGGACATGATTGACCCTGCCATGTGCCGGCCGGGCCGGCTGGACAAGCTGCTCTACGTCGATTTACCCACGCCCGACGAGCGGCTCGAGATCCTACGCACCATCACCAAGAAGACGCCGCTGGCAGCGGGCGAGGCTGCCGGCACCGTCGACTTGCCCGCCATCGCACACGACACTCGCCTCGACGGCTTCTCCGGCGCCGACCTGGCCGCGCTCGTCCGCGAGGCCGCCGTGCTCGCCCTCCGCCAGACCATCCTCTTCCGCAACGCCGCCGCCGCCGCCGCCCCCACACACCCTCCCCCTCTCCCCGTCGTCTCCGTCACCCACAACCACTTCCTCGCCGCCCTCGACAAGATCCAGCCCTCGGTATCCACCCAGCAGCGCAAGAAGTACCTCTCCCTTCGGCAGAAGCTCCAAGGTTCCGTCCCCATCGAGGCCTCCTCCCGCCGCGCCGACAAGGAGGCCGAGCCCTAGCCGCTGGCCGCTCCCGCCGCTTCGCACCTTGTCCTGTACTTGTATCACAAACGCACCGTATTCCATCACGCAGCTAGCAGCATCTACGACTTTTGCGAGGCAGCTTTGTGTTCAAAGTAAGATTGGGAGCGACGTGCGCGGCCGACCCTATGGGCGGGCGGCTAGGGCTCCATCTCCACGCCCTTGGTGGCGTCGTGGAGGGTGCCGGTGGAGGCCCAGGCGTCGAGGAGGAGCTCGAGGCGGACGGTGGCGGCCTTTCCGCTGCCGGAGGGGTTGTTTGCGAAGGGGGCGAGTTTCGCGCGGAGGCCGTGGTCGAGGAGGAGGCGGAGGAGTTTGTGCATCTGGCGGCCGTAGATGGCGAGGGACTTGGGTCCTGCGACGTCGAGCAGGGTGGCCCAGAGGGCGGGTGCGAGCGGATGTGTGGCAAACGGCGAGGAAGGCACCATGCTGCGCGCGCACCATACCCAGAGCGCGCGCGGGCGCAGATGGGGCGCGACCAGCGACACGTCCGGCTCACCGCCCGTGCGCGCCGTCGGCGTCGTCTGCGCCACGGCACAGTAGAACGCAAAAATACCGCACATCCGGTTCGAGTAGTTCTCGCTCGTCTCCTGGACACCCTTGTACCCCAGCATCTTGCGGTACGCCGCCTCGTCCACCCCCGCCCGCCGCGCCGGCCACACCGCCAGCACCCACGGGCACTTCTTCACCAGCCGCGCCATCAGCACCTCCCCCAGCTCCGTGTGCCCCTCCAATACCAGCCACACGACGACGCGCGCGAGCGGATAGGCAGTGTCCTGCTTCGCCGCCACCTCCTGCTCCGCCTGCCGGATCAGACACTTGGAGAGATGGTTGAGCACCCACGTGTAGATCTCGCCAGACGGCGAAGCCTGCTTCGCTGCCATCAGCACCCCTCCGATCGCCTCGGTGATACGGACGATCTCCCGGCGCGAGTTGGTTAGCTGCCCCACCTTGGGCGTGATCTGGCGCTTCGCAGCAAAGCACTGCTTGCGCAGCTCCGGATTCTGTGAGATCTGGGGCAGCACATTCTGCTTGATGTGCTGGATCTTGTCCATCCACTCGCTGTACTCCTTCTCGGCCGCCTGCTGCACGTCGGCACCGGTCCCACCCATCGCCTTCTCCTTTTCGGCTTGGGCGCGAGCATCTGCCTGACGTGCCTCCTCCTGTTCGGCCTCCTTCTTGATTCGGTCGGCTTCGCCCTCGTGCGCCTTCTTCTCGGCTTCGATCCGTTTCTGCTCCCCTTCCCTGCGTTCGCGAGCCTGCCGCTCAGCCTCTTGCTGCGCCTTCCGCGCTGCTTCCAGCCTGACGGCCTCGGCTGCGGCCGCGTCCTTGGCCTCCTTCTCCGCGGTCTGGATGCTAGCGTCGATGCCCGCCCACAACGCTTTGTTCCGCGCTTCAAAGGCTTCGAGAGTCTCCTTCTCTTCCGCTTCTCTGCGGACGTTGAGCGAAGCTAATAGCGCTTGCACCTCGTCGATGTCCGCGACTGGCTTTGACCTACGCTTGTCCGGCTCTTGTGCGCTGGACAGAGCTGGGAGGATGCTTCCGCCCTTGAAGTGTAACGGCGAGATCGGCGCGGCATCTTCACCACCTCCAACCTCTCGCAATCGCGCAGATTGACTGCGTTTGGCTCGTTCCCATGCTAGTTGAGACGCTGCGCGGTTCCACTCCTCCCATTCGTCAGTAAGGGCGACAGCCTCTATACGGCTGCGAGGTTTGCGTTTCCCACTGTCTCTAGACGAGACTCTTGCTGCTGCAGAGGGACCAACGGGCCATGCTTCTTGCTCGCTGTCCATCAGATCATCTTCATCGCCGACCGAGGAGGTCACCGGAGAAAGCTCTCCATCATCGTCTGAGTCCAAGCCGGCACTGGACCCGGAGGATGACGGCACTTGGTCGCCGTCATCGTCTTCGTCGGACGAGTAGAAGCCTCTTTCCACCTGGCTCATACGCGGCAGCGAGGTGCGCATCCAGGGTGGCGCCGCCCGAGTCCGGCCAGGTGGGGGCTGCTGCGCTCCCGCCACGAGGATGGTCTGTGCAGTCGAAGAAACGGGTGGTCGAGAAGACGACGCATTGCCTACCGCTTCAAAAGCCGGTGTGTGAGCCCTGGTGCGACGCTGTTGGAAGGAGAAGGGGCTCTGCTGGTGTTTGCGGGGAGTTGCGTCTCTATCATGATCGTCCTGAGCATCATCGTGGACGCTGAAACGCAAAGAACTTGCATGTCCCTCGGCACCATCCGTTCTGACACTCTGGGAAGACGGATTGCGAAGGATGCCTCGCCTCTTGGGTTTGCGCGGAGACGTCGACGGCGCAATGACACTCTGGCTGGTCGAAGGCAGGTTGCTCCGCTCGTCCGCCGAGACCTCTGACGCCGAATCAAGGGTAAACCTCATAACGCACCAGTAGACCGGACAGTTTCGAGGCTGTAGTGCTCCGCAAGACTCTGAAGGATGGAGAGAGAGGTTAGCAGATGAAAGCTTCACCGCACGATCAGCCTTTTGACATGTGGTCGATTCGTTTGTGGTGGTTTGATCGCGAACCTAACATCCTTGAACGGCGTTTTCACCGGCGCCGTCTTTCAAGAAGCCGACTCACTTCTTCTCGAGCTTCACCGCTGCTCGACCGTGTCGTCCACGTCACCTCACCATCAATGAGTGTCCAGCGGTGAACATCCGAGAAGCATGATAGATGCTACGGCTGGCCGTCCATCTCCGCTTCGTAGTCGGGTCAGGAACGAGAGTACAGCTTGGTTCGCGAATTAGTGAGCGGTGCAACCTGCCTTTCCTATCGCGCAGGCAAGAACCGCGATCAGTGCTCTATTCGACAAGCATGACAGCTCTCAAGGACGATGATGGCCTTGACACTTTCGGGCCGAGGCCTCCTGCTGGGTATGCAGCGATGAAGGTGTCCGCCTCGCAGATTCTCCTGCCGTTAACCGTCTCCAACAAATGCGGACAGGCTTTCCGATGGAGAGGTATCAAGGTGTGGGAGCCAGTCTCGTCACCGCAGCATCTGGACAATACAAAGGACGTCAAGGGCACCTCCAGTGTAGCAGACCTCGCCAGAGAACAAGGGCAGCGAGGCCAAGTCTGGGACGAGCAGACAGAATGGTCTCTGTGCCTGGCCGACCGAGTGGTCCTGCTTCGTCAGGACGAATACAGAGGGTTCCTGTACCATTGTACGCTGCTAGCCCCAACGATATCGTCCGCCTCGATAGACCAAGTGAACAGGGATACCGAGCGGTGGCTCAACGATTACCTTAGCCTGGATGTGCCCTTGGAAGCCTTGTACCAGGAATGGACCGAGAAGGACAAAGTATTTGCGCGATACGCAGACAGATTTTCAGGGCTACGGATGCTGCGACAAGATCCCTGGGAGTGTCTCTGTGCATTCATCTGCAGCTCCAACAACAACATCGCGAGGATTGGACAGATGGTGCAGAACTTGTGCACCCATTTCTCTCCCGAGCTGTTGACTCACACGTACCCCGCATGCCCTGTCCGAGTTGAAGAGCATCCAGAGCGTGCAGCGGTCGACGGGGAGGTACAGCCGGCGGAAGCCACGATAAGGTACCACCCGTTTCCTTCTCCAGAGGTGCTGGCCGGAGAGGGTGTGGAAGCCAAGCTGCGAGAGCTTGGCTTTGGCTACAGAGCAAAGTACATTGCCCGGACGGCACAAATGCTGTGCGAGAAGCACGCCAACAGCTATAATGACGAGACTGAGTGGCTGTACGGCATCAAGAGCGAAGAAGCCGATGGCATGGCTGAGCCCATGCTTTTGTCTCGTCGATTATCGTCTGCCGCCGTAGCCAGCTGTAGCGCCGATCGGTCGCCACGAAGTAAGCGACGCAAGGCCTTGAATTCCTCCAGCCTCTCAATAGACGAGACGAAGGACGAGACGGGAAAGTCGATTCACTCGGTGCGATCCTATCTGCAATCGCTGCGATTGATGACCTACCAAGAAGCACGTTCGGAACTGATGCAGTTCCCCGGCGTAGGCCCTAAGGTAGCCGACTGCGTTCTGCTCATGTCGCTAGACCAAGCCTCCAGCATCCCCGTCGATCGGCACGTCTTTCAGTTCGCTGAAAGGTGGTATCAGATCCGGAGCAAGAAGTACGAGGAGATCGCCGACCGATTTCGTCAGCTCTGGGGGCAGTATGCTGGATGGGCTCACTCGGTGCTCTTCACTGCTGACTTGAGATCGTTTGCCAACTACAAGACGGAAGGGAAGGTCAAGAAACAAGACACGGAGGGGATGGCTCAGCTGCCATTGCCCGATCAGGACAGTATCATGGCAGCGCACAGCGGCAGCTATCCAACACCGCCTCGCCGCCGCCGCGAGCATCGAGCGGTCCCTTTGCCAGTGAAGACGGAAGGTGACATGCCATCAGTCCACTCACCACCGCGCTTGGCCACCCCTGACGCTGTGCCGCAGTCTCGACCCAAGCGGAGGCCTTCCGAAGAGGCAGCCTTTGCTGGTGCGCAGCCCGCCTCGCTAGCAGAGCGCATCAAAAGTCGGCCAAAGCGATAGTCACGTCCTTACACACTATAATAGTCATCTTGTAGCAGCTGCTTATGCAACAGTTCAGCGCTGGCGGCTGATCCGGCTCGATATCGATCTGGATCTGATCGATCGATATCATTGAGTCCGCGGCAGGTGGATCAAGACAGTCATCTAGGATCGTAGAACAGTCCTATGGCCGCTATATACTACAGTGCTGTATAAGGGAAACATGCTGTAGGCAGGGCTGAGTCCAGGCTACTTTCGGGTGCGGCGGTTGGCATTGGGGTTTTTGCGTCCGTGTCCGATCACGGGCAGGTTTGGCTTGTCTCGGCCTGCAAACTGGTTCGAGAGGAAGATGTCTCCTGTATCCCACGCTTCCTGATATCGCACCGACAGCGAGTCCTTGCCCGCCATCATGGCCTTTTCCATTGCTTTCTGTTCCTTTCGCTTCCTCGACGCTTCCTTCGCCAAGGCTCGCTGCCATTCCAGCTGGTCCTCACGCAGGATCAGGCCAGAGCCACCTGTCTTGCCGCCAGATGCTGAACCCGGCTTGGGTAGGGGGATCGAGTACTTGCTTCCGCGCAGGTTAAATTGGTAGTTCTTCTTCATGTGGAGCTGGACACCGCCCTTGGCGCTGTCGTCGATGGTGACCCCGACCTTGGTGAGCGTGGCGTTGCCACATGTCGGGCAGAACTTCTTCTCCATGTCCTTGCAAACCTTCATGCATGCGTGGCAGCGCAGCACGAACGACTTGACCGAGCGGACCCGGGCACCGTGTACGCCGATCAACGAGAGCCCCATCTGCAGAAGCACGTTCTGCACCGCGAAATCACCCGTGATGCAGGCTACCGTCATTCGGCCGCCGGCAGAGACATTGCCAAAGCTATCCCACGGCCGCGACTGGATGGAAGGATCGTTGTAGTCTCGCGAGACGCGGCCCGTCGCCTTGGCTTTTCCCTTGGTCTTGCCGGACTCGACACGTTCCCACCCTTCCTCCACCGGCTCCTCGGCCTCGAGCAAGTCCGCAGGCTCAGGTACCGCGCTGGTCGCTTTACTGTATTTCCATCCCGGCAATCGGCTGTCATCGACGTATCCCAAGCTTACGTTTTTGGCCTTCTGCACGTTATCCGGTGTGATCCATTCGGTTCCATCGTCCTCTTCTGACTCTTCGCCCTCCTCCTCTACCCAGTCGGCATCCGGATGGTCTTCCGAAATTGGTGCAACATCGATTCTCGTGTTCTCCGGCGCATTCTCCTGCGGTGTCTCGCCATCGCCGACAGAAAGCTTTGTTTCGAGCTCGGCGGCCAGTCTCTCCTGTTCCTTGGCTTGTTTCTTGGCCGCCTTCTTCTGGAAGGCCTCTCTGCTCCTCTCCTTCAGCAACTCGTCGACTGTGAGCCCCTTCGCCTCAGCGTCCTCCTCCAGTCTGCGTTGCTTGGCAGCTGCCTTTTGTTGGCGTTTCTTTTCGATAGCTGCCTCCCTAGCAGCCTTATTGTCCGCAGCGCTGAGGCTAGCGTCTTTGCTCGTTTGCTTCTTTTTGGCGTCGGGCTCTGTGCGGATACGTTTGGTGCCGTGGCGTGCCACCTCTCTTTCGTAAGTCAAGGCAATGACCTCGAGATCCTGCTTTGAGAGGACGCCAATGTCACCTGTCTTCTTGGCGAATTCGGAAACAGCCACCATGCTCGCGGCGGAGGGCTCGACAATATGCAGCTGAAAGTCGGGCCGCAATCGCAGAGAGCTGAGGTATTCACGAGCGGAAGCATGCTTGATCTCCTCGATCACCCGCGGTGGAATATAGTACTCCGAGGCCAGACCATCTAGCGGCGCTCGCATGATCAAGGCGCCGGCGTCAAGGATCAGCGTGTCAATCCTAGGCTTCGTCACCCTTGATCCTGCATCGACAGGTGATTCTCCTAACTCAGAGGTGTCGTTTTTAGTCCTTTCCTGTGGGGACGAAGATCCAGATGCCTCGGCATTCGCAGCAGAAGCGGCCGAAGCCGAAGCAGCAGCCGGGGCCCCAGCGGCAGCAGCGGCAGCGAATGTCGACATGTGTACGATCGCAGAAGATGGGCTCGTAAACGTTTCTGATGATGGTTGTAACAAAGCCAGCTATGGTGGACTCCAAGGTGACGCTCACCCGACTAAGATCTTCGCAAGTGGTCATACCAACTTTTTCCTTGCCATCATGCATCTCCAAAAATCTTCGAAAGTTTCCCAGCGGCCCAGCATAAAAGGATCTGTCCGTCTTAACAGCGAAGAGCCCTAAGGTAACTCTAACACCAACTCGTGGGCCAAAATTCATGTGGAGGGTTCGGTTTCGGAAAGAAACATCATGCATGCAGGGACGACGCCTTGCTTGTGCTGTTGAAGACGGCCTCCGTCAGGCCCTTGTACTCGAGCTGTCATCATCGTTTCGACCGTAGCTTAGCAACCATCGCAGGCTTGATGGGAAGATTGAAACGAGCTATGATGTCCGGTGACCTTCCAGATGAGATCCTGTTCTCCGTCTTCCGCCTGCTCAATCCACTCGGTTTGGTGGCGGTCCTTCAGTGTAACAGGCAATTCTACCGGGTGGCGACAACACCGGCTTTGTGGGAGTTGCCATACTTCCTACGATGGACTACTGGGGAGGCAAAAAGGGAAAGGGAGCGGGGTGTTGCCGCCTGGAGGAGGCAGAAGCGCTTCAAGATCCTTAAAGAACATGCTCTTCATGCGGGCCTGCATCGAGGCATCACCCTTGATCCCGCCGCACCTTTCAAGTACCTGCAGATCGGAGCAAGCGCAGAAGCCGACTTCGACCGCTCGATTGACTTCTACCGGCTCTTTATCGAGAGAATGAGCTCAGATCAGGAGGTCATCGATGCCCTCTACGCTCAGGTCGAGTCTACATACGGCCGCATACCAGCGGTCGAGAGGCTTGTGCACCGTTATGGAGACGACGCCAAGGATATACTTAGAGCCGTAGTGGATGCTCAGAGCAGCTGCCCCTCAGAGAGCGGCTCGTCAGAAGTCCTGGAGAGCACAGGAACATTATCTCACAATACTGATGGATACCGCATTTCGGCGTACCGCGCCCACCTCCCCACCACGCTACGATCCGATACGCACCACCTGGTGCTTCTTCATCATGCTAGAGAGTGGCTTGAGCATCTGCAGCGACGCAAGCCCATGCGCGATCTTGCCTCGTTCGACGCCACGTTCCTACGTAGTCGCGGAGGCTTCCACCCCGATTCCGGTCCAAGTGGCGGCTTTGGCGAGACCGAGACCGCCATGTCTCTACTCACCATGTTTCGCGGCGGGGAGGCACACTACGTGCAAGAACAGCTCGACTTATGGGCGGCGGCTTGCGATCTCTATCTGCAGGAGTGCATGGCCGGTGACACCGTCGGGTCTGCGACCGAGCGCGCGAAGTCGATGGCTTTGGCGATCTGTAACTTTATGGTGGACCATGGATTCCGAGGAGCGCGGACCGACGTCTTCCACGACCTCGATAATCACTTTCTCCACTTTTGCTTCACGACCAACCGAGAGACGTTACCTCTGTCGTTGACGCTCATCTTTTGCGGCATCGCCAAACGTCTCGGCTTAGATGCATCGCTGTGCAACTTCCCGATGCGCATCCTTGCCGTTGTCCGCGGAGACCCTTCCAACTCCATGGCTGGTCCCGGCCAAGGGATTGAAGCCGCTCCAGCCGACGTGTTCTGGCTTGACATTGCTGAATACACCTCCGAGGCCTATGCTGCGATCCAGCCTACTCATAGCGACGTTTTTCACAGGAGCGAATCATGGTCACAACGCAGCCCGCCTATCCTCGGGCGCGCTGACCTAGCTCAATGGGTGGAGCAGCTGGGTGTACTGCCATCGGATGACTTTTGGAAGCCAGCTCAGGCTCACAACCTGGTCGTCCGGGCAGCAAGAAACATTGTTGCCAGTGTACAAAGAACGCAGGTGCTACCTCGTACTAGCACAAGCACCGCTCGCGCCACAGCTGCTATAGACCGCAGCCGGCGCATGGGTATACTTCAGCGCCAGTGGGCCGACACGCCCCGCATCGACTTGATCTTTTTGAACTCGCACGCTGGCTCGAGAGACGCGGTGGGTCAGAGCCTCATTTTTAAGAACGTGAAAGCAGGGCTAGGCCACCTCGGGCCGGCTCTGTTCGACGAGGATGATGCAGCTTGGCACGTTGCGCGGCAGTGGAGGTCCGAGTCTCTGTCCATGGTCTTTGATTTGGACCGCAACGCCACAGCGCGGAATGCGGCGGAGCTGTTCCAGACGTGGATGGAGGCGCGCAGTCTCGACAACGACTGGACCCGCGCCACCTACTGGCTCACGAAACGGGCAGATATCTGGTCGGAACACGACCAGCAGGCATCCATGTACGCGGCCGCCAACAGCTTCATCCGTCTGAGCAACGAGCTGGGCGAGCGTGGACCTGACTGGATCGCCGGTCTCTTGCAGAGCTACTTCATGCTCGATGTCGGCGTCATTGAGCAGGACTTCGTCGGCGCTTCCACGACGCCGGACGTCGATCCCTCGTCGCGTTCGCAGGCAGCGGCCGAGGACGAGACATTGGAGTCAGGAAGCGAGTCGAGCGACGAGGCTGCGTTTTCCAGCAGAGCGGAAGGGCAGTCACAGACCTCAGGGACCGGTGGCGAGGCGCCTCATCGTCCGTATGTCAGCAATGCCCGCATACGTTCCATGCTGCGGACCATACTCGCTGATGTCCGGGACAAAGACCGGGAAGAGCCCAAGGCGAATCGGCGGCCGGGCCGTGCAGCCAAAAGCGCGCGGGAGAGGCAGAGAGCGCGAAGGCAGAGTACCACTGACGTTGGTCCTTCCTCTGCCGCGTCTGAGCAAGGCGAAGAGACTGAGGCACTGCCGGTGCCTGGTCCGTCCGCCGCGGTAGACGAAGAGGAAGAGGAAGACCAGGTGGACCCGGTCAGCCACCGGGTAGGTACGATCTTCCGGCACCGGACGTATGGCTACCTGGGCTGCATTCTAGGCTGGGACCCGTACTGTGCGGCGCCCGACGAGTGGATCCTGAACATGGGGGTAGACCGTCTGCCAGCGCCGGCGGCACGGGGGAGCGGCAGTGCGGGACGGCAACAGGGCGGGAACGGGGGGCGGGGGGGTGTGTCTCCCGAGTCGCCGGTGGGGGCCGAAGGCGAGCCGGGGGCGGCGGGAGCGCGGTCGACACGGATGCGGTGCGAATGGCGCGGCGGGCGGCATCAGCCGTTCTACCACGCGCAGGTGGTCGACAGCACGCGCCGCTACGTCGCCGAGGTCAATGTCGAGCCGCTCGCAGGCCCCATTTGGCTCTACGGCCAGCCGGCCGACGGTGCCCGCCCTGCGCCACCTCATCCCGCAACCCCGCGCGCACACACCGAGGACGACGCAGAATCAATCCGCAAGCTCCTCTCGATCCGTGGCCTCGGCGAATTCTTCCGCTGCTTCGACCAGCGTCATGGCCGCTTCCGCCGCAATCGCGATGCCGTCGCCATGTTCCCCGACGACGCGTCCGACACGTCCGACGACGAGGCAGAGCCGCTCGAGCCGCAAACGACCAGGCAGGTCCCGCATACAGCGGCGTGACGCCCCGCCACACTGCCACAGCACAAACCGCGTCGAAACATGTATCCAACTCCGCAAGCGGGAAGTCCCCTGCCGCAGACTGTACGTCGGCGTAATGCACAGCGGCACACAAGCGCACATTATCACTGGCGACACACGGCACACGGCCACGGCTGTGGATGCTAAAGTATTCGGCGAGGGATGGGCAGGTTTACTGTTCGACGCCGGCGCTCCGATACCAGCGTATCGTGCCGTCGTTGCTGGCGGTAACGAAGCGCGAGCCCTGACCGAAGCCGGTGAGAGGGGCGGTAGCGGGCGGCTGAGCGACGGAGGCGGGTCGGGCCGGCTGGAAGCAGAAGGCGCGGAGGGTGTCGGCCTCGGTGCAGGTGCAGACGCAGGTCTTGGGATTGACGCCCAGGTCCCAGAACTTGATCGTCCTGTCCATGGAGATGCTGGCCACGACGCGCGCTTCGGCCGCTGGCGAGGCGGCAACCGGCACCGGCCGCACGTCCAGCACCCATCCGCGGTGGCCCGCCAGTGAAGCCACCATGCCGCCAACAGCGAGACGCCCGCTGTCGTGGCTGCTGTAAGACGCACCGCCGGCAGCGGTGGCGGAAACGTGCAGACGAACATCGTGTACCGTGACGTTGCGATCGTCCGCGCCGATAAAAAGATGGTTATGCGAGAAGGACACGGCACGTACAGGCGCAAAGTGGTCAGCGTACCTCGCCACCAGCTCGATCTGCACCTGTCCGCCGCCCTCCCCGTCCCCGTCCACCAAGTAGAGGAAGACCTCGCCTGTGTTGGTCCCCGCGGCCAGCAGCGTACCTGTAGGGTTGAAGGCGATCGCCAGGCCGAATGCGTCCTTGGCATTATGCTCCGGAGGGAGGGGCGCCTGCGCGACAAGGCTGCCGAACTCTGCCTGGGGAGACTGTGTAGTCGTGCCGCCATAGGGGATCGCGTGGAGGGAGAGCTGCGCTCCGGCTCCGATGGCAGCAAAGACGGGCATGGTCGGATGCAGAGCCGTTTTCCACGCCTCCGAGATGGCGGGCGAGGCGCCATTGCTGCTGCCTACCGGGCCAACCTTGGCCGGCAGCGAGTCAAACTGCTCGAGAAGCAGCAACTGCGGCTCTTGCACCGGCAAGGAAAGCGGCGCTTCATCTGTACGGGCGAGCTCGTGCTGTGAGAGCTGAGGCTGGCTGGACTCGGGATCTGCTGCTACGGCAGGATTGGCGAACGGCGACAAATCCCAGAGAGCGATGCCGCCATCGATAGACGAGGTAAGAGCAAGGCTTCCGGAGCTGTTGGTGGTGATGCAGTGCAGCGCGTTCTGATGCGGCTGGGGCAGTGGCCGATATGCAATGGCGGTGCTGGCGTCAAAGACCTTGAGCGTCCCCGAGCAGTCTCCCGAAAGGACAAGCCCAGCCGAAGATGGAGAGGGCGCCCAATGTATCGATACCACCGGAGACGTATGCGACTGCGACGGCAACGACTCCTTGTCTGATAAGTACTGCAGCGACTGCGCAGACGCAACATCGGACGGAAGGGGTTGCAAGATGCCATCGTCAGACCGCCAACGCCGAAGAGTGCCAACTGCTCACCAAGCCTACGACCCACTTACCATGACAGCCCTCCGTCTCGCCGGCGGAACTCAGCAATGCCTTTGAGGTGGCGGATGTGGCGGATGTGGCGACGGTGGCGATGGTGGTGCTGAAGGCGTTGATGACAGCGACAAGCCAAGCGCGGCAAGGCCGACACCGCCATCTTCCTTCTCAACTTATCACTGTGACTTCCAGGTGAATGGCGTTGTGATTTCTGCGTGGAGGCGCCGCGGGATCGCCGAAAGCCGAAATTCCCACGCATCTCAGCAGCGAGGCGGCTTAGCCGTAACCAAGTAACTTTATTCGCGGCCTGTCACAGTCACCTATCATCCCTTATCACCACCTATCATCACCCTAATCACTCACTACCTATACGCAGCATCGCCAGCTGCCACCAACATCGTCTTACGGTTGGGAGGGTTTGCCACCCGACCCGTCTCTCGAGATGGTCGTCTGCAAGTTCTTCCTCCAGAACCGATGCGCTTATGGGAACAACTGCAAATTCGAGCATCCGCAGGGAGGTGCTCATGCCAGCAACCGCTCTGGCTTTGGCCAGAGTTCGTTTGCGCCGCCATCGGCGTTTGGTGCTCCTAGCACGCCAGCCTCTGCCTTTGGTGGCGGGGGCGCATCCGCGTTCGGTGGTGGTGGGACGCAGGCGCGGCCCTCTGCGTTTGGCGGCGCTACGCCTGGTTCCGCCTTCGGTGGGGGCGGCACAGGCAGTGCATTTGGGTCGCCTTCTGCATTTGGGTCCACCTCTGCTTTCGGCACCAATGCTGGTGGCTTGCAAAGTGGTGGAGCATTCGGTAGCAATACAGGGACGGTGCCGGCGGGCAGACCGGCAGCGTCTGCGTTCGGCCAACCATCGTCTGGCTCGGCATTTGGCAGCACCAGCGCTTTCGGTGCG
This sequence comes from Tranzscheliella williamsii, assembly GCA_023212725.1. Classification (NCBI taxonomy): domain Eukaryota; kingdom Fungi; phylum Basidiomycota; class Ustilaginomycetes; order Ustilaginales; family Ustilaginaceae; genus Tranzscheliella; species Tranzscheliella williamsii. The sequence continues at coordinate 65,204 of JALBYF010000005.1, read as the reverse complement.
TCAGCAGCGTCCGCCGGCTCTGCGTTTGGGTCCGGCACGGCGCCGTCCGCCTTTGGCGCCGCTTCGACACCTTCGGCGTTCGGGGCGAGCGCAGCTGCTCCCTCCGCGTTCGGCTCGACAATGGCCCCGTCCATGTCGGCGTTTGGGTCTACAGGAACAGCCTCCGCCTTTGGCGCAAGCAACGCGCCCAGAAGCGCCTTTGGTGTAAGCAGCACGCCGGAAAGCGCCTTTGGCTCCGCTCCGAATGCGTTCCGTTCACAAAGCTCGACAGCACCACCAACGTCAGCGAGTGCCACGGCGCCATCTACATTCGCATCGCTCAACCCGTCCGTGCCATTCTCAACCAAGACACCACTGCACGCCGACTCGAACCAGCCAGAAGTGATGCTGGAAGCCAAGACGATCGCTGACGACCTCGGCCCGCATGGGCGCCCGCTGTACAAGCTCACCGCCTACGGCCCGGCCCGTGGCGAGCCCAACTTGATTGGCGGCAAGGACGTCAGTCAGGACGAGCTGCGGCTGATGGCATATACGGCCCGCGGCTCCGGCCAGGAAGCGGCCTACATCCAGCACGAGCAGAAGCTTTTCTCCGAATCCGATGCCGCGTACCGGCAAATGTTCTCCAACACCAACAATGCGCTGCAACAGGCGCTGCGCAACCGGGCCGACAAGAAGCAGCAGCAGCAGTCACAGCCGTCACAGCAGGCGGGAACAACGGCGGCGGGTTCGGCGTTCGGGGTAGGCAGCACGCCAGCGCCTGCCTTTGGTGGGGGCGCCAGCGCGTTTGGGCAGCCGTCAGCGTTTGGGTCCCCGGCACCGAGCCCTGCGTTTGGCCAGACGGCCTCCGCGTTTGGGACGGCGCCGGCGGCGCCGGGTTCTGCGTTCGGAAGCACGTCTGCCTTCGGTGCGCCTGCCACGGGTAGCTCTTTCAGCGGCAGCGCGTTCGGCCCGCCGGGCTCCAGTGCGTTTGGCGGCGCATCTGCGTTCGGCCAACCAGCGCAACCGTCGGCGGGAGCGTCTGCCTTCGGTGCCTCGGCATTCGGCACCGCTGCTCCCCCGCCGGCGCCGTCGGCTACCGTCGTCGACGCATACCAGGCCGACGCGCCGCGGCTCGACGACCTGCCAGAGCCCATGCGCGCCCTCTTCACCGCCGACCACTTTGAGTGGGGCCGCGTCCCGCTCGTCGAACCGCCGCTCGAAGTGCGATAGCGCAGCCCACGATCGCACACACTGTGCAGCATCCACGACGAACGGATTGTGTGTAGTAGGGACAGATGCTGGGGGTGGGGGTGCAGCTTAGCAGCCGAGGTGGATGCCGTCCGCGACGCAACGGACGTCGGTGGCGGGGCAGCGATTGAATGCGAGCATCGCGGTGAGGCGCTGCGGGGTGCGTCAGTACCGCTGCGCCGGGCGTCGTGCAGGATAGAAAGCTTACCGAATTTGCCGTCGTTTCGCCGTTTTGCCCAGACAGGTCGTGGAGCGTGACCATGTAGACGTCGCGCGAGCCGGCGGGCCCGCGGCCCTGCTGCTCGTCGTAGCACTTTCGCGCGTCCAGCTGCGGCGTATTGCCGTCCTCGCGCAACGAGTCGCCAGACACGCACGACGTCGTCGCCGCCACCGCTGCACCCAGTGTCAGTACCGCCGCTCTTCACCTCGCCCGCTCGGCCGCTACCTACTGCACGAATATTGTGTCCCGCCCAGAGCAGGAAGAAGGCCGTCGCCCGCCACCGCCGCCACCAGTCCGGCCAACAGAGCAGCCTTGCAGAACCACATCGTATAGCGTATAGATATGAGAACAGCACGGCCGGCCATCCGCACTGCACCAGCTTGGGTATTTATACCGGCAGCCACCGCCTCGAAATGAAACAACACGCCTCTGCCCCGCCGCGGCTGCCCACACGCGTTATATCATTTCGAACCGCATTCCCCACGTCGTTAGCGTGTGTTGAGTGAGCTCCCCACATCGTTAGCGCCTGTTGAGTTCGATTCGAAGCACACTCGCATCGCATCCCGAGCTGCGTCCCGACAGAGTGTGGCTGGCAGATTTGCTAAGCGGGGACGTTACAGCGGCGCGGGAGGGGTCGGGGGGCTAGATTCATTCATGGGGGCAGTGACGTCAGTGGGGGGTGTTAGGATTGCGATGTCGACGCGAGCGCCGACGCCGGGCCAGGTGTCGTCTGGGGCGGTATCGAGGTGGCCGAGGATGTGGGCGGGGGGGAGTGAGTGGTGGGGGGGTGTTGCGCGGGCGGGGGCGGTGTCGATGCGTTCGCCGGGGCGGGAGCCGGTGAAGGCGGGGAGGCGGGGGGGTGGTGTGGGAGCGGGGGTGCGCGGGGGGGCGTGGAGGGGGGCGGGGGGGAGGATGCCGGCGGCGAGCTGGGCGTGGTAGTGTGCGCTGCGGGCGCGGGAGAGCTTGGCCAGGACGGTCGAGACCCAGTTGGCGTCGGTCAGCGGCGACAGGTCGTCCGGGCGGTACGGCGGGAGGTGCGCCCGCACCGCCGCATACTCCGCCTCGCTCCCCGAGCATTCCCGAACCAGCCGTGGACAGCGACCCCCGCCGCGACCCTCCGGCTGCCCGCCGGCCGTCTCGGTAAACTGGCAGTAGATGCGCGTGTCAAAGACGCGAAAGAGGACATCGTCGACGCGCAGGAAGAAGCGCTGCAGCACCAGAAAGCCCGACGGCATCACGCGCACCTTGACACTGACCATCGAGCTGCCATTGTCCGCCAGCTCGTCTTCGAACAGAACAATGTCGTCGTAGAACAGAATGGGCTCGCCCGACGACGCGCCCAGCCTCTCGACCGGGATGCGGTCCTGCGCTGGGTCGGTGCCCGGCTGGAACCATGCCTCGCCTCCACTCGCACTGGCTCGTGCCGTGTCGCCCGGCGGCGTAGCAGCCGTGCCCGCAAGCAACGCGGGCGGCAGCGTCTCCCCGACGGCGCCAGCCCAGGTGGTGGAGTAGGTCCAGTCGTATTCCTTGGCCGCGGTGATGTCGGCGCCGCTCGTCTGCGCGGCGACCGCCTTCTTTGCCACATCCGGGCCAAAGTGCGACGACGCAGACGACGGACCAGCAACGGCGGCGGCGGCGCTTGCGGGATCGGTCGACCTTGTCGGGGGGGTGCCGTGTTCAATGGCGTTGGTGTCGGCGGTGGCGGCGAGCTCGTTGCGGCTCTTGCCCCACTCTTTGGCGTAGGCGACTTTGATGGAGCTCTTGGGCTTGGGCGCTGGTCTTTCGCCGGCGAGGCGGGAGGACTTGGCCGGCTTGGCGCTCACGCCGGTCGACGACGCCTGGTCGCGGCAGTCGATGCCCGGCAGCCAGTTGGCCTGCTTGACGCCGTCGACCGAGCGCAGCGTCCGCACTGCATCAAAGCAGAGCGAGAAGCCCGACTGGCGATGCAGCAGGACGAGGCAATTGTGCGGGAACGCCATCTCGGGCGGCGGGATGCCCAGCGTCTCGGAGAGCGCGTCCATCTCGGCGCTCGACCCAATCGGCCCGCTGGTCACCTTGATGCTCCAGCCGCCAACATCGATGCCCCGCGTCGTCGGACTTGGCGTAATGGAAGGGGCAGTGCTGCTCGACACCGCCGTTGCATGCGAGCCCGGCGACGCAGCCTGCCGGACCGAAGGCGGCGGCGCACCAGCAGCGGTGCCCACGCCAGCAGGGCCGCTGCTGTGGTGCGTGGTCGTGTACCCCGACCCCGCCGTCCCAGCATTGGCACGGCCGCTGTCAACAGTGCCATGCCGAGCAGCGGTAGGGAAGCGTGTCGGCTCCATGGCGGCTCGTCGTCTGCTCTCTACGCTACGAGCAGGATGTGGTGACAAGGCAAGCTGCATCAGTCAGTGAGTACTGCTGCGGTTCAGCTGAGAAGTGCAACATTGCGGGCCAGCTTCTGTTAGATTCGGCTCCCTTGCAGACATGCTCTCGACTCACAGCTTTCCCTCGCCCCTCGGATTCGGGTTTCAAGAGTATACGGTATGGACGGCAAACTGATGCTAGAACTGCGAGTATGCTATGTATTGATGGGCTAGAGTACATGGAGGTGTCGAGAGCGATAAAGGAAAAGCAAAGAGCGGGAAATATGACTAAAGGCAAGGAGGGCCGCCGGACCGAGTACGGCAAGGTCATGCCAAGGGGCGCGGCTATTTCTTGGCCGTCCTTCTCTTGATGTTGGCCTTGGCTCGCTCCATCTGTTTCTGCTCGCTGCGCTCGCCCTGGAGGGTGGACATGATCTTGTCCATCTTGCGCTTGTAGGTCTGGTCTTCCTTCTCGGTCTCCTGCCGGCGCACGTCGGCGAGGAACTGATTGTCGCGGCGCAGCTCGCGGATGGCGCCCTTGCGCTCCTTCTTGATCAGCGCCTTCATCTTCTGGATCTGGACGCGTTCCGTGTCTGGGTCCAGCGCGCCCTTTCGGTCCGGGTTGTAGCCCTGCTGGTCGAACTTGGGCACCTGCGACGAGATGGCAATCGCTCGGTGCGCCTGCAGGCGCAGGTAGCGCCGCGACGAAGAAACCATCCGCAGCTGGCGCTCCAGCTGCTCCAGTGTCGAAGCGACGTGCGTCGACCCGGTGGCGATGCTGCCAACGAGCGTCTTGAACGGCGTAAACATCTCGACGAAGCCGGTCGAATCGCTGTACAGCTTGCTGAACTCGCCCAACAGCGTCACGGCGAGGGACAGCAGCGTGGCTTTGTGCTCCTCAGCATCAGTCCCACCCTGGGAGGCAACCAGTGACGGCAAGTCGACAGCTGCAAGCTGCCCAATCTCCATCTTGCCGTCCACAAGCCGCAGTGGCTGGCTGTGGGCGGTGTCCAGGTCGGCAGTCGGGATGCCGTACTCTTCAGCTGCTCCTCGGATCGTGTCCAGACTCTCGGGCTGGAGCGGAGACAGGATGGCGATGGCAGAAAAGAGGAAGTTGAGCGCTTCGGGGAAAAGCCGCTTGCTGTCCTTTTCATGCGACGCTACCATCGAAGTCAGGAACAAGCCCGAGGCTACGTCGCTGACGCCGCGGATCCGGGCGTGGCCGAGGTACTGAGCAATGAGTAGCGCCATGGGTGTGGTGACTGCATGCGTTTTGTCCGAGGTAGGCCAGACAGCACCAACGATCCTTAACAGGGCCAACTCCGGCAAGCCTGGCCAGGTCCGGGCATCTTTGTCCGTGGCACCCTTGGCGAGCCCGCGGGAGAGGTTCCTCTGCATCAGTGCCAATTTGGAGACAAAGTGCTCTGCCGAGGCGAGCGGATAGGACTGAGAGAGGTGAAAGATGTGCGGGATCAGAGCATTCACAATGGCAAAGGCGAGCTTGGCGGGAGACAGGTGCTGCTGGGCCCGTGCTGCCCAGTGCAGCGCATGATCGATGAGGACGCCAATCAGAGCTTGAAGCTTGTACTTGTTATCTTCCGCCAAGCTTGGATGATGGAGCGTCCGGATGCGTTTGATGACGATCGGAATCAGCTTGGGGTCGATCTGATGCTTGTCTAGCATCGTCAGCAGCTCGTCGTGCGTAGACGGACATGCAAAGGTGAAAGGAAGCTTGCTGGTAGACGCTTCGCTCGCTGCCTTTTTTGTTGTCGTTGTTGTTTTCCCCTCCTTGCCAGCTTTCTTGCTGACCCCGCTTGAATCAGTCAACGCTTCGTGCTCACCCTCTTGTTCCGAGTCTTCGTCCTCGCCGATCTGGATGGCGCCATCGGCATCGGCAAGATCAGCAAAGTCGTCGTCGTCGTCGTCTTCGTCGTCGCCTTCGTCGTCTTCGATCTCTTCATCGGCGGAATCGGATGCTTCCGCTTCCGATTCCTCTGCTGCAGAGTCTGCACTCTGGTCGGTGTCTTCGTCGACAGCGCCATCCTCGGCCAGACCGGATCCCAGGCCGTAGACTTGGCCCGCCGTCATGCCGTCGAGCTCGAAATCGTCGTCGAGATCGTCGCCCTCACCTGACCGTTTGGGTTGCGACGACTTCTTCCGTTTCTTGCGGCTGCCTGATGGCTGCGCGTCGTCGTCGTCGTCACTTTCGTCGTCACTGTCTCCGCGCATGCGTTTAAGGCGCGCCTTTTCGGCTTTCACAAGCCTCTTGGCTTCGTCAGCGGCGAGCTCCTCTTCGCTCTTGAGGCGGTCCTGGGGCTTTGCTCGTCTTTCGAAGGCCAGCTCGCGGACAAAGGTGTCGTAAGAGCTGAAATCTTTCTTGGCTGCCTCGTTGTCATCTTGCTTGGTGTTCGCCGCCGCTGCAAGAGGCGTGGCTTTCGCCTTTTCCTTGCTCTCCTTGTCTGTCGTGGGAGGCTGGACAACGGGTTGCTCAAAGAGCAATCCGCGGATATCGGCCAGCTCGCTGTCGAGCTGTTCGCGCAGATCATCATCGGCATCCTTGACCTTTTGCCTTTCGAGCTTGTGGTATTTGGACTTGGCGATGACTTCACGCATGACATCTGCCTTGGTCTTGTCTCCGTCCGCTTCGCCGTCTTCGCCGAAGCCACCGAAATGACCTTGCCCTGACAACCTGCCGGAATCTAGCGGAGAGAAGAGAAGAAAGTGGTTATAAAGTCAGTCAGACTGCTTCCGTACGATGGTTGGCCATTGTCGCCGCCTCTGCTGCCTGCTCTGCTCTGCTCTGCTCTGCTCTGCTCTGCTCTGACGAACGAGTGGTAAGAATCAGAAATCTCCAGTAGAATCTTTTGACCGTCATGGGTTCGCGCTTGTCAGCGCTTGATTGTGATATGTCCGGATCAATTTATGTTCGCCAGTAGCAGATCATCACGTTGCCAACTCGTTCGGGACAGCAAGAGCCACAGAGGCAAGCCGAAGAGACAAGCGAGAGAGGCAAGCGAAAGGGGCAAGCGAAAGGGGCAAGCGAAAGGGGCAAGCGAAAGGGGCAAGAGGCGGCTGCCATGGGTGGAAAAGCGGGTGGGCTCGGCATGCAAGATGGACAAGGCATTAGACTGGAAGAAAACAGAACATACCTTCGTCGTCGTCGTCATCTCCCGGGAGACGAATATCGGCGAGGTCGTCGAGACCACTCAGGTTCTGACCGTAATGGGTCAAGACTTCGTCGTCGTCGTTGAGGTTGAAGGCGGCGCCCTTGGCTGCCCTGCGCTGCTTTTCGGTGGCGTATCTTTCGAGCATCTTGTCTTCGGGGGTCATGTTGGCGTCGTTTTCACCGAAGCGGCGGTCGACGAAAGAGCCGACGCGGCTTCTTGCCTGCCATTCGGGCAGAAGCGTCTCTCTGCGCTGGGCGAGGCCGCTGGCCTTGGCTGCGCCTGGCCGTCCAACAGCGCCTTTGACCTTGCGGCCGAGCACCTCATGCTTGGGCTTGGAGAGCTTCTCGTCGAACGGGTTGAAGCCGGATACAATGGAACTGATCTTATTCAGACGACGAGCAGCGGCATCCTTCTCGTCCTGACCCCCCTTTCGAGCTTTCGACTTTTTCGAGAGTTGCCTCCGGTCATCGACGCCTGAGCTGTGAAGCTTGGCCTTGAGCTGCGACAGCTGGGAGCCACCGCCTTTGGCCATGATGGGCAGCCGACGTGGACGTACTGGGGCAGCAGAGGCCGGGACTATGCAGGCGAACCGTGGGTCAGATCAACGGGCAAAGGAGATGTGGTCGTCGTCGTCGAATGGAGAGCGGCTGGAGCAGAGTGCAATTTAGGAGCGCTTCACTGCGAATTTTCGAGCTTGATAGGCGCCGTCAAAAAATCCAAAAGAAAGAATTTGAAAAGGTCGGAATTCGGGCCTCTCTTTACTGCAGGGATCGGATCCGAGGGTCGCCCGCCCTATCTAACACTCTGAAAGGCGAGCCAACTTCACGTAGAGTCAGCATCCATATCGCTCGATTCGTCTCGACCTCCTTTTGCACCATTGCAACACCTCTCCACTGACCCAGTTCGACATGAGTGGCGCTGGTATGTCCGCTGATCGCGACACGGCCGCCAACACTGGCGCCCACACAGACGCGCTGACCGCTGACTGACGACGCATCCTACCTGCTCTGCGCCGATCTTTGCTCCGTCGATCCCGCACAGTCCCCTACCGTCAGTGAGTAGAGGGGAGGAGCGCAGACCGTGTTGCTCTTGCACATCTTCTCACCCTGGCCACCTTTGGTTTGTTATCGTTCGCTTCCGCGTGCTACAGAGACCTGCCCCCTTCGGGAGGATACCAACCCATCCGATACAAGCGCAACCTGCCTGGCAAGAACCTGTCCGGTCTCACCATCTTTGGCGGTGTCATTGCCGTCTGTGCATATGGCTTCTACAAGGTCGGCCAGGGAAACCTCGAGCAGCGGTACGTTGACACCGGCGCTTGCGGTCTCACGCGTGCGATACGCCCCGTGTGCATCTGGCACCGCCGTGGTAAGCCTTGATGCTGACTGGCAATCCCTCTTGAACCCCTTTGCAACTCACAGAGAGCTGAAGAGGGAGCGAGCCTGGTCAAGGATCCATGTCATTCCTCTGCTCATGGCAGAGGCGGATCGAGACGCCTACCGACGAAGCGAAGCGCAGCTCGCCCGCGAGAAAGAGATCATGAAGGATGTACCCGGCTGGCAGGTGCGTATCCTGGCTGCCACGTTGACCAGCCTGTCTCCGTGCCCCTATCCTGACCCTTCGCCTCTGTCTTTTGTCTTGCCCTTCGTTCCATTCTGCAGGCCGGCAAGTCGGTATACAACACAAAGCGATACACGCCTCCCAACTTTGTCATCCTCTAGATCCGCCTCGGTTCCCATGCCAATACACAACCCCATAGCATCCCCCCATCCGCCGTGGCCCGGCTCGAATTGTCATCGCCGTGACGCTGGCCAGCCGTGCTTGCCTTGCCACTGGACTGTGACTGGTCCCACTGTGACTGTTAATGCGAATGTTGGATTGTTGTCGAACTGCTGAGCGTGTGTGTGATTTTCGTCGGTTCCAACTGTCTGCCTACACCACGTCCTTTTCCGCGTCCAATTGTCCGTCCTTGGCATGATCCTGCCCACCCTACCCTTCCAAAACATGGCTCCTACTTCCCAACCCTTCCCAAAACAGCACGCCGTACAAGGACGCAAGTAATCTGCCCCAAAATGCGGCAAAAAACAGCGAAAAAGGCCAAAAAATGGGGGTATGGTGACACGAGTGGGATTCGAACCCACGCCCGAAGATAGCAGGTGCTTTCCCGCAAGCGGGATATCTTCCTTAATGCTACGCCTTAGACCACTCGGCCATCGTGCCAGCTGATATAAAGATCGTTCAGTATTGTCAATATAATCCCGAAATATGGTAGAGAGTAGTGGGGATATGTGTGTGAGTGTCTCCACAACCCCTCTTTGTGGATGTGAAGGCGAAATGGCTGCTATCGACCTAACGACACTGCGCTGTAGGGATCCAGCAACGGAGAGACGGGCAGCCGCATACACGTATACGCCCGCGCATTCAAGGCAGTGCCGTGATGGGTCTGACTGGGAGGTGACCTAGGGACGAAGCGATGTCGTCTCCGGACGAGGCGATCCAGCTGGCGCATGCGCTGCAGCAGCGGCAGGCGGACCGGCGCTTTCCTACGCTGGCAGCGCGCGGAGTTGGGCGGGCGGGACGGCCGTCGCTGGCGGCAGTGTCTACGGGCATCAGCTCGACGTTGTCCAGCGCCGACGCTGCGGCTTTGCTGGCGCCCTCGCATTCAGACTCGCCCTCCGCCCCCGCCCCGGCCCCTAGCGCCGTGGAACCAGCCCAAGCCGTTCCGATCCAGCTTGCCGACGACGATGATGAGGACGCAGGCAGGCTCGAGATGGACTACCCGCCCGCCAGCGCCTCCCCGCGCACCACCGACAACCCTCCCTCCACGCCCCCTCAGGACCACTCCCTCGCTGCCCACATCCTCGCCACCTCCCCCCCCACGCTCAGGCGCAGCAGGCGTCGCCCCACCTCCCTCCGCAGAACCAGCAGCAGCTCCTCCGCCGGCAAACCCAGCTCAAGCGCCTTCGACTCGCCCCCCGCAACCCACAAACGACCACCCCTCGCCAAGCTCGAGTCCAGCAGAGACTCCCTCCACGCCAAACGAATGACCGTCCTCATGGAAGGCGAAATGCCAGACGGCTTCGAGCGCGACACCGAGAACGACCAAGACCATGGGCACCACTCACTATCGCCGACAGATCCGGGTTCGAAAAGCCAACAGGCGGAAGCAGGTTCACAAATTACAGAGGCTAAGCAGCCCATACAGGAAGAAGATGCTGCTGTTGAGCTACCAACGGCAGGCAAGGACAACGAGAGGAATCGGGGACAGACCCACCCCGGCGACATCTCTCAAATACTTCCCTCGTCCAAAGAGGTGCAAGACGGCAAGTCCTCAGATAAGGGCGATGAGGAGGAGGAAGGGGAAGGAGAGGAGACAGAACAGGAGGAAGAAGAGGAACGACAAGAGAGACAACAACAAGAAGGAGAAGAGGGAGAAGACGATGAAGAAGAAGAAGAAGAAGAAGAAGAAGAGGGAGAAGACGATGAAGAAGAAGAAGATGTCGAGCCTTCGCTCAAGTACTCCAGAGTCCGGGGAGGTGTAGCTGATGTGCTTAAAAAAGACACAGCATCGGCTTTCGCTGTTTCCGCTCGGTTTATGGCGCTGGGTACCCACGGGGGCATGATCTACATCCTCGACGTCGACGGGAATCTGGTCAAGGGGTTCCGCCTTCACACTGCCTCCATCCTGGACCTGGTTATCGACAGCACCTCGGACTTTGTCGCCGCCGCTTCGATGGACGGGCTTGTCTCGATCTCGGCGCTAGCGACGGCCGAGCAGTATATCTTTGATTTCAAGCGGCCGATGCGATGCATTTCGCTCGAGCCGCACTTTGGGCGCAAGTCGTCGCGAGCGTTTGTGTGCGGCGGCATGGCGGGTGCGCTGACGCAGCGCGAGAAGAGCTGGTTCGGACATAAAGAGACCACCCTGCACGCCGGCGAGGGTCCCATCTGGACGACCCGGTGGAGGGGCGACCTGATCGCCTGGGCGAGCGACAAGGGCGTGCGCATCTACGACACAGCCTCCCAGAAGCGCATCAGCTTTATCTCTGCCCCCGGCCGCGACACGCGCGCCGACCTCTATCGCTGCACCCTCTACTGGCAGGACGACCGCACCCTCCTCGTCGCCTGGGCCGACCATATCAAAGTCGCAAAGATCAGAGACAAGACCGCCCGTCCGCCGTCACTAGCCTCGACCCACTCCGCCCTGAGCAAGCCAGGCGCTACCGGCGCATCCAGCGTGCCCCGCGCTCAGGGCTACGTCGTCGAGATCACCGCCATCTTCCAGCTAGACTGCATGATCTCTGGCATCGCGCCCTACGGATTAGACTACTTGGTCTTGGCCTACATCACAGAGGAGCAAGACCAGAACGGAAGCGAGAACGGCCACCAATCCTCCTACTCGTACAAGCGAAGCACCGCGCAGAGGCCCGAGCTGCGAATCATCAGCACCGCCGGCGAGGAGCTCTCGTCGGATGTTCTCAGCCTGCAGGATTTCTCGCGCTTCCAGTGCAACGACTACCTTCTAGTGCCGTCGGCCGAGGCGCGTGCCTACTCGGCAGCGCTGCTGGCGGGGCGCAAGGTGAGGAGCGACTCGACCGAAGCAGCGCAGTTCTACGTGGTGAGTCCCAAGGACATTATTCTGTCCAAGCCGCGCGACGAGAAGGACCACGTCGAGTGGCTGCTCGAGCGCCAGCGCTTCCAGGAGGCGCTCGTCAAGGTCGAGGGCATGGGCCGCACCGTTGCCAAGCAGAACGGTTTCGATGCCGAAGAGATCGGCCGCAAGTTCCTCGACTATCTCGTCCAAGAGGACCGGTTCGACGAGGCAGCGCGAGTCGCCAGCAAGATCCTCGGCAGAAACGTCGCCGCCTGGGAGGACTGGATCTTCCTCTTTGTCGAAAAGGGAAAGCTCGGCCTGGCCATCCCCTACATACCGACGGCCGACCCGACGCTGAGCGAGCTGGTCTACGACATGATCCTGGCGCATTTTCTCCAGCACGACCCTGAAAAGCTGCTTCAGACGGTGCAGGACTGGCCGCCAGAAATCTACTCGACCCAGGCGGTGGTGATTGCCATCGAAGACAGGCTCTCTGCTCGCGACGCAGGCGCGGACGCGAGCGACAAGGACAAGAGGCTTCTCATGGAGGCACTGGCCGAGATCTATATCCGCAACCGACAGCCCGGCAAAGCGTTGCAGTGGTACCTGCGGCTGCGGCGGCCCAACGTGTTTGATCTGATTCGGGAGAACAACCTCTTCACCGCTGTGCAGGGCCAGGCCCTGCTGCTGATCCAGTTCGAAGAGGACCTCAAGATGCAGCGCCGGCAGAGCGGCGTCGCCGAGTCCGCGACAAAGCAGTCCGACCAGACCAAGGTGGAGCTGCCGCCGACTGCCTCCAAACATGGCTCGGCCATCGATCTGCTGGTGGACCACACCTACTCGATCCCGATCGGGCGCGTGATCCAGCAGCTGGAGTCGCATCCTAGGTATCTGTACATGTATCTGGATGCGCTCTACGACCGGGATCCGGCGCAGATCACAGGGTTCTGCGACCTGCAGATCAAGCTGTATGCCGAGTACGAGCCGGCGCGGCTGCTGGCGTACCTGCGAGCGCTCTCGTCGTTCTACTCGTTCGAGAAGGCGCACCGGATCTGTGTCGAGTACGACCTGGTGCCCGAGCAGGTCTTCCTGCTGGGGCGGGTTGGAGACAACAAGCGGGCGCTGTCGCTCATCATCGAGCGGCTCGGCGACGTGGAGCGGGCGATCGACTTTGCCAAGGAGCAGAACGACGACGAGCTGTGGGAGGATCTGCTGACCTATTCCGAAAGCCGGCCGGCCTTTATCCGCGGGCTGCTGGAGAATGTGGGCGCCGAGATCGACCCGATCCGGCTGATTCGGCGCATCAAGAACGGGCTGGCGATTCCGGGGCTCAAGGTGGCGCTGGCCAAGATCCTGTCCGACTTTTCGCTCCAGGTGAGTCTGCTGGAGGGGTGCACGGATATTCTGCATCGCGACCGGCGGCTGGTGGCGGACGAGCTGGGGCGGGCGCAGCGGCACGCGCGCTATGCGGATGGAGAGACGGCGTGCTCCAGCTGCGGCCAGCTTCTCTTTGGCGGCGCGGCGCGCGGCAAGGCGGTCCTCTTTCTCTGCGGCCACGTCTATCACCTGGGCTGCCTGTTGCCGGCGGCCAACGTCCCCGCGCCGTCGCCGGTGGCCCGCGCCGACACTGCCCTGCTCACCACCGCACAGACGTTCGCTGCCACCCCCAGTGTCCGCCACCGTTGGGCTACTCTGGACCGCTCCGCAAGCGCCGTTGTCGTCCGCGCTGCCGCCGCACACCCGCCCTACGGCCCCCGCGCGCGCGCAGACCACCAGGCCCACGCCTTCCACGCCCGCCTCCGCTATGACACCCGCCTCCGTCCCCTCCTCACCGCGCGCCACGGCTGCCCCACCTGCCGCACCAACACCGTCGATCTCCCCCCCCGCTAGCACCCCTCCCCTTCCACATTGTGTCGTCGCGTTGCCATCTTGCACAAGCACATGCCACGATCGTGCCTCCAGCTCCGCACGTACGTGTCCGCCAACACAGGCTCTTGGCTTGGTCTGAAGGATGAGCGGGGATGAAGAATAGACGGGCGTGGATGCAGCTAGGGCGTGGCATGGCCCTGGGCGCTGGCCTCGGCTGCGGGGGTGGGGCGGCCCTCCCACATGGCGCGCTCGCGGTCGCCGGCGGGGCCTGGCGGCGGATTCGGCTGGAAGAACTTGCACCTCGACTTGAACGCTGTTGCGGGTGCCCCGGCGCAGAGGAATGACAAGGGTGCGGTGTCAGTACCGTGGCGGTGGTGGGGGGGTGGGGTGGGGGGATACGTACCGGCGAGGCTGCGCGCGCGGATGATGCTTTCGATTTTGAGATCGTTGTGGAGCTGGCGGGTGAGGAGTTCTGCGTTGTTTTCGGCGCGGCTGAGGGAGGCGCTGGGGGAGGGGGGAGCGGGGTGGTAGTCTGCGTCGAGGAGGTGGTCCGGGTGGGGGGTAGGGGGAGTGGGGGGTGTGTGGTGGTGGGCGACGCGGATGCAGTGGCGGACCAGGTCCTCGCGGCCGATCCAGACGTCGACGAGCTCGCGCCAGAACTGGGCGCAGGCAGCGTGCGTCGGCACGGCATACGTGCTGGTGCCCACGTCCGGCGAGCTCGCCGACGTCGCCCCCGCCGTCGAGAGCAGCGTGGGCGACGTAGACTGCCCGCGCGCGCGCGTCTGCGCCAGCGCCCGGTTCAGCCGCGTCGTCACCCCATCATCCACCCCCCGGTACCCCCGCAGCAGCTCTCGAAACTCCCCCACCGACAAACACACCGACGCACTCACATCCCCCACCACCGGCGCCGGCAATGGCTTCAGCACCGACGCCGACCCCAGCTCATCCCCCTCCCCAACACCATACGCTGACCCGCCATCGGTGCGCAACCTAGCTCCATCCTCGCCCTCGCTCGTCCCAGATGAGCCCGCAACACCCGAAGTGGACGATGACCGCGTGCCAAACCTCGACATGGACGGCGAATACCACGTCGACATCAGAATACCACAATTAGCGTCGCTGCAGGACAGACGACGGCGGGGTGCGAGAAGGGTCAGGACGCAAGAGATGGCCCTGGCGAAGGCTGACATCTAACACAAGTGCAATTGCTGCCTGCAGGCGCGAGAAGAAAATCCGCTGCCGCCCGACTTCCGACTTTCCACTCCGCCACAGCTCAGCCCATGCTTCGGTGAATAAGGTGAGTTCATGGTACGGGCTCTGTACGCGGTAGCCAGGCAGACTACGCAGCTGCCATGGTCCTGTGGCATCCATCAGGTTTGGTTATTACTATGATGACGGTTTGTTAGGAAAGACATGCGTCGAACGCACTCAGCGTGAGGCTACACCTGGATGTACTTGTAGGGGTTGAGAATGCCCTTGGGGTCGAACATGTCCTTGATCTTCTTCATGTACTCGATCGCCTCGGGGGTCTTGGTGTAGCCGATCTTGGTCGCCTTCATCAGTCCGAGACCGTGTTCGGCGCTTACGGACCCGCTCACCCTGCTCGTCCATTCGTAGATGTAGGGTTCGATCAGCTTCTCCACCTTTTCGTCATAGCTCTTGGCGATAATATTGATGTGCAGGTTGCCGTCACCGATGTGGCCGTAGCCGCAGACGGCGCCGATCTCCTTGCCCTCGCCGTGAAGGCCGTGGTGGTCGAATCGCTTACGCATGTCGAGAACCAGCTCGTACATCTTGTCGATCGGCATGGAAAGGTCGTACTTGAACACCTTGCCCATCTTGCCCGCCGCTTCGGGAATGCTCTCGCGCAGCGCCCAGAGCGACTGGAGCTGCGTCTCGTCCTGGGCCAGAACGCCATCCTCGATCATGCCGTTCTCCATCAAGTCTTCGAGCAGTACCTGCAGCTTTTCGTCGTCGTGGTCCTTGTTCGACCCGCTCGTCTCGATCAGGACGTAGAAGGGATGCCTAGCCTCGAACGGGTCGCGTACCCCCGAGGTGGCATGCTTCTGTACCACGTCGAACGATGTCTGGTCGAAAAACTCAAAGGCCGAGAGGATCTCGCCGCAATGTTTCTTGACGTGGCCAAAGACGGTCTGCACAGCCTCGTACGAGTCGAGAGCGAAGACGGCGACGTTCATGGCCGCTGGCCGCCTCGGCGTTACGATGGACACGCCGGTGATCAGACCGATGGTCCCCTCGGAGCCAATGAAGAGCTGCTTCAGGTCGAAACCTGTGTTGTCCTTCCGTAGCGTTGACAGGTTGTTCAGAATAGTGCCGTCCGGCAAGACCACCTCGAGACCGAGAACATTGCCGTGCAAGCTTCCGTAGCGCAAGAAACGAAGACCACCAGCGTTGGTAGCTACGTTGCCTCCGATCTGACAGGATCCCTTCGCACCAAGGTCCAGCGGCATCATGTAGCCCTTCTCGGCGATGTGGTTGTCGATGCTTTCCAAGATGCAGCCTGCATCGCAGACGAGGGTACCCGAGATGGCGTCAAAGTTGCGGATCTGGTTCAAGCCGCCCAGCTGAACGATGACTTCGTCAAAGACGGGAACACCGCCACCTACCAGGCCAGTGTTGCCGCCCTGGGGGACCACAGCAATGTTTTTGCTGTAGCAGTACTTCATGATCTCGGACACTTCTTGGGTTGTCTTGGGCCTGAGCACCAGCTGCGACTTGCCATGGTACTTGTCCATCCAGTCATTGTTGAATGCTTCCAGCTCGGTGGCGTCAACGGTCTGATACGAGGCAGACGCGCCCGCAGATTCAGGAGCGATAGTGGTAAGGATCTGCGAGGGCGACGCAAGGATTTTGGCGAAAGCCTCGACGTCGGGGGCGGTCAGGGTAGCAAAGGCGGAAGAGCGTGCTGCTGTGGCGAGGGTACGGCTCAGCATCTGCGCTGGCGCAGCATTCTGCTGCCGGTTCTGTTGTCGCCAAGGCGTGCCAACGCTGAGCCGGACAGACTGTGAAGAGGCAGAGGCGGTTCGGATGCATCTTTTCGGCGTAGTCGATGTTACGCTGCTAGACTGCCATGCTGAAGCGGGAGCGGACTCGCCGCTGCTGACCAGCTGACTGACAACGCGACGAGCAGCGCGAGATCTGGCGCAAGCCACCAGCATGGTTCAAGCAATAGGCCTCAGCGCTGTGCGCAAACGTCGGAGGAAAAGGACGCGGTGAAGATCAGAAGCGCAGTGTGAGTGCGAGTGGCTTAATGGAGTCACACGCCCACCAAATTGGCTTATGCTCTGTATTTAGATTTGTCGGCGAATGGCCGAGCGTGGCATAATTCACGATCATACGCAGACGCGGAACGGGCCGACAGTCACAGTGATGTGCGGGAGTCGACCACAGATCTAACAGGCATGACCTGTGGACCCCGCAGTTACGAGGCGATAAGCCAAGACAAGGCCGAGCCGCCGCGTCAACCCAGTCACGTAATCTACACGACCGTATATCTTTGCCGTCGCTGTCACGCCGAGAGGGTGGCGAAGGAAGCACACCCGTCAGAGACCATCTCACGTTGCTGCGCAGACTGAAACGACGACCCAGATCGCTTTACAGCCGTCGTGTATCGGTACACTTCCGATGATCTGGCTACAGACTGACGGCTCATCCGAGGTCTTGCTGACGCGTCGCCATCCGACCATAGTTTAAGCTTTGCACTGAAGCTCGTTGCTTTCGGACCATCCGCTGAGTGGATGTGCGCAACGGCTGACTGGCGTCATCTGCGTGCAGAGCCATAGCTAGCCTGGAGGTTCCGCTGAGCCTGTGCTGAGCCCCGCTCGTCCAGAATCACAATTTCACAGCTTCACCCACGCCACCTGCCGGAATTTTGAGAGTTTTTTTTCTCGAATTCAGGGTTCGAAATTCGCGACACGAGCGTGTGAGCAAAGTAATGCAGGTGGGGGACTCATGACTGCGAGTGGTAGTGAACTGTATGACTGACTATCACGACGTGCATTTCGGACGCATCCACATCCGACGGCCTCCTGCTCGTCGCCATCATCCTCCTCTCCTCCGCTTTTCGACATATCATCAGCGCTCCTAGTCCTCACTTCAGTTCAGCAAACCCGCCTGCTGCGTCGGTGGCGCCTCTACACATACTCGTCGTCAAAACGATTCCCGTAATTAGCACTGGCGAGGCAGGGAGCTTTGCCTGGTCGGTTCATCGGCACAGTGGCACTCGTATAGCAACGTCACGGCACCGTCCTGGGCTTAGCAGTCTCGTGAAAGTGCCAGTTGGGAGGAGGTCTATCCGTCCTTGACTTGCAGCTAGAGGCCCCCCGAGCGATCGCTGGCTTCCTGCGGTCCTGGGCGTCTCGGCACCCTCTCGCCATACCGCCATCATGCCTAGCGACCTCGATCTTCAGATCGAGCAGCTCAAACAGTGCCAGCCGTTGTCCGAGACCCAGGTCAAGGAACTCTGCTTGAAGGCTAGGGAGATCCTGATCGAGGAGGGCAATGTCCAGCATGTCGATGCTCCGGTGACGATATGCGGCGACATTCATGGCCAGTTCTTCGATCTCTTAGAGCTCTTCAAGCATGGCGGCATGTGTCCCGACACCAACTACCTCTTTATGGGCGACTTTGTCGACCGTGGCTTCTACTCTGTCGAAACCTTTCTGCTTCTGCTCGCATTCAAGGTTAGATACCCCGACAGGATAACGCTCATCCGAGGCAACCACGAGTCGAGGCAGATCACCCAGGTGTACGGATTCTACGACGAGTGCATACGCAAGTACGGCAGCGTCAATGTCTGGCGATACTGCTGCGAAGTGTTTGACTATCTGGCGCTCGGTGCCGTTGTGGATGGCCGGGTATTCTGTGTCCACGGCGGGCTGTCGCCATCCATTACCACCTTGGATCAGATCCGGAGCATCGATCGCAAGCAAGAGGTGCCCCACGACGGCGCCATGTGCGACTTGTTATGGTCGGATCCGGACGACATCACGGGGTGGGGGATGAGCCCGCGCGGGGCGGGCTATCTGTTTGGCGGCGACGTGGTCGCGCAGTTCGCGCACACCAACGATCTGGACCTCATTGCGCGCGCGCACCAGCTGGTGCTCGAGGGGTACAAGCTCATGTTTGACCAGACCATCGTCACCGTCTGGTCCGCCCCCAACTACTGCTACCGCTGCGGCAACGTCGCCTCCATCCTCAAGCTCGACGACGCGCTCAACCAGAAGTACCACACCTTCGACGCCGCCGCCCAAGAGGCCCACGGCGTCCCCGCCAAGCGCCCCGCCCCGGAGTACTTCCTCTAGCACCACCACTCCACCCGCGCCACCGGCGTCCGTCCGATCCCGTCTCTACTGGTGGACTCCCACACACTCTGTACTTGTATGTCGGCCACGCTGAATCGATCCCCAGCGCATTGCTCGCCTGTGCACGATGGCCTGCGGACGCTACATAGGTTACGGCGGGGCAGGGGAGGGGGGAGGCGGATCAGTAGCCGGCGGCGCCGGGTGCGGTGTCGCCCTCCCTGCGGAGGCTGAGGTAGACCTCCTTCATGCGCGCCAGGTCGGAGGCGCCGGGGCCGGCGCGCGCGATGGTCTTGCTCTGCGAGTTGTGGAGGTCGAGCAGCTTGGTGACGCGCGCCCAGGTGGTGCCCTCGGCCAGCTCGCGTGTCCGCTGCTCGGCGAAGTGCGCCTCCTGCTCCTTGTTCGCCGCGATGCTCTTCTCCTTCTTTGCGTTGTACTCGGCATAGAACTTGTCGATGTCCTGCTCCGCCTTCGACACCGCCTCCGCCTTCTTCCGCTCCGCCTCGGCGTCCCGCTTTGCAATCGAGTCCTTCTGCGCCTCACGCCACAACCGCACCGCCTCGGGCTCCTCGGCCGAGTCATTCTCGTAGGCTCCGTACGAATAGCTCGGTTGGCCGGACGGGGCAGTGTTCAAAACTGGGTTGGCCCGCGATGCATTCGGAGCGGCTGTATTCGAAGGCGCCTCCATGAATCCGTTCTAGTCGAGCGCAGTCATCTCGCAAAGTCGTCAGCCATCATCCAGCTCATGCCTCCCTCACTCCGTCAGCGATCTACTTACAATGCCGTCGTCGTCACCATAGCCCCCGCCGTTGGCGTTAGAAGACGGGCCGTCGTCTAGCTCGGGGAAGCTCTGCGTAAACTTTCCCACTTCGTCATCGGCCGCCGGCGGCTGGCCCGAAGGCAGATTGTCGTCATCGTCGTCGAAGGCAAAGCCGCCGCTGTGGTTGGTGTTGGGCGGTACGGGCAAACCGTCGTCGTCTAGGGCGGGGAAGGCGGAAGCGCTCCTCTCAAAGTCGTCTGCCAGGTTGGCTCCTCCAGACGTTGAAGACGCGAACAGATCCGCATCTCCAGACAGGACGCCCGCGGCATCGCGCTCCCGGGCGAGGAAGTCGGCTGTTGGGTCGGACGGCTTTGCGGCGCCGAAATCGAATGACATGATCGGAGCGTGCGCGGCAGCGAGAATAGAGGGCCTGCCTCAGGGATCCTCCACGTTTCGCGGGTGACAAGGACTGGCGGTGATGGTCTGGCGAGTGCTTAGCAGTGTATTTGAGTGACAGAGATACCAAGTGTGAGGGAGCGTGATGCGGAACAGATGAGTGGGCTGATGGGAAGGTGTGCAGCAATGTCGCTGCATCTAGGCGTGAGTGTCTGTGCGCCAGCAACCAGCGGTGATCGATCTCGGATCCGCTGTCACGTACAAATGTGAATGAGGCTCAGATGTTAGATCACGAGGCGCCCCTTCCACCAACCTGGAAATGTCCTACAACCCCACACTTCGGTTGCCTCGGTTGCCCAGGGTAGGGACCGGCGACGCGTTGGCAGCAGACGCCCCTCCAGTGGAGTTGGTATGATGCATCTACCATCTTATTGTCACCATGTACGGACGGCGCGGTTGAGAAATCGAGAAATGTTTTGCGAGAGTATGGTGTGGGTGTGAGAATACAGGGGTAGGCAAAGGCGAGTAGGGAAAGGGAGGGGAATGCATATGAATGTATACAAGGGCAGGCCTCGCGGAACTCTCGCTAAACTCCCGCGAGACCACGTCCCATAACGCTTTTTGAGGTGAGGTCGCCAATAGGAGTGTTGTTGCTGTGTATATGTTTTGGAGTGTCGGCACCGTACCTCGCCATGGCCATGTCGAGATCCGCTGATCCGCATGACAGAAGAAGAACAGACTTCGGCCGCCTCGCTCGGGTGGCACTAAATTCTGTCCGAGGGCCTTCCGTCTTCGGATAAGGCCAAAATCTGTCCGATCAGACAGATCTGCCTTCCTCTTACATTGACTTCAATCCAGTCGACGAAGGTGACTACGCCTCCTGCTGCGGCCGTTTCTTGCCGTCTTCGGGGTCATAATCGTTGAATGAGAGTGAGAGAAGACATTTAGAATCGACCGAACTGCTTGGCAGCCTTCTCGGCGGACTTGTTCTTGGAAACCTTGAGAACGTTAAATCGAACAGTCTTGGAGAGAGGTCGGCACTGGCCAACGGTGACGGTGTCGCCAACCTGGACACGGAAAGCAGGGCTGACATGGCAGGCAACGTTCTTGTGTCGCTTCTCGTAACGGCTGTACTTGGGAACAAAGTGAAGGTACTCTCGTCGGATGATAAGAGTTCGGGTCATCTTGGTGGAGACGACCTTGCCGGTGAGAATTCGTCCTCGGATAGAAACGAGACCGGTCCACGGGCACTTCTTGTCTGCAAGGCGTGCAATCAAGGCATACGAGCAATAGAGGGGTCAGCGAACAGCCCCGAAGCGAATAGGATGGCCACAGCAAGGTCGTGTCGTCAAACGGGCTTTTGCGAACAAGCAGCAGGCTTAGGGAGACAGCTGTCGAAGCCGTATCATCTACGGGGACGACGCTATATCGCAACAAGGCGTGTCCATGTCTTGGTGAACTCCATCCCTCCGATCCACCGCATGTCGTCGAATGATCCATCAACTCGACGAAAGCACCTGCTCATGTCGAAATTTCCCAGCTGATGCTCGTAAGCACCACCTTGAACCTTTTTTTCCTTTCTCTAAGCTGTTTCGTCGGAAGTCTACGCCTAGAAGCATCACTGGAAGTGTCGTTGATACTATGCTGAGAGGCGGTCCAAGCATCATATACCCAGAGTATAGATAGCCCCGAGGATGCCCACCATGTCTATCTCGATGTCCAATCAAATACCCATTCATGTCAGGCGGTGTTTGTGTGCCCCAGCTGCGCCTCTAGGCTTGTCCATGATATCGACTGCTATCTCCCTTGTCGTCCTGCTGCTGCTGCTGTTGTTGCGCTGACTATGCTGGCATGGGCGTTTCATGCTTACCAATGTAGGTACCGTCAATGGCGGCTCGGGGGGTCTTGAAGCCAAGACCGACATCCTTGTACCATCGTCGGTCACGGGTGGTCTTGCGGGCAGCCTTGGAGTTCTGGAAGATGGGCTGCTTCTGGAAGGCCTTTTCGGTCTGGACACCGAGCTCGACGTTAGACATGTTGGGCTATCGTGTGTACGGCGAAGAAGGGATATGGAGGATCTTGAGGTGAAGGGATGGTAGTGACGACGACGACGGCTAGCCTGGATTCAGAAGTTTGGGCTGAGCCGCAACACTTGTAGTCCCACTTGGCCGATTGGAGATCAATGGCTGGACTTGGCTGGGTCGCCTTGGCAGCGGCCGCTTTAAGTCTGGCCGAGAAAGCGATCCTACCTCACAGCGAACTTTCACCAATCCCCGCATGAGCCTGAATACGAGACCGTCCTAGTGGAATACAAACACAATTTTAAATCATCACGTGTGGAAAAGAACGCTCGGCCGAGCTCGCACGTCAGGGAACCGTCCGACTCGGAGCCGAGGCTCTTTCAAGCTTTTCCCTTCGCGTCCCATGAATGCGCGGTTAGCAAGCTATCAGCAATTTTGGCAGGGCTGACGAGAGAAGGGCACCCACGACATGCAGTCCAGACGGCTTGTTCCTTCTTACCCCATCCAACACTTCTCAGTATCCCTTTCTTCACCTTTAACGAGCGCTGAGTAGAAATCCCTTAGCGATTTCTTTCGAAGAAGCCACCCTTTCTCTTTTTTTTCACCCACCGTACGTCAGCCCAGCATGTCCGACGTTGAGGAAGTTCCCCAGGAGGTTCAGGAGGTCGAGGTCACCGACGCCGCCCCTGCCGCCAAGGGTGCCATGTCTATCGAGGACGCTCTTCAGGAGGTTCTCAAGAAGGCTCTCATCCACGATGGCCTCGCCCGAGGTCTGCGTGAGTGCGCCAAGGCTCTTGACCGACGACAGGCCCACCTGTGTGTGCTTGTTGAGACCTGCAACGAGCCCGAGTACCTCAAGCTCATCGAGGCGCTTTGCAACGAGCACAAGATCGACCTGCTCAAGGTGTCTGACCCCAAGACCCTTGGCACCTGGGCCGGTCTCTGCAAGATCGACCGAGAGGGCAACCCCAGAAAGGTCGTCGGCTGCTCTTGCGTCGTTGTCAAGGACTACGGAGAGGAGTCGGAGGGTCTCAACGTCCTCCTCGAGTACTTCAAGAGCCGATAAACGCATCTTTACCCGTGCGCTGTTTGGTTCTTTCTGAAGGTTAGTATCTTGACTTGACAGCCACAGAGCGGCGAGGCAACGACCACGGAAAGACATAAGAGGAGATTTGTATCGTGGTCAGGCATGGCGAGGGGAAGCTGCATTTCATATCTTGATGAACCACAGGACTCCCTCAACGGAGTATGGCGGTAACAATCACCATACCGAGAAGATAACATCCTATCCGGAATCATTATAACTTGTCTGAAAATTTGACGTCGACGACTCGATCGCGACGGAAATGGCAGCAGATGGGAAGAGGACGCCGTTTGGACGGGAAGCACTTGTCGGATGTATCGAGGTTGACGACATACAAACTAACTTTCCGCATCGCTGATTGTTTCCCCTTCGTTATGACGTCCAGCTCGACAAGAGGTTCGATCCACACACTCTTCAAAAGGCCTTCTCACCGGCCAAACCCTACCCCTTTCTTTCTTTCCTTTTTTTGATCGCATGCTCATCGCAGATTGAATTCCGTTGTAGCAGTCTTTCGGCATCTCGATATCATACAACGGCTCTCGTCGCCTTGGCAACATCACATCTTGGCGTTCTTGTGATCAAGCGGCTGTGCATACCTTGAGAGGAGATGTGAGATTTTGAGCGAGAGTACAAATACAGTTCTGCTGGCGGTGTTGGTATCGGTTGGTTGCGTGAAGGAGAAGGGCTAGCGCCGCGAGAAGCTGGCGGAAGACGAAGCTTTTCGCGGGCGAAAGGCAGAGGCGGATGGTAGTGGAGGTGGGGGCAAGGAGGGATCCGGTTTGACGACGCAGTCGAGCAGGGCTCCATCGGGAAGTGTGAGCTGTGCCAGGGAGGTCTCGGCGGCGCCTTCGTCGACCAATTCGCGAAGCTTGTCGAAGCCTAAAATGGGCGCCTTTGACAGGGGGGTGTTTGGGCGCGGTGCGCTGGTTCCATCTCGGTTGTGCTCGTCACTGTCGCTTTCATCGAGCAGGCTTTCGACGGCGGCGAGAGGGACGCGCGTGATACCGACGCCGACATCCTTGGCCTGGTAGCGCGAGGTATGCGGGTCGAAAAAGACTACGCGGAACGCGTGCAGAGCAAGCGGCGTCGAAATGGTCGGTTCGGCCTCGTAGAGCAGTTGCGCCACCTCGCGCAGCGTGTTGGTCTTCCAGACATACACTTTGAATTCGTCCCGAGCGAATCTCCTATCGTCATCAAAGTCGCTCAACGGTCGAAAAGGCGCGGGCTTGACGCATACGCGCAGGAGGAAAGGCGTCGCCTGGCCAAAAAGAACCCAGTGGGTTAGCTCGACGAAGGACGCCAATATAGATCGACGCTGGACTCACATCGTCGCCTGGAGAAGGCGGTCGCGCCATAGAGTCCTGACTCTCAAACGCTGCCCTGCAAGGAAACAGCAGTGCCGGATCGTTGCCGACTGGTATTGATCAGAGTAATGATCAGAGAGCGCGCAAGACGACCACAACAACGAACTGATGATGTTCACACACCTTCGTGATTTGCCGCGGATTGCGAATCACATCGTAAAAAGTTCTAGATATCCATCAGGGTTGTATTTGGTTGGAGTCGGGCAGAAGAGGATATTTACGATGTGATTTCGAAGCCAAAAACACACGATTAAGCCCAACGCTTCTCTCTAACACCCAAAAGTGGAGGCGACTGAGTAACACGCCAAGAAGCTGAGCATGTCACGCGGCCTCAAATTACGGTTTGGAATTGAATGCGAGTGAGAGACAACGCGTCGCGGTCAGCTTTCGCACTCATTCAATATGCAGCCAAGTGTTGCTCCCCTCTAGGAAAGCAACACCATTAAGGGTCCTTCACTTGCCGCAGAGATCCTTCCCTTTCCAGTTCGCCACCGTCTGTCTGGCCTAGCCACTGCTTACGTCCCACGTCAGAGTCTACTCTGCCCCGCATACAATCGCCGACCGTCGGCCCTGCCTCTCAAACAGCCTGCCTGTCGCACCGCTAGATTGGCTACCCACTACACAACGGATACTGCATACAATCCCGCAGTTCGAGCAGCATATATGCAGCCAGCATTGTAGCCACTTTTCCAGATAAAGGGCATACTTCTTACTGGCGGTGGGAAGGACGAACTGGCGTGCAGTATGGCCGCCGTTCAAGGGCATCCGCAGCCTCCATCACGGCAACAGCTTGACCACCGTCAGCATGCGCCCGCACCTCGAGCCCACACAAGCCAAGCCCCAGATCCGAGAGAAAAGACAATTAGTCCACGTCCTCCGCTCAAGAATCTTTCCAACTCTGGAATCACTGAAGACTTTGTTCCCCCGTCTTCCAACGCAACCACATATGAGCCACAACACCGTCATGAGCTGCATTATCCACGTGACGACGAAGAGGATGGCTTCGCTGGGGTTGATGGACCTGACGACCTCCAAGATCGAGAGGACAAGGAAGACGAAGAGCTAGATGGGGACATCCTCACATCTGACTCCCTCGACACCCTCGCGGCGAAAGAAGAAGAAATGCTAAAGTTACAGACCGAGATCCTCGAGCTCGAATCTAGCATACCCGGCTTGAGCGACTACTACGAGGTTATTTCGCGTTTAGGCGAAGGCACCTTCTCATCTGTGTATAAAGCCATTGACTTGCAGCACTCTGCCTTCAACAACGAAGAGTGGGTGAATCGTGGCCCTCTCGATCCAATGCGAAGAGGTGTAGTCCATGTTGCGCTCAAGAAGATTTACGTCACCTCTAGTCCACACAGGATCCTCAACGAACTGAGCATCATGGAGGATTTGCGGCCAGCAGAGTACGTTTCCTATCTCATAACAGCTTTTCGAGCTGAGGACCAGATCGTTGCCGTAATGCCTTACAGCCGGCATCGCGACTTCCGCGACTATTACAAGTATATGCCGCTCGCCGACGTCAAATGCTACTTTCGCTGCCTCTTTTCTGCCCTTGCCAGCGTCCACGAGGCCGGCATTATGCATAGAGATGTCAAGCCGGCCAACTTTTTGTACGACCCCACTACCGGCTTCGGGACTCTATGCGACTTTGGTCTAGCCGAGCGCTTTGACGACTCGGATTGGAGAGGCAAGTGCCATCACACATGCCCAACAGAGCAACTGCCACATGGAAAGACAGAGATCAACCGTACTGTGGATAGCATCCACTTTGAGGCGGGAAGAGCGCTAGGCCCACCTCTTGCTGCTACATCTTCCTCCACTTCCGCAGCCGCCGGTGCCTCGGCGTCGTTGGCCGGCCCAGCGACGGGCGGTGCAGCAGCCTCTGGCGCTACTGCTACCACCGCCATGAACCCACCACCAGACCGAGTCGGTTACCTCAAGGTGGAT
The DNA here is from genome assembly GCA_023212725.1 of Tranzscheliella williamsii. Taxonomy (NCBI): domain Eukaryota; kingdom Fungi; phylum Basidiomycota; class Ustilaginomycetes; order Ustilaginales; family Ustilaginaceae; genus Tranzscheliella; species Tranzscheliella williamsii. The sequence goes on along the minus strand of JALBYF010000005.1, from coordinate 38,883 downwards.
CAGCGACATGCTGTTCGTGCTAATCGAGCCGGAACCCGAGGTTTCCGCGCGCCAGAGGTGCTCTTCAAGTGCCAGGATCAGACGGTCGCCATCGATATCTGGTCCGCCGGCGTCATTCTTCTCGCCATCTTGGTCAAGCGTTTCCCCGTCTTCAATTCCAACGATGATGTCGAAGCTTTGCTAGAGATAGCCACCATATTTGGCAAACGCCGGATGGAGAACTGCGCCTTGCTGCACAACCGAACCTTCCTATGCAACATTCCTAGCGTCGAGTCCAAGGCAGGCCGGGTGACCGAATTTATCCTTCGTCTCAATCCGGGCTTGGCGGAGGCCGCCGGGCATCCGGATCCGGAACAGTACGAAAAGGATGTGCTGGATGTGCTTGACTTTGTCAAGCTCTGTCTGCACCTTGACTGCACCAAACGATGGCCGGCACGGCAGCTGTTGAGTCACCCCTTTCTGCAGGAGCCCGAGGACGACAGCATGGAAGAAGAAGACGAGCTGGACGAGTACGAAAGTCAGACCGAGGTGATCGATCAATACCACCAGATCCGACAAGACCAACCTATCGGGGTAGAATATCACAACCATGCCAAGCAGCCACACTCGCAGCAACTGCAACAAGAGCAGGAAGAAGGCGACAATGTCGCCGACGAATCGATCATACAGGTGCAGCGACGGGCGACGACGCAAGACGCAGTCGAGAATGGCATGACTGTTGACCCGCAGCAAGCACAAGCCGAGCATGGCAGCAAGCCAGGTTGATAGGATCCAATCACGCTTTTCCGCCGTCCAGCTGTACGGCCCTGAGACCCCGCCCGATTATCACGCTGCTCTTGGCTTCGCAGTCACTCCTACACAATTCGCAAAACACAGATCATTGGCTCACCTCTGTGGCACCGCATATACATGTCTTGTTTTGGCCACGCATTCCTTGTTCTCCGTTGCATGTTTCCTCTCCTTGCCACCGGCTCCTGCATGCATCATCCGCAATTCAGCATCACAACACAGTAGGGCGCACCGTCCAATGTCTGGGTGGCAATACAGGCGAAAAGGCAGCAAGCGGCACGGAGACAGCTCCCGGGCGGTGTGGCTGTTGGTGTTTAACGGCTATGCATTGCACATGGGATCGGGCGCCGAGCGGGTCAAGGAGAAGGGAGGGCGGGGGAGGATCGGCTTAGATGACGGTGTTGGTAATGTCGTCGTCCTGCTCGAGGGTGGGGTCGATGTCCTCGCCGAAGGAGGCGGGGACGCGGTAGAAGCGGACGGTCTGCTTGTTGGGGTCTTTGAGGAGGACGTATTTGCCGGGGGATGCGGAGCGGGCGAGGTCGGCGATGGTGCGTACGATGCCCCAGCCGTTGGAGAGGTTGACGGCCATCTGTGCGGCGAGTTCGCGGGGTTTGAGCCAGGAGGTGCCGAGGATGACGTGGCGCGAGGCATCCTTGGGGTTGGCACGCGAGATGTAGCCCAGCTTCATGCTGTCGGCGCCGGCGAGCAGCGACTGGACGGCGAAGCGCGAGAGCTTGAACGAGTTGTTCTTCATCTCGGTCGCCACCACCGCGCCGCGCTGCGCATCCAGCTTGGCGCGCCAGTCGGGCGCACCGCCCGCCCCCTGCGCGCGCGAGTCAAACTCGTTGAGCGACTTGATCGTAATCAGCTGCCTCTCCGCCTTGGCCGTCGCCCCCGGCAGATAGGCATCCACCTCGGTTCGCACAACCAGCTCCACCGGGTCCGCCTCCTCGGATGACAAATTGAACTTGCGGTACTTGTATCCGCACGACGCCAGCGGATCGGTCTCGTCGGACGAGTAAAAGGGGTTCGGGTGCTCGAGCTGGTGCGCCTTCTTCTCGTCGACGACCTGGAAGGCAAAGTTCTGGTTGACGTAGGTGGCTTCCAGGCTGAGCGCAGACGGCGTGTTGAGCGCGTTGGCCTTGGAGGCCGCCTCGTTCTCCTTGCCTTCGGCAGCTTCCTGAGGCGGGTCAACAGAGTTCTCGTTGACGGTCAGATAGTCGAAAGGACCGCCATCACGCTTGTCGAAAAACACCTTGCCGTCTTCGGTCTTGGTGATGATAATGTCCCAAGAGTAGACGGAGCGGGTGGCGCACATGAGGAGCGCCAGGATGGAATCGGTCATAAAGATCTTGGCGTCCTGCTTCGACGAGATGTCCTGAATGATGGGGTCGTCGGAGGTGGTGGGGTTGTATCGGATCCTGTCGAAGGTGGAGAGGTTCTGGGCTGTCTTGACCGTGAGGCGATCGTATGCTCGGTCGTAGGCGTAGAGCGTGCCGTACGAGGAGAGATCCTCCGCCTCGGCGACCTCGAGTCGCAGCTTGCCCAGACGGACAAAGTCGATCTCCTCGACCTGCTCCCAGTCGGCTCCGACGGTGACCGAGGCCTCGCGGATGCGCTGAGGCTTGTCCCAATCTTTCCAGCCGAAGCGGCCGCCGCCTCGTCCGCCGCCACGGTTGACAAACCCGCCACGTCCACCGCCGCGTCCGCCACCGCGACCACCGGCATTGGCGCCCGCACCGAAGCGCGAGCCACCGCGTCCACCCGCCTGACCACCGAATCCGCCGCCGCGCCCGCCACCACGCCCACCGCGCATCATCTGGCCCAGCCCCCCGCGCCGGGAAGCCGCAGTTCGAGAGTTGTCCACAACGCTGAACGAGGCCTCGTCATCGCCGTGCAGATAGGCAAAGGCAGAGGCGGCACCAGCAGTACCAAAGTTCTGCTGAACATCTCGGCCGCGTCCCTGTCGACCGCCACGTCCACCGGTATCGGCAGAGGCACCACCGGTAGCGTTGTTCCAATCCGCAATGCGCCCCACCTTGTCCGCCTTGGCATAGGGAGAAAAGGGAATGTCCTTGAGCTCCGAGGGCAGCGCGTTGGACCCGGAGGCAGGGCCCCACAGGTCGTTGTCCGGCTGAAGCTTGGGAAGTTGAAAGCTCGCCATCGTGATGGATATGTGATGGAACGTTGAAGTTGAGAAACAGATCCTATGCTGGCCACCGGCCACCGCAACTGAGCAGGCCTGGTCCATCACGCTTCGCAGCAGCCAAGCCCAGAGCCAAGTCCCCCAATGTAAATCCCGTCAGCAAGATTTTTCTTCTCGTCGTGCTTTTCTCGTCCGGAGCGATAGACATGCATGTTAGACCGAAACAATCACAATCTGTTGTGCTTCGGTCCTTGAGTGGCCTCCCAACTACACGTGATAACAAGCGCGTTGGTGCCAACCCTGGTAACGTCGGTGCTACTTGTTGTTAGGTTTCGAGCACCCCCACAATTGCCTCAGTCAGCGCGATGAAATTTTGAATGTGCAGTTTGCCGGTTGTGAGTGCCGCTCTGGGTGTCTCTTTGATTTCCGAATGGATACCAAAAAGGCTGAGTCGACACTTAGAACCCACAAAGTTGATCAATGGCCAAATTCAGGTGGAGCGCCCTCGTCGCCACCTTGGCTCTTGATCACCATCATACCCTATCCCTCTATCTCTACTTCAGGGAGGCCAGGGGCGCTTGACTACCGCTCTTCCGTTTTGGACCCTCGCTGGCCCTCTACGCTTGTATTACGGTTCAGTCGGGTGCCAATATGTTCATGCTCAAGAGCCTTTTCGGCAAGATCTGGGGAGATGCCAACAACCAGGAACTCATCCAAATCCCCTCCGGCTCGCTTTACCTCGTCCGCCCCAGTGGTCCCCAAGGCTCACGTGAGTGCATCTACGAGGATGCTGTACTAGCGATCCGCAGAACAACCACCGAGTTTCACTATCAGCTCGTGGTCACCAAGGCTTTCCAGGATTCGCAAGCCGAACTTGTCGACCCGGAGGAGGACCTCGAAGACGAGCGCGCCTTTCTCATCGATCAGTCCCTCGAGCTTCGCCTTTCGAAGCGTGGCAACGAACGCACGCTGGCATGGAGAGACTTTGACGGAGACGAAGACGATATGCTCGAGTTTGTTATCGACAGCAAACAGGTCAACGAAGTCACCATCACCATCTTTGAGATCACCTATATGCAGTGCGTCTACGAGCATGCTTTCCGAGTCAGCCACGAACGCGCAACCGAGGAGGACCTAGAAAATCTACGCTATCACGATCAGCTTGGCCAGCAGGTGAAACAAGAGCAGAAAAAAGCTCTCGACCAAAAGCTTCAAGACGCTCGAGTGGGGACAGCCACCTCCACTGTCGCTGCTGCACCTGCTGCCCCATCCACGCCTACGGTTGCGCCGGCAGCAGACACAAGCGGACCGGAGATGGATGAGGCCAACAGCGTTTTCACTGCGACTGCAGATCTGCATCTCTACGACACCGTCTCCGGCTTCTTCTTGAAGCAAGAGCCCAAGGTCAACGTCACTGTCATCGAAGCTGGCCGCTTTCTATTCTGGCTTACCATCAGAGGCTCTGAGAAGATCTGGCTTTCCCAAAAGGTGGAAGCAGACATGAACATGAACTTTGCCCCCGAGCACACCTCGGCGGTTTGGAACTACTTTACTGAGGACCGCCAATGTTTCTCTTGGCTCCTCCGCTTTAGCGACAAGGAGGAGTATGCCAGTTTCCAAAAAGGCTTCAGCAGAGTCATGTACGAGACACAGAACGAAGAGCCATGGGGCAAGGCCAAGGCCGGAGACAGAGAGTATATGGAGACAGCGTATCAACAGGGGGAACCCATGGATGTTGACGAAATCAGCGAAAGCGAGGGCGGTGACGAATCTGTACGTACCGCTCGGGAGGCAGAAGACTCCGACGAAGAAGAGGAAGTGGCCACTGGTTTGCTGGGCTCCGCTGCTGAGGAATCAGCGTGGCCGGAAGCGGACTCGTCGACGGCTCTCATCCCTGGCAAGCCGGATGTCAACTCGCTGCTTGCTGTGGGATACAAGTTCGATCGATCTTTCGTGGCAAGAGGTGACAAGATTGGTGTCTTTAGACATACGGAAGATAACAAGCTGGAGTTTGACACTGCCATCAACAATGTAGCGACACCGAGCGGGAAAGGCTTTAAGCCGCTCAAGATGATGCTGCACAATCAGGACGCCCAAATGGTAATGATGGACCCGTCCAATCAACACGCCGTCTTCAACATGGATCTTGAGTACGGTAAGATTGTGGAGGAGTGGAAGGTCCACGACGACGTCCAAGTCAACAACGTGGTGCCAGATAACAAGTATGCCCAGATGACAGCCGAAAAGACCATGATCGGACACAGCCACAACGGCATCTACCGGATCGACCCGAGGCTGGCTGGCAACAAGCTTGTGGATGCGCAGTTCAAGCAGTATGCTGCCAAGAATGACTTCTCCGTTGCTGCTACCGACGCCAAAGGAAGACTGGCAGTGGCATCCAACAAAGGTGACATCCGGCTCTTTGACCAAATCGGCAAGAATGCAAAGACGGCGCTGCCTGCGCTCGGCGACCCCATCTTGGGTATCGATGTCTCCACCGACGGTCGCTACATTATCGCCACGTGCAAGACCTACTTGTTGCTGATCGACACACTGATCGGTTCGGGCCGATACGAAGGCCAGCTTGGCTTTGATCGTTCGTTCCCCGTGGATGCCAAGCCGCAGCCCAAACGTCTGACGCTGAAGCCGTCGCACGTAGCCTACATGGGCTCATCGATCAGCTTCACCCCGGCACGCTTCAACACCGGCTCGGACTCAGAGACGTCCATCGTGACGAGCACGGGCCCCTACGTTGTCAGCTGGTCCTTCAAGGACGTCAAGAAGGGCAACTTTGGATCCTACGTGCTCAAGCGGTACGGCGGCGAGGTGATCTCGGACGAACACACCTATGGGTCGGATCAGGCTATCGTTGTCGCGTTCGAGCACGATGTGCAGATGGCCAAACGCAGCCAGCTCCTCAAGCCGACACGCAAGTCGCTGGCACCGGCCGGCTTCGGTCGTAAGTCCTAGCCAGCCTCTCCCATCCTTGCCCCTCTACACCTTCTCCTGGCCCAGTCCCGTCACCAAGATACCACTCTGTCACCCTGCTCCTTGACTTGTTGTGCGTCGACGTCAGCTCCCACGGAACTCCACCGTCTACGCGATCCCCCAAGCCTGTAGTTTTAGTAGCCTCCACCTGCACAGACAACTCGTGTTTTCTCTCCATTCCGGTAATCATCGCGGGGTAGATGGTGTGGCTTACCTAACGCCCCGCCACTCAACTCTACATCTGCATAGTAATGTGAGTATGGATGGAAAAAGAGTGCCGAAAATAAGATTGTAAATGCAAATTCGCGCTGAAGGTGTGCTCAGCGTTGAGTGATTGTGATTCGGAAGACGGGAGTGGAGTGGTGAAGAAGTGCCTTGGGCTGAGCAATTGTCTAGGAAACCTCGACCAAGTCTACATCACCACTCTCTTGGCTTCCGCTTCGTGCACCACCTATCTACGGCGAAGGATCTGCGAGCAAGTGCGACCCGTGGAGCGGCGTACAACAGGATTCGAGCGTGGCCCGGAGGTCTTCCACACGAGCACCATCTAGGAGAGTAGGCGGGCAATATGGCGCGAAATCAGGAGAAGGCGCAGTCGATGCTGTACCGGTTCCGGGAGGCGCAGGCGACGTCGCTGGGGCTGGGGGGGGTGAAGGGGGCGCGGCGACCGCGGCTTGCGTCGTCGGTGGGGTCGCTGAAGGAGTGCGAGCGGTGGCGGGGGGAGGTGCTGCGGGAGATCTCGCGCAAGGTGAGCAAGATCCAGGACTTCGGGCTGGGCGAGTACGAGGTGCGCGATCTGAATGACGAGATCAACCGGCTGCTGCGGGAGAAGGTGCACTGGGAGCGGCAGATTGTTGCGCTGGGCGGTGCCAACTATGCGCGCGCCGGCGTGCGGATGCTGGACGACGCCGGCCGCGAGCCCGCCGGCGCGCGCGGCTACAAGTACTTTGGCCGCGCCAAGGACCTCCCCGGCGTGCGCGAGCTGTTTGCCGCCCCAGACAAGACCGCGGAGCAGGCCAGCTGGCGCGCTGAAAAATACCGCCGCTTCCGCGACCTCCCCCCCGCCTACTACGGCGACCAGGACGAGGACGACGGCATTCTCCTCGCCGCCGAGGCGCGCGACGAGCAGCGCGAATGGGCGCGCGCCTACACGGACACCGCCGCCGCCCTCGGCGCCCACATCCCCTCCCCGCCCCCCATCCCCCGCCCACCCCCGCAGCCCCTCACCCAATCAATGCAGCTCCTCGCCGCCACGCTGGCACCGACACACACCGACGCCCCCCCCCGCCCCGAAACCCCTTCCGCCCCCAAGCGCCAGAAGGGCCCTACAGGCCAGCCCCTCACCCCACCCACATCCACACCCGCGCCCGCCTACTCCATCTTCGACCCCGACGACCTACACCCCCCGCCACCCCCCACCCGCGCCGCCCTCGAGCACATGATCCTCCAGGCCAAAAAGCGCCAGCTCCGCCAGGAATACATCGGCCCCACCTAGCCCCGCCCTCCCCCTGCCATCTACACTCTGCACAGCGAGCCGCACTGCACGACCACAAATCCGTCGCTCTTGCCAACTCGATCTAAGCACGGCCTGGCAGAGAACGCCGCGACAGCACGGTACAGGAACCATAGTGTTTGAATTTTGAGTGTACGTGGACAGAGTCATGCACGCAGCGATGGGGTGATAGTGTGACAGGACGCCATTCTTGGGAGGAGTGCGCCGCTGGGCGACCACATGGGTGGACTTGGATGGTAATGAGGGGGTGGAAAAGTACAGATAGATGTGGGATGCGTCGAGAGAGCGCGAGACGGCAAGACGAAGCTCTCGATTTTGGTGGGGTCTGAGGATCACAATCGAGGCAATAGAAGCGCAGAGCCTCTCTGCGATGGAGGGTGTGTGGGCGTAGAGGTCAAGGCGAGCAGCTGGGACCTCCTCCCAAGGAGATTGTGCGCGCTTGCAAAAACGGCTGGACACCACCATAGTCTCAGCTGCACCCTTGTCCGGTACGCCTACATCCGCCACCACACTTGATAAGAGGAGAGCCCCCGATTCTCGACATGAGCGCAGCAGCAAGCCGGACCAGGAAAGAAAAGGATCGATAAGGAAAAAAGGAGGCTGGCGATGCGCAAGGAAACAAGGTCGGAGATGGGATCGGGCGGCGAACCCAACTTAGACCTTGAAGCCTCGGGAAGCACGTCGACCACGGGCCTTCTCGAACTTTCGGCCCTTGGCTCGGATGTAGGGCTTCTTGTTCTTGTGGGGGCCGAAACCAAAGTGCTTGACAGACTCTCGGGCATTCTTGGGGCCACGGATGAGAACGGTGTTGGAGCCGGTAGGGGCTCGGGTGGCAAGCTGGTCGAGGGTGATGCACTCACCGCCGGCAGCCTCAACGCGGGCTCGGGCAGTGTTGGTGAATCGCAACGCAGCAATCGAGAGCTTGGGGAGCTCAAGCACTCGGTTGTCGTCAGTGATGGCGCCAACGACAACAACGGTCTTGGGGGTCTCGGAGGCCGAGGCGGCAACACCGCCCTGGTTCTTGGTCAGGTAGATGACTCGCGAGACCGAAACCGGGGGCTGGTTGACCTTGGACATATAAAGTCGTCGGAGGACAGCCTTGTTGAATCGGCTGTCGGTTCGTCGTGCCAAGAATCGGTAGAGCTAGCGGAACGAACGGAAAAATTGTTATAGAATCAGCATGATGGTCACCCCCGACATCCGCTCTGTTGCAGGTCCGCAGTAGATCCACCGTCATCACCCTTGCTTCCCACTATTTCCACTTCCCAGCATTAAAAGGTCGTTTGAACAGGGCGTGCATAGCCTTGGTCTCGTATCCTCTTAACCGTCATGTTCGGACGCTGTATTGAACTGCTGCGGCCCTGCTGTTGAATTGAAGGTTGCGGCTACTTACCTTGACGAGGAGCAGCAGGTAGGGGTCCTGGCTCTTGGGGGCGGTACGCTGACCGTTCTTAACGTGCTTCTTCGCAATGTCGATACCCTATGAATATTTGTGAGAACGAGACGGTATGTTGGTGCAAGTCAGCAAAACATGGCCGGGACATGGTACAGGTGCAAAGCAGCATAACGACTAGCATCCAGCAGTAGCAGACAACAGCATTCCCATCCAGTAGGGCAGGTGTGGCTTCCTGACTGGCAACAATGATGATGCCTTTGGTTAAAGTGGCAGGCTGCTGTGTACGGCGGCAAAGTGTGTAGACAAGGTCGAGGAAGATCGTCCTGGCGCACGACGATACTAGCTAGCCATCCCACTGGGTCGCAACGTACACGTTATGCGCTGTTTGTCCATCCTCCTGCACTGTCTCCAAATGTTGTCCGGCCTAGCGGTGATGTAGCCATAACCCGACCTTAGCTGAGACTGTTGCGGCGGTTACGGTTCTCGTCACGAGTCCACCTGCGTATCTGACGCTGTGGTAGTGCGCCGTCAGAGCAAGTAGGATGTCGCGATGCTTTTACGGTTTCTTGGTCAAGCGTCTCCGTCAGATCTGATGGAAGGTTGTGCTTATGGAGTGCCGGCTGCGTCGGTTGCTGTCGCTGTGGTGCTGAACTTGTCGAGCGGTGCTGCTGGATGCTGTCGGCGCAGGCTGCTATGGCGGCATGCACTTACCATTTTGATATATGCCTTGACGAGGTGGGGATGGTGAGGGTGGAGAGAACGATGACAACGGGCTTCACTTCCGGTATCGTCCAAGCTCGAATTCGCACTTGGCTGTTAGCCTGCAAGCCAGCTAGCTTTGATTCCAAACTCGATTCGAAATCGCTTCTGCCTTAAGCCTGGCCAGCTGCGCTTGCCTTTGCGCTGCTTCTTGGAATTTAGCTTAGCCAGCTAAATCTCGGCCGAGGTCACATGATGTGTCCTGATGATAACATTCACCGATCGGCGATGTGGTTTGCCAAACCACAGATCCGAGATCCGCCTCTGTGTGGAGAGATTGGCCGACTTCCGACGCCTGACCAAGTCACGATCACTCTACGCCAGATCTCAAGTCTGGTTGGCTGCCGACATGCATTCAACATCATCGTAGCACCACCAGCAAAGTTTACCGTGCAGCAACTTGCAGCGTCAGTGACAAGAACACTTCATCTCGCCCGACAGTTGATCGAAGCAACAAAGAACCGTCTCCCGAAAATGGTTCGTCTTGCTCGTGGCTTTGCCGTCTTCTGCCTCTGTGAAACTTGCTGACATTCTTTGTTCTCAACATTGACCCCACACCTGATTTTCGTTGTTGCTCTGATCCACTTTCTTTTGATCGGTACCATGGATCCTGCGATGGACGTAAATGACCTTGTCACCGAACGTGGTCCTCTTCAGGATTACAAGGAAGTCGACGCCGACCGTCAGCCGGAGGTGGAGGACATTGTTCCTCGAGGCCGATCCTACTCGCGATCGCCTTCTCGTACTCCGCGCGCTGAGCCCAGGGACGCCTCGCCACGGGAGCGCACCCGCAGCCCGCCTCGCTACCGCGACCGGTCCAGATCCCCTACGCCGCGGCGTTACGAGCGAGACGACCGCGACCGACGCGACGATCGTCGCACTAGGGACCGTTCGCCGCCTCCTGCCCGATACGAGCGGTAAGTAGCCCTTTTTCTTGTCAATATGCGTCGTGTATTTGACACTGATCGCCTACCTTGCGCTAACTGGCCTCCACTCGTAGACGACGAACTCCGCCTCCTCCTGCAAAGCCTCGACATGTCCCGGCCGAGGTAGAACCATCCAACGTGCTTGGCGTTTTCGGGCTCTCCATCCGCACCATCGAAGCCGACCTTCAATACGAATTTGACCGGATCGCTCCGGTGGAGAAGGTGGTTGTTGTCTACGACGCCCGATCCGGTCGATCGCGAGGATTCGGCTTTGTTACCATGCAGGATGTTGAAGGCGCCAAAGACGCCGTCAAGGCTCTGAACGGCAAAGATCTCCATGGCCGACGCATCCGGGTCGACTTTTCCACCACCCACAGGCCCCACGACCCTACGCCCGGTGTCTACAAAGGCGATCCCCGACCTGATGAGCGACCCCCTCCGCCGGGCCGAGGCGCCCCTGGTGCCCCTCGGGGCTTCGGTGGCCCGCGCGAGTACGGTGGACGCGGAGGAGGACGTTACGGTGGCGGAGGATACGACCGACCTCCTCCCTCTTACCGAGACCGCGAGCCGTACGGAGGCGCCCGCCGAGGATACGATGCGCCTGTGGACGCCCGAGACGACTGGAGGCGACGCCCCTCGCCTCCGCGCCGACCTCGCCGATCTCCTAGCCCTGGCCCTCGCGGCTCCAGGGGCAGCCGATACTCGCGCTCGCCGAGCCCCCGACGAGGCGGCAGCGACCGATATGCCGAGCGCAGGGACGAGCGCGCCCCGCTCCCTCCTCGCGAGAGGCACGGAAGCCACCTCGACAGCCCGCCCCGGGAGGACCACGTCGAGCCCAGCCGGTACTACTAAAGTGTGTGTGACGATCGCCGCTTGGGCTTGAAAAGCCCTTGTATTCCCTGACCGGTGCGATGCACTGGTGGTCTGTGTTTTCTTGTCCCATTCAGTATTGCCAACCATGTCTCAAGCCCAAGACCGTATGCGATCGCTCAAGACCATCCGCAAAATGTTTATATTCACAGCCAAGCCCCAAGCCCCAAGCCCCAAGCCCCAAGCCGAGCCCTCTGTTTCCTGCCTCAACTGCTCTTTTTACTCGTCCTCTCGTCGTCGTTGGCTCAAATGCGAAAAGAAGTGAATGTCAAGATAGCTGCTGCGGCGGCTGCGTAGAACCTGAAGTCGCAAGTCGCAAGACCCGAACTGTGAAGGCGAGCGTGCCGGGCAAGCTGATGTAGTTGCAAGACCAAGAGGCGTTCCATGCCGTAGGCTGTGAGGATTTGGCCGGGGATCCGGGCAAGAGGGGTCCGCGGCGCGTGGATGCTGTTTGGGGGGCGGACGCGGCAGGCCGAAAGGTAAGCCGCGCTGTGACTGTGAGATAGCGAGGTGAGTAGGCTGCGATGTGCGCCCAGCCCACGGGCTCTGTTTTGGACGGTACGCCCTGCAATGCTACATGGTCCATGTGCGCGCGCGTGTGTGTGGCTGTGCGGTTGTGGGCTACAGGTCGCGGGCGAGCTCGCTGCGATCCTGGAGCATAGCGTCGATGAGCGCCGCTGTCCGGCTGTACCTGATCCCCTCGACAAAGCGCGCAAACGGCCTCAGCCATGTCTGGGCCATCTGCACCTCGAGATAAAGTCGTCAAACGAGTGGCTCACCCCGCTGTAAACGGGTAAGACTTCGTCCAGCACCTTGGCCCGGTAGTTGGACCGACACCGCAGGATCCGGCTGGCGGGCATGTGCGCGAGCAGATCGGCGACCAGCATCCGTTCCGCAATGAACACCTGGCTGTCAGCTCAGATCCGGGCGAACAGCTCGCCCGGTTCGTCTTGACTTAGCTCCGCATTCTCTTCGTACCTCACACGGATAATCTTGAGCATCTCCCACACCCAACCAGCTCGATGCGGTCGTAGACTTGGTCCTCCGAGACGGTGTAGGATGAGCCGAGGTGACAGGCGAAGGTGAAAACCGTGGCGGCATCGTCGTTGGCCTGAGCGGGTTGGAGCGATTCAGAGTCCACCGACGCCGAGGCCCGCACCTGGCCTGGTACCGGCGAGGCAGCGGCCGAGAGGCGCTTGTCGTACTGAGCACGGGCATCGTGGTCGATCAGCATCTTGTAGGCGTGGTTCAAAAGAAGTTAATCAAGTAAACTTCTGTCATCTACACATTGGAGTAGATGGTATTTCACCTTGCGGATCAACTATCTGAACGAGGTCCAGAGAGGCTGCCCTGATCTCGACGAAAGTAGCCGAAGGCTTGACGCCCAGGGTCGCAAACAGCGACGCGCTGGCCGTGTGCGCGGCTGTGCTTGCGGAGGTGGCTCGAGCGAGCCTTTCGACGGATGGGTGGGCATCATGACCCCGTAGTGCGGCAGCGTCTTGGCGACGAGCGGGAGCGTGTAGCAGTTGTTGACTTGCCGGACTAGCGACTCTGAGTCGGTTGGGGTGTTGGTTTCCACTATTTGTTGTCACACTCGCCGAGCACAAGCTGGACCCCGTACTGGGCGCACCACCTGGCGAAGCGGCCGTCCACCGTTCAGTCTGGTTCGACGAAAGCCGCGGGCTGGGCGCCAAAAATGTACATCTCCATCCTGGATAGCGTCTCGACAAGAATCCTTTACATTCTTGGTCTGGCCACTTTCTCGTCACCACTGAGGCGTGCAGGCAAGTCGAGGAGGCTGTAGAGATGCTCGAACTGCGCTTCCGTCTCCTGTACAGTCTTGGCCGGTCATATGGAGGCGTTGGACTGCGGAAAGATGCGCCTGATCATCGGCCTGTACGTCAGATCCTGCTGGTACAGATCTAACTCGAAGAGGAGCTGTGAATGTGTCCTATGTGCCCCAGCTGGCAGGCCAACGACTGTGATGTTGCCGCTGTCGACGCCGAAGTGCTGGATGTGGTGATAGACCCCTTCGAGAGCGGCACGAAAAGGGACAGCGAGAGCATATCTGCCTTTGCTTGTACGGTGGGGCGCCGAGGGCCCCGTGGTGGGACTGGCAGCGCGGAATCCACAGGCAGTGATGCGCGAGAGGGTGGTTCACCTTGCGCGCGAGCATTGGCAAGTCAGTCCAGGATACAACGGCTGTTACAGCGACCGTTCTGAATGTGGTTCCACCATCACCACGCGTCACTACTGCCCACTCGCCCACACTCCTACACACCCACTCATGAAGACGGCCCGCCACTCACAGCACACGATACCGCCACGGCAACACAGTACACAAGGTGATACGCATGTACGTACATCAGCACACGCTTTTACGGAGTCTTACGAGAAAGCTGTGTTGCTGTGCGAACGGCAGTATGAGGTGGACGTGGCGTGAGTGGGTCAGGGCGTGAATATGAGGTGGGGCGTGGCTTGAGTGGGTCAGGGTGTGAATATGAGGTGGACGTGGCGTGAGGGTCAAGGGTGAACGAACGAGGGACACAGCGAGTGCGCGCGCGGGCTGCAAAGGGATAAAACGCGGATGGGGCGGGGTGCTGTCGACCGCCCCGCAACTGTGCGCGATCACCTGCGACGATGAATTTCAAGATGGATCTCAAGATGGTGCTGCTCGCTGTTCTGCTCGTCAGCGGCACGCAAGGCAAGGAGGGCTATGACGACGACAAACCAGTGCCGGGCATGGTTGACGACGCGGTATGGAAGCAGAACTGCTCGCCGGCAGCGAAGCCGGGCTATCTGTGCGCGCGCCGCAAGGGTCGGTGGGAAGACTACACCGTGATGAAACCCAATGACCTGATCTGGTCCGGCCAGAAAAACTGTAAGTCTGGCCTGTGTCTCGCCACCCGCGGACATAGCTGACCCGCCTGCCCGCCGCGCACCACAGTCTTCTCCCTCCGCTGCGTTCACGATCTGGAACTCTACGATAGCTCGGGCGATCGGAAACTCGTGGTCTTAGAGCAGTTCAAGGACCGTGCCGCCACCTGCTGCCGATACAAACTAGGCATCGAAGGCTTCGTAGACCATGCTTGTCCGGGCCAGGGCTGGAAACTCATCTGATCCATTCCCACCTCTCGCTTACCAGCCTGCGCACGTTGATCCCAGAAACCGTAGTTGCCCGTCAAGCCGTCTGAGTCTTCGGCGTGCAGCGCTTGGTGAGCCAGAAAGCCAAACGCGTTGGTGCGATACGCAGCGGTGACTACGATTGTTCTGAGCCCGCCGCTGCTGAGCAGATCGCTCTTATCGTAGTCGGAGTCGGAGTGAGCACTGCCGAGCTTGGAGCCATCCCCTGTGGAAAAGAAGAGGACTGAGAGCTGGTCGGGCAAACGCGCGCCGTTCTCAACCACTGGGCGCCATGTGTTGAGGTAGAGGCAGTCCTCGCTGATGGAGTGAGGAGCGCGCTCTGGATCTCTAAGGACGGCGCCGTTGATTAGGGCATAATTGTGAAGCTGAAGACACGCAGCGCCGAGGTGCTCTAAGTGCAGCCGTCAGCATCGAAAGAGAAAGAAGCCGGCATTGTGTGGCCGTTTCCACCTGCGTTCGCCAATCTGGTGGCTGCGCAAACGGTATACCGGCCAATCGATGCGACACGAATCTGGCGCATAGTGATGTGGCAAGCGCCACTGCCAACAATGCAACCGCTAGCTGAAATATCAGCTCGAACTTGCTCTTGGCTTTGCCCATGTCTGTCGGACCCCAGCCCACAACTGCGATGGCACGTGTTGATGATACTACTGAGCAGTGACCCGCCAACACAGCAGTGGTTCAATGTCACAGAACACGCAGCGGCGGGCTATTCTAGAAGCATGCAAACCCTGTGCCTGCACAATGGCGAAAAAGTCGCCCAAGTGCCGAAAGGTACTGATCTAGAGCCAGAGTCAGATCACTAATCTCTGCAAGTTGATCCCTTCAGTTCTCTTCTTTTTTCCTCGCTCTCTTCGCCTCTCTCGTCGCTCCCAATTCGGCCTTGCTTCGAAGAAAGAGCCAGAAGCAACGCTGATAGCCAAGCTTCCGCCATCTTGAGAGCTCAACAACAGCACAGCTTGTATCAGCTCCAGCTCCTCAAAGACTGCTATCGTGGTGTGGTCACCTGAGGTACTACTGTACTCAACGACCCCAACCGTAGTCAGCGTTTCTCTGACCCCTTCGCGCGAGTGCCTCCCTGCCGTAGCCGCCCTGCGGTACCAGACCCTACGGCCTAACAGATATGTGCTCTCTCCAGCTTCGCCAGATGTTTGTGCTATGATGTTTTGTATCAAGGGTTTCGGCTGCCAAGATCGCTTGACGACTGCCATCCTCTGTGACATGAGTGATTGCTCTGCTTCAGAGGCTGCTGCATGATCGATGGGCGAAGATGGTACTGTGCTGGGGGCTAGCTTCTCTGGATATGCTTGAGTTTCTCCTGGTGACGCTGTGCCCCCAGAACTTGCGAGGTACATAGTCAGAGAGGTGTGTGCTCTTTGTGGACTCAAGCAACCAGAACCCTCGACATGTTCGCTGGCCTTGGTGCTAGATGCAGCGACAACGCGGTTGACATTATCATCTGTAGGCCCGACTGAAATTCCTGTATCCTATGAAGATGTAGTGGCCGACTCATCGCTACCCGTCGCAGGCATACCTGCGTGCGTGGCAGAATGAATAGAGGCGCTGCCATCGACCGCACTTTGTGCCTCTAAACCTCATGAAAGCACTTGAGACTGGACTAAAAGCTCTCTGACTCTGTCGTCCACTTCACCGCAATAGGTGATGGTGCGCTGTGTGGAGAGTCGCCATATACAGCCAAGGGGGAAAGGAGGCCGGCAGCAAAAGGAAGAAAAAGAAATAACTGCAGCACCCAGGATTCCCGCGTGGTCCCCCACCGCAGTACTGACTAGGCGACACGTTGCTTAACTTCGCAGATCGGACGGGATGCGGTGCTTTCAACGTTCTGTGGCCGCAGATGGAACGACGAACATGGCGCGAATCTATAAGCACCACGTTGCCCGACCTGAGGCAGCTTAACGCCGGCCGGAGGAGAATTGCGAGCGAGCGGATCGAGACCGCCTCTGTAGGGTACAAAACCGTGCGGGCCAGTGGAGGACACGAGTGAATTGCTAGAATGGTTGGTACTACGCCCGAACTGGACGCATCGGGGCTTTTCAAGGGCCATGCAGGGTGAGGGTGGATAATTTACAAACGGGAGATGATGTTTTCGGTGAAGGCGCGGGTTCCGAGCTTGCCTCCAAGGTCGCCAGTCCGTTGGCCGGCGGCAATGGTCTTGAAGATGGCGTTTTCGATGCGGTCAGCCTTGTCGAAGAGGCTCATGTGTCGCAGCATCATGATGGAAGAGAGGAGGAGCGCAGTGGGGTTGGCCTTGTCCTGCCCGGCGATGTCAGGGGCGGAACCGTGGACGGCCTCGAAGATGGAAGCGTCCTTGCCGATGTTACCGGAAGGAGTGAGACCGAGACCACCGATCAGACCAGCGCACATGTCGGAGAGAATGTCACCGTACAGGTTGGGCATGACCATGACCCGGTCGGCGTAAGGTGCAGGGTCCTGAACGATTCGGAGACAGGCCCGGTCGAGCAAATCTTCGTCGTAGGCGATGTGCGGGTACTCCTTGGCGACTTGTCGGCAGGCGTGCAGGAACATGCCATCGGACATGCGCATAATGGGAGCCTTGTGGACGGCAGTGACCTTGTTTCGGCCGTTCTGCTCGGCGTGGTGGAAGGCGTAACGGGCGACGCGCTCGGAAGCTTCGTAGGTGATTAGCTTGATGGACTGGACAACACCGTCCACGACCTCGTGCTCGATACCCGAGTATTCGCCTTCGGTGTTTTCCCGGATGAGAACAGTGTCGACGTTGTCGTAGGCGGTTTTGAAGCCCTCGATCGACTTGCAAGGTCGGACGTTGGCGAAGAGGTGGAAGGTTCGTCGAAGGGTCAGGTTGAGCGAAACGTGTCCCTTGCCGATAGGCGTGGCGAGGGGACCCTTGAGCGCAACGGTGTTCTTCTTGATGGAAACGATGGACTCCTCCGGGATGGTCTGCTTGCCATCCTTGATGAAAGGAGCCACGGAGACCTCCTCCCACTTGATGGGTACATCAGCAGCACGGTAGATCTCCTTGACAGCGTTGGACACCTCGGGACCGATACCGTCACCGGGAATCATGGTGACGGTGTACTTGCCATCGGAACCCTTCTCCTTGGTGTAGGTCGAGGTGGGGGCGTTGGTGACGGGCATGGCGAGACCTCGGACAGACACCTTGTTCACCTTGCTGAGAATCGGAGAGGCGAGCGAAGGCCGCTTGGCCAGCGAAGCGCTGGCGGTTCGGAAAGCAGGAGCCGAGAACATGGTGCTGCGAGAGGGGCGATGAGGAGGTCGATGAACGGGTGAAGAGGGTCCAGGAAGGAAGAGAGGAAGACAGAGACGGCAGATGGATGATGACGAGCGGGCGCTGCCTTCCAGTCAAGACGGAAGACAACGGGAAGAGCCTTCGAGCCTTGCTTGCTTTGGCTTTGGGCAACAGGAATTCAAAAGCAACCCACCAGCCTTGATCCAGGCTTCGCTCATCGGGTTTTTTCTTCTGCTTGTTATCATCTCACCAGTTTGAATAGCGACCCTATCTAGATTCAAAACTGCACCGGTGACGCGGACGCTGGGCAATACGACAGGCGCATATCCTGACGCTACGTCGACGAACCAGCGCGTAGCGTGCACAGACAGGTGGAACCGACAAAAATCACAAATCATTTTGGGTTTTCGTGATCATACACACGCTCATGCTGCGATGCGATTCAACATTTCCATTTCCATCGCGACCAGAGCCTCTGTTGTGGTAGCAGCGTGCGGGCCATTAGTGAGGCTCTGCTCTGCTTGCTTTTTCTGTGCTGGTGGCGAACTCAGTGCCTTACCTCTGGTCGTCAAGGAGGGGACTCAGGGTGGCGGCGACCACGGCAAAACCACACGAAGGTTCACCTGGCATCTGTATCATCTTGGTGAGGCTCGATTTCGCCTTCGAGTTCGAATTCTGCCTTACGGGTCAGAACGGGCCGATGGCTGAAGACTTGACCCGACATAAGCAACTCATGACTGGGCGGGATGCAGCCCTGCGCCATAGTGCCGACGTTCGATACGCATGCATGTCTTGCACCCTTCCGTCGTTGAACGAATTGCCCACGGCAGAGGAAAGGCAAGGTGTAGCTAGCTAGGGCCATGCAACAAAAGCCGAAACGCGTGCTATCAACCCCGTCGTATCCGAAACCACGCGCTGCCAAATCACAATCTATTCACATTATTGACCGGTCTCTATCTCCTGTTAAACTCGAAGAACGCGCGGCTCAGGTGGCGAAACGCATACATACACAGGCTGATTATGTAGACGTTCCCATGAACAACGTCAGGCAAGGTAGGGTTATACTGGCAAGGGCACATCCTCCTTCCGATGTCACGTGAGGACCAGTCAACGGTAGTCGAGACCGGCGAAATGGTCCAAGGGGTGCGGATGTCTCCGGGACTGGTGCAAGCACCGGTGCGTTGTAGTACTCTCTCTCTGCCCACAGTGCCACAGAATATCAAAATGTGGTGATGATTAGGGTCCAGTAAGAAGAATTTAATGCATGATGGCTGTCACTTGGGCTGGACATCACAACCATACGCACTTTTGTATGCCCGTGCGCCTTACTTCCATACCGAATTTGTAAGGCTGGATACGTCCGCTATAGATCGCACACTTCGACAAACAAGAACCAATACAATCCCGGTGGAAAAGGTGAAGGGAGAAGTCGAAAAGGGCCTTCGGGCTTTCTCGTCTTCGGTAGTCTTGATTAGAACTTTGGGCTGACCGGTCGGTCTTGATTAGAACTTTTGGCTGACGCGCTATGTCTGCCTCTGCCTTGTTCGGTTTATCTATCTGGGCGAGTGAGCGCTTTTGCATTCTTCGAGCCGGAACTTCCCTTGGCTCTGCTGTGCGTGGGATTGTTTCGTCACGATCAACGTTCTGTCTTTCCTTAGCCTCCCACCTCCCTCTTCTGACCCCCGACGTGCCGCCGATCCTACCACCCTCTGACACCTTCCGCCATGAACGCTCTCCGACAGCTCAACCGTGCAGCTGCCCCGGCTCTCAAGCAGGCCCCCAGGTCCGGCCTCGTGCTGCCCAACCTCCCCCAGGTACTGCGACCGGCCACTACGCTCGCTGCGGGCACTCCCAAGTACGCCAAGGGCCCCACCAAGTACGGAGGTGTCTACACGGTGACGCTGATTCCCGGAGATGGTATCGGTGTCGAGATCACCGATTCGGTCAAGGAGATCTTCGAGGCCATGAATGTGCCCGTGGAGTGGGAGCAGTTCAATGTCTCCGGCGAGACGCACGGCTCCGAGTCGCTCTTCAAGGAGGCCATGGAGTCTCTCAAGCGCAACAAGGTCGGACTCAAGGGCATTCTCTTCACCCCGATCGAGACCGGCTCGCACAACTCCTGGAACGTAGCCATGCGACAGCAGCTCGACATCTACGCTTCGCTCGTCGTCTGCAAATCTCTTCCCGGCTACCCCACCCGCCACAAGGACGTTGACTTTGCCATCATCCGAGAAAACACCGAGGGCGAATACTCTGGCCTCGAGCACTCCTCCTACCCTGGTGTTGTTGAGTCGCTCAAGGTATCCACCCGAGCCAAGGCGGAACGAATCTCCCGATTCGCCTTTGACTTTGCCATCAAGAACGGCCGTAAGAAGGTCACCTGTGTTCACAAGGCCAACATCATGAAGCTCGGCGACGGCCTCTTCCTCAACACCTTCCGTCGTGTTGCCGAGGAATACAAGTCCAGCGGTATCGACTCCAACGACATGATTGTCGACAACACGTAAGTACCCAGCCTCGATTGCAGTGGCGCCGCATTCAGGGCACTGACCGGTGTATCGGACTGCCTATCCATCTTTTCCCCCCAACAGCTCAATGCAGCTTGTTTCGCGACCCCAGCAGTTCGATGTCATGGTGATGCCCAACTTGTACGGCAACATTGTCTCCAACATCGGTGCCGCGCTTGTTGGTGGTCCCGGTATTGTTCCCGGATGCAACATCGGCCGAGAGTTTGCGCTCTACGAGCCAGGCTGCCGACACGTTGCCAAGGACATTATGGGCACCAACGCGGCCAACCCGGCTGCCATGATCCTCAGTGCCACCATGATGCTGCGACACCTCGGCCTCGACACCCAGGCCAACCAGATCGCCGAGTCGGTCTACAAGGTGATCGCCGACGGCAAGGTCCGAACCGCGGACATGGGCGGCAAGTCCAAGACGCACGAGTTCACCCAGGCCGTTCTCTCCAACCTCTAAGCTCGTTCCGAACGCACAGCTCGGCGATGCGTACACAAGTCCACCCTAAAACACCCCCTCGTCACGCAGGCGGGAGTTCACCGGACCCGCGGCCGCCCCTAGACAATCCAGCCGCCCTCGTGCTGGCGAGGCCACCTTCCATCTTGTACATCACTCCTATCCCGGCTTCTCTGCACGCAGAGTGGCCGCTTCAACACTGCATTGTTTCCAAAAGCGGACCCAGCCGACCGAGGCTCGAGCGACGCGTCATCACACGGCAACACAGCTCGGACTGTGCATTGGGAGGGGAAGATGAGAACAATAATGCTATGCTTGTGAGGCTTGTTTGATGATGCAGAGGAATGGGCGGGGCCGCCGGTCATGCGCGCGCCGGCGGCGCGACCGGGGCTGTTCTTTTGGAGAAGCTGGGGTGCGGGAGCGATTGCGGGAGGGGTGAGTTGCGGAAGGTAGGGTCTGCGTAGGGCTGTGGGGCTGTGTTGGTGGCGGGGGTGGTGGGGTTGGCTGTGGGCGGGATGAGGTTGTGCTGGGGGGTGGAGCGTCTCTTTGGCCTTGTGCGGGCTGGGCAGGGATGGGCGTTGGCGGGGAGCACGCGCGCGGGCGACACGCGTATGGGCGGGAGCATGGTGCGCGCGGCGAGTGCGTGCTGCTGCCACGTCAGGCCAGGCGCTGGCGGGGGGCAGTGTAGCGTCCCTGCCGCGGCGAGCGCATCGCGCTGCTGCCACGTCAGATGCGACCCACCACAGCGCTCTCGCTGGCCCCACTGATCGCGCCGCTCGCCATCAGCCCCCGCCACCCTCCCATGCCTCCGCCTGTGCGCGCGGTTCGCCGTCCCGCGTCCCACCCTCGACACCCCGCCATCCGTCCGTGCAGACCGCGTCATCACGGCCATCTTGCTGTACATCCCGCGACGGCTAGCTAGCATAGCAATTCGTGGTAGGGAAGCAAGAACGAAAGCCATCGCAGCCGCTGCTGTGATCGATCTATCTCGCACGGACGCAGATGGCCTCGGTGCGTGCAGCCTTTCCCAGCGAAGCCTCGCAAAAGTGACGTACCCCATCCTGTCGCGGTATCGCTTCTCCCCCGCTCCTCGCGGGCTCCGAGCAGGCCTGCGCGTCGACGCAGCCGTGCAGTCAGCCCGGACAAACACCATCGCACTGACCGCCCGCCTGGCTCACCGGCCCCGGCACCACCGGCGCCCGTTGTCCCAGGAGCACCCGTGGCAGCCACGTCGGACAGCGCAGTAATCGACGCCTGAAATTCCAGATTGTGCTTCTGCTCAGTCGACGGCTTCCTCCACCTACATTTTAAAGGCAGGGAAGGGTCCAGCCAGCGCGAAGAAGTCAAGTGAAAGAGAGCGTGCAAAAGGCGCCTTTTGACTCAGCTTCCGTTCGAGTGCCCGACATTGCCTGCCTTCTCTTCGTACCGTACTCTTGTATCTGACCGCCCTCGGACGGATGCTGAACCGGAACGCACCACCGCCAGCAGTGCGATACAGGTAGGAGGTGCGCCACGCAGGACGTTCTGCGACCGACATGGCAGGCGATCCGGGGTCCCTAGACCTGTCCTACCGGCAGCGGCTCAGCGATGCACTGCGCGCAGCCAGCATCCTGGTGGGCACCCAGGACGAGGAGCTGGGCATCAAGAGAGCGGCGAGCAAGGTCAAACTGGGCGGGCAGCACAATGCCGACAACCGCGCCGCTCTGCACGCCACGCTGAGTGAGAGGCTGCAGCACGCCCAGGCTGCCTCCGCGCTCGACGTGCGGTGCGGCCCCGCCTCGCGCGGCGCTGAAACGGCGACGGGTGACGCGGCTTTGCAGCTCCTTGTCCAAATCCACCAGTGCCTGCTCCA
The DNA here is from genome assembly GCA_023212725.1 of Tranzscheliella williamsii. Lineage (NCBI taxonomy): Eukaryota > Fungi > Basidiomycota > Ustilaginomycetes > Ustilaginales > Ustilaginaceae > Tranzscheliella > Tranzscheliella williamsii. Next base: position 16,277 of record JALBYF010000005.1, on the reverse strand, counting down.
GAAGAAGCAGGACGTCGAGGCAAGAGTCGCCGTTGCCGAGGCGCCCCGGCTCCGGAGCAACACCGTCGAAGCAACCGAAGACGTCGGGCTAGGCGTGAAGGATATGAAACTCCTCGGCACTTTGCAGTCCCTCGCAGCCCGGTGGGCGCTCTCAACCCGGCGCAGTGCGTACGACGACGCCCTCTACTGCCTCTCGCCACACCTGTATCCCAAGGCATCGAAGCCTGCAGCCGCAGCTCTGGGCGATCATAATCGGTTCCAAGAATTGGTAGACGAGGACGAAGCCTTGAGATTGCAGCACAAAGCGGCATTCGAGGCGTGCAGGCGCGGTCTAGGCAATGTGCTGGGTCAATGGTCGCTCATCCTCTGCTCGTCGCGGCCAGGTGCGGCTACCGTGGCAGCCTCCACGGACGCCGCAACGCTGTTACTGCGCGTGGGTATTGTCGACTTCCTCTCGTGCTTGCTCCGCATCGGCTTTGGTCCGGCACCTGTTGCCCGACAAGCGGCAAACGCGGAAGCGGTCGACAAAGGTCGGGCCATGCAGCTCAGCTCGCAGCTGCTCAAGTTTCTCTCGACGTCCTCGGCCATGTCGGCGCTTTCGGCCGTAATGTCGCACAGCGAATCAAAGCCAGGGGTACCCATCTTCGTCAGGGCGATCGCCTCGCGTCTGCTGAGCGCACAGCTCCTCCGGCCGGACGGAGTACGGTCGCTGCTCATCATCACCTTTGGAGGGTCCGACGTCTACGGCAGTCTCGACGACGAGGGCAGCGGCGAAGCAGGTCAGGCGGGCAGCTCCCTAAAGAAGCTAGATCATACCGCTAGACTGCTCATGACGCCACCGCAAGGTATGCCGCCCGATGACTACATATCCCTTATCCTCCCGAGGCTGCTCGATGTGCTGGCGCCCGTCCTTGATAAAACCGCAACGCCGCCTCCGCAAGAGCAGATGCGTGCCGCCGGATTCGCTCTGACACGGATCTCCGAACGGCATCCGCAGTTGTTTCGAATCACTATGGACGAGCTTGTCTATGCGCCCTTCCGTCCGGCCGCGCCATCTTCGGCCAGCGGTGATATTCAGGTGGTGTCGGCCGAAGCGCTGGATCGAGCAACATCTATCTTATCCTCGATTCTCGACTTTTCGGAACCGTCTCCCGAGCTCTACAAACTTCTGTTTGAGCCCATTCTGCCTCAGCTGATCACCCTGCTGAACTTCCTCAGTAACCCGAGTCAGGCAAGCAGCCGCGGCAAGGTGCGATCGATAGATGCGGGGCGGCGCGCAGATCTTCGCAGGGCCGACGTGGAGACGTTTTTGAATACCTGGACGCGGCTTGTTGACGCCGAACACGGCAGCGGCGTCTTGCTCGCATCTATCGCAGCTGCCGAGACGGGCATAGGTTGGTCCTTGGAGCCCGCTGGCCTGGTGGAGCCGCGCGCGTTCTTCTGGGCCGCGGAGCCCGCTGGTGTGGAAATTTGGTTCGGGACACCCCCCAGCAGCGCGGGAAAGGACCTGTCCGCTCTGCTCAGCGATCTCACCATGTCGTCGCTGGCGAAGCAGATCAGCTCAGGCCGATCTGACGCCGAGAGCGGCGACGTGCCCCAGCTCCCGGCGGATCTGGCGGCCACGCTCGGGCTGCAGCCGGACCCGCGACTGCTTGTGCTCCTTCTGAAGAAGGGTGGGCGGGAGGACGTAGCGAGACACCTCTTGCCCGGCATCTTGAACGTCTACATGGCCCACAAGGCAGCGTCCCAGGCGCAGATGCTGACCGACCAGCAGCAAGGCAGCTCCAGCACTCGCTCGGTACTCTACCTCCAGCTCCTGCTGCAGCTCTTCGATGCTTTCGGCTCCGACCTGCTGCAGGGGGACACCACAGCCACGCTTGCCTTCATCGACTTTTCGCTGTCCTCGCCAGCTTCACAGATGCAACGCGAGGCGCCGGACACCGCTCGCGCGGGGGACAGTGACATGCCTTTTATATCAGCAAAGTCACAGGCCAACTCCGGCTCGTTGTTCGATGTGATGGGCGACAGCTCGCGGCAGCCAGTTGCCGAGGCACACGGCGACTCCAGCCTGGATGCGCCCGACGAAGAGGCAGCAGAGGAGGACCAGGAGCTGGTCACCACGGCCTTGACGCTCCTCCTCTCGCTGCTGGAGGCCAAGACCGAGCTTTCCACCGAGACCGAGCCGCTGCTCATCGTGGTCGCAGACAAGATCGACCGCTTCCTCGACAGCGACGACGCCGAGATCCGAGCGCTCAGCAAAGAGGCACGCTTGGTGCTGACAGCCAGAAGCACCGCTGCCAAGGCGCGCACATCCGCACCGCCTCGTCCAGACAGCGCCAACAAGGCGAGCAGCGAAGAAGCCAAGTCTGCTCAGGCACATGCCACTTACCAGGAGGCGCTTAAGCTGCTGCAGGATCCCATTCTGCCGGTCCGAGCACACGGTCTGGTGCTGTTGCGCAAGCTGGTGTCCGACGACAGCAGGCACGGCGGCCAGGCGGGTGAGCTTGACCCTGCCCTGCTGCCGGCGATCCTGGACATCTTTCTACAGGCAATACAGGACGAGGAGAGTTATCTCTATCTCAATGCTGTTCAGGGGCTGGGGGCTCTGGGATCGAGCGGGGGCAAAGAGACCATATCGCGGCTGGTCGGCATCTATGTCGGCCGCGAAGACAGGCTGGCCTCGGTAGCCATGTCGACGAGAGAAGTGGAAAAGCGGTTGAGGGTCGGTGAAGCGCTACTGCAAGTGATCAAAAGGTGCAGCGACGCGCTCGGGCCAGTCCTTCCCAGTCTCGTCCCGCCTCTGCTGACCCGATTACGAGATCAAAGCTTACCCACTGTCTTGCGGGCTTCGTTCCTCTCCATCTTGGGCACGGCAGTGGAGGCTGTGCCCGCGGCAATGATCGCGAGTGGCTACGCCAAAGACCTGGCCGATATCTGCATGGATGTTATCGTCATCGAGTCCGTGCAGCGGCCCGGGTCGAAACGAGACCGGGTCAAGCTCAAGGTGCAAGACCAAGAGGAGCGGGTCGACGACGAAGACGTGATACAGCGTCGAGACGCTGAGCAGGCGAAGCTGGACAGCGCCACAACGGTCGATGCCAAGGTGGCCCATCTGCGGCGCGCCGCGTTGCTGCTGGTCTCACTGTTGGTGCGCGGCTCGCGCCACCAGATCGATGACGCGCTGGACAAGGCGGCCGAAGTCGCGCCAGTCGAGAGGTTATCCTCGCTGCGCCTGCCCAGCGGCTCGCTCCTGCCGCGCCTTGACGGTGACGAGGGATCTGTGAACCACGTTCGGGGAACCACTCCATCGCTCAAGCACAACGACCTGCTCTTCCCGCCGCAGCGTCTGACGCGGCTCAGAGAGGTGGCCGCATATGTTCAGGCCCAAGATACAGACAGCTTCGTCCGGCTGCAGGCGCACGATTGCGTCGCGGAAATCGACGATCTCCTTCCCCGTCTCGTGGCCGCGGGCGTGCTTCAGTAACGCCATGAGCGGAGAGCACAGAACCCAATCTCTCTACAGGTTTAACCACGAGGCTGTGTCTGTGTGCACCACTTTGGCGTAAGTCCGCAGTCTGTTACTATAGCTTGGACCTGTCGTGCGAGAGGGGTGGAGCGGTGGGGAGATCATTTCTCTCGTCCTGCGGCTGCTGCAGCTCCTCGCCATGGCTGCCACCGCCCTTTTTGTTGAGACTGAACGCGTCGGGTGCACGCAAGAACTGCATCCTTGGCTTGACCCGGAACTTCTTAAGGGCGAGTGGACTGGAGAAGGCAAGCTCGATGAGGCCGGCCTGCGTCGGCTGACCCTGGGAGACTAGCGAGAACTGTGGCGGCTCGGCATAGGCAATGCTGGCAGCCAGAATGAGGATATCGGACGTGAGGCCTCGTATTGGGTTGCGTTCGTCCCAAAAGGTGTGGCGGCGGATTCTGTAGCCGCCGAGCCAGATGATATCGCGACAGGTGTGCCAGTCCGAGATGGGCGAGACCTCGTTGGCCGGCATGTGTTTGAGCGCGTCCGGATCCGGCGTTGGCGGCAGCTTCAGCGAAGCGCGCAACGACGGAGTCGGATCGTGATAGAGAAACGAGACCAGCGGCAGGGAAAAGAGGCTGTCAACTTCGCGCGGGTTCAAGTGTGGTTGAATCGAATGGTCCGTCAGCAGCACCACAAAGGGCGTCACTACCAGCTCGTTTGCCGAGAGGAAGGGGGGTAGCTCGCAGAGCTTCACCGCCTTGGCCGGGTCGATGGGTAAGCCCGTCTCTTCGTATGCCTCCCTGCGTGCGGTGTATTCCAGATCGGCGTCGGTGGGCTCGAAGCGGCCGCCGGGGATCGCTGTATCTCCCCCATGCGAGCGCAATTGAATTGAACGCTTGGAGAGGATGACGTAGAGGTCGCCATTGCGCCCTGCATAGAGAGCGAGGAGAACAGCTGCGCGGCGGTAGGCGGGCACAGCGCTTGGACACGGCTCGGACTCTGGAGGCGGGCGATACTCGCAAAGATTCTCTAGGGCACGGACGGACCGCGAAGTCAACGGTGCCAATGCCGTTATCGGGACGGGTAGCTTCGATCCAGACGCGGCTGGCTGGCTGGAGCGGTCGGTGCCGAATAGGGCACGGTAGAGCGAGGCTCTGATTGACATGGCGGCTTATTTCCACTTCAGCAGGCAAGCCAGCGTGGCCAACTGCTGAACTGCCCTGTGTGATTCGGCCGCACACCGACGACAAAGCCGCTTATCGATATGGAATCGAATTGTGACGACGCCAAGTAGGCTCGGAAGCAAGGCGAAAGAAAGAAGCGTGACAAGTGGCTGGTATAGGTGATGGCTAGAGGCAGTGAAAGCGACGGTAGTCATGGCAGGTTACCGCTAATATAGTGTCGGACCATCCCGAGTCTGTTATACAGCTAACTTAGCTGTGTATGTGACAGATGTGACAGACGCGAGTTGGCACCTTAACATCACAGCCTACGCCCTTCTCCACAAAATCACCCGCACAAACCACGCTGCGTTGAAGCACCTTCATCCGATCCTGCTCGTAGCTCCTTGCATCGATCGATCTTGCTACCTCAGGTTATACCATCCTTACGTCTAGCTGCTACTACACACGACAGAGAGGCATGGCAGACTCGACAGCTCCCTCGTCTCTGCAGACTAGGCTGACAACCGCCTTCCCACAGACGGCGTCTCTGAGCAGAGACGATCTCATAGCTCTTCTGGGCGAAACACCTTATGAGCCCCAGCAGACGAAGAACGCCACCGCAGACCCACTCGCCCAAGTGGACGTTCCTCCAAGCCAAAAGGCACTTGATGATGCATTCTTCGAAGCCTTCGTGCATAGTCTACCGCAGGCACAGCAGCTCTATCAGCGCCACATCGACTTACTCACGTCGAACGAGGAGAAGGCCAGGCGCAATTCAGAACTCCAGGAACCACTGGAAAAGTTGAGGGAGGAGACCCAACAGCTCTTCGAAAGGGCGAAAAACTACGAGGCGGAATGGCCCTATAGGGAGAAAGAAATGCTAGAAACTCGAAAGGTAGGCAGCTTGCTCCAATCTGTCAGCTTCGCACCGCCACTGACCTTCATCACCTTACCGACTCTGCTACAGCGCTACCATCCTAACTCATTGCATTTTCACCTAACACAATCAGCGGGCAAGCTGAACGATCAGTCCGAGGAACTTGCCAATGCCTTCGTCGAAGGATTACCTTATCCAGCCGATAACAGCGGCACAGGCTCTGAGGTCATTCTGGACGATGTCGCCTTTGTCCGGCGCTACAAGTCTCAGAGGATGCTGTACCATAGGCGGAGGCTTATAGCAGACCGTTGGGCCAAGAATGAGGTGCACTGGACAGACTGATGCTCTAACGCTCAAGAAGATTTTCGGTGTTGGTGAAGTAGACTGCATCACATTGGCACCTTTTCGTCTACCTCATCGGTTGCGCAATCCCACACCATCTTGGCATCAGATAAGCCTGCGTCGTGTTGCAGCCCCTCGGCACCGGCCAAGTGCGTGGCTTCATCTCGGTGCTTTTTTTCTGCTTTCCACCTGTGCAACTCCCGGGCTGGACTCTCGCGATGGCGAGCGCGACTGGATCCGATAAGTCCTGCCGTTAATAAACAAGACCGAATCCTCGTCATACCCGACGCTTTGGAAGGCCAAACTGTGAAGTAAACGACCCGACGGCACCGTTCACATCCGATCCAGCCGCCTTCATAAGGCAATGCATGCACGATCAACCGCGCCGATCGTAGGCCGAACAGCGGTCCGTCGCAGCGTATTTTGCGAACGTGGATGCAGCGAATACGGCAGGAAGCACCCTGACAGTCACAGCGCAAGCGAGCATCCTTGGGAGCTGAGGATCCTTTCATCTCAGACCTGTCAACCTCGCTCCAACCATGATATTTCCAGCGACGATATTAGGGCTGACCCAAACACGTTCGTGGTACTCACGAAACCAGCATGTCCATTTCTGATTGGGATTAAGAGACCGTACTCTCGCCCTGTTGCCACCTCCCTAACAGTCTTCGCCGTGGAGGACACGTAAGCGGCTCGACACACGCCCGCACCGTTTTTGTCTCAACATGCAGGCGGCCGGTCTCACTTTCCTCGTGCTCGCCGCCTTGTTCGTCTGTGCACAGTCGCTGCCGACTGCATTGCACTTTCGTTCCGAATCAGAAGAGCGGCAACATCTTGGCCGCTTCGCAGAGTGTAGTCTACCGCCTTGTTTCGGGTGTAACATCCTTGCCCGCAGAGACACGCGTATGACCAAGCTGGGCAAAAGGGCTCTAGGCGATGTACCGCAAGCAGCAGAGGAAATTGTTGAAGCGGTGACAGACAAAAAGCCAAGTTACTTACCATGGAAAGAGGTCATGGCGCTTGGCGCGGGGGTCATCAGCATTATCACGACCGTAGGTTGGAATCACATTGCTGCGGCCTCCTTGAGCGCCAACCGGCGCGCATACGAGGAGAAAAGGAAAGCGCTGGAAGCACAGAAGCTCAAGCCGAAGCCGCAGAAGGGCGATGTTTTCTGTACGGTGGAGACCTACCTGACAGACGACCAGGTAGCGACGAGGAAACCCGCCACGGTCACGCAGCCATGCACTCGCCTCGAAGATGTCCCTGCTTCAGCGAAGAACAGCACCGGCGCTGCAGCTGGTCCGCCGGCGGAGGGTAATGCGACCCCTCCGTCCACGGCCGCAGACGTACCGAGCAGCCCGGTTTCAGAGTCGGCTCCATCACCAGCACCCTCGGGTGCCCCGACCCCCGCATCGGGGGGTGACCCCCATATTCGCAAACGGAGCCGTATCCAGGGGGCACGCAGTAGCGCCAGGAAGAAATACCGCTTAGCAATGACGAGCTTTGCAGTTCAGACAAGCGGGAGCAAGAAAAGCAAACGTGGTATGGGCGACTTGTTCATTGGGCGACCGTTTCGGTCTCTTTTTGAGCTCCTTCGACATGTACAGTCCAATGCGGAGGCGGAGACGGCGGAGACGGCGTCTGCGCTCGCTCCGCGCCTGGATCATGGGACGGGATCCGGAAATTCGGCAACGCGCTTGCTCAATGACTTTGACCAGCGGGAGGACAGCATGCCACTTGAGCCAAGTGCCGGGAATGGCGGGCTCGCTGGCCTGCGATATCGTGGACAACCCCAGCATTTTCACATTGAACTGGCCGAGCTCACCTCGACCGAGGAGGTCAGAGACCCACAGGCATCAACGTCAGCGCAAGGGCGCAGGCTAGCGCCAGCATCGGCATCGGCGTCAGAGCCGCGGTCGTCGGTGCCCGAGATCGAGTCGGACTTCGAAGATGGCTCCGAGCACCGGCATCTGGGATCTTCCTCTCGCGCTTCTCAGATTCTTGCGCCGGACGAGACTGAGCCGGTTCGTAGCGACGCAAAAAAAAGCCGCATAGGCCGCGCGTTGCGGAGTAAGTATTTCATACCTCTCACGACTGCTTTCAGCACCATCGGGTCCATACCACCCCTAGTCATGACAGAGATGAACACGCTAATGTTCAAGGGCAATCCCAAAGCAGACTGAGGGCACTCTTGGCCAACACCAGCGATGCCAGCATTTTCCACGCCACCGATCTCTTCTCACGACCGCCCGGACTTCTCACGCCGCAGACATGACCCACAGCGGTAATCGCAGAGGCCGTAAAACCAAACACCCATTTCACAAAGCCCTTCCGTGCCGTAGCGTTCTGATGATAGCTGTATATGATTCCACTGGGCCCAAACGCGACTACTGCGACTGCGGGTGTACAGCCGGAAAGAAGGCGACGCTGCGCAGATCAGCTTTGGTAGAGATCAGCGCTGTTCCTGGAATCCGCCAGACCGAGTCAGAGTTAGATAAACAAGGTGTCAGAGAGAAATGTTTTAGGCCCCGGGGGGGGTTAAATCGGCCTAATTAGCGAAAGCCTGGAGGCCGGTGATGCCTTTGCCGAGGATGAGGGTGTGGATGCCGTAGGAGCCCTCGTAGGTGTGCACGGTCTGGAGGTTCTGTACATGGCGGCCACAGTTGTACTCGTCGGAGGTAGCGTTGCCGCCGAAGATGTCGAGGAGGCTGCGGGCGTGCTGGAGGGCCTTGTTGCAGTTGTTACGCTTGGCGAGGGAGACCATTTCGGGGCTCCAGGCGCCGGCGTCCTTCATGCGGCCGAGCTGGAGACTGCAGAGCAGGCCGAGCGCGGCCTCGGTGGAGGCGTCGGCGAGCTTCTGCTGGATCAGCTGGAAGCCGGCGATGGGGCGGCCGAACTGGCGACGATCGAGCGCGTACTGCCGCGCCTCGGCAATGCACGCCTCGAGCGCACCCATCGACCCCCACGAAATACCGTAGCGCGCCGAGTTGAGGCACTCGAACGGCGAACCCAGCCCGGGCCGCGCATGCGGCAGCAGACTCTCGTCGCGCTTCACCTTGACGTCCTCCATAAAGATACTCCCGGTCACCGAGGCGCGCAGCTGGAGCTTGTTCTTGATCGCCGGCGCAGAAAGCCCCTTGGTGCCCTTGTCGACGAGGAAGCCACGGATCTTGTTGTCCCACTTGCATCGGGCCCAAATGACGAACACATCGGCATGTGGCGAGTTGCTGATCCAGGTCTTGCTACCGTTCAGCACAATGTGACCGTCATCGGTGTCGGTCGCGGTGGTCTCCATGCTAGAAGGGTCGGAGCCGTGGTTGGGCTCGGTGAGCCCAAAGCACCCGACCAGTTCTCCCTTGGCCAAGCGCGGCAGATACTTTTCCTTCTGCGCATCGGTGCCGAACTGGTTGATGGGGCCCATGACGAGCGAGCTCTGGACGGACATGATGGACCGGTAGCCAGAGTCGACTCGCTCAACCTCGCGGGCGATGAGGCCATAGGAGACGCTGTTAACGCCCGCACAGCCGTAGCCTTGGATGGTGGCGCCGAGCAGGCCGAGCTCACCGAGCGAAGGAAGGATGGTAGGATCCCACGTCTCGTTTCGGTACATCTCTAGCACCTTGGGCTGCAGATTCTCCTGGCAAAAGTCGTGGGCGGTCTGGGCGATCGCCTTTTCGTCCTCGGAGAGCTGCGTCTCGAAGAGCGCCATGGGGTCTTCCCAGTTGAACTTGCTGAACTGCGTCATGCGATACTGCTCGGGAGCTGTGTCGGGCGTGGTGCCGTAGCCGCGGACGCATACCGAGGAAGACGAACCGGCAACCGCCGAACCAACGGCAGCGGGCCGCACACCGACCGCGAAGGCGGATGCTGCTGCTCTCCGCAACGCAGGCACAGCATTCCTGAGGGCGTTCGACATGGTGATACGCTGTGTAGCTACAGTGTGTATGTACAAGGGCCGTTGATTGAAGATGCAAGGGAGGATCCAAGAAGCTGCAGTGTATATGAGGAGGCAGGAGTGGCGAAGGCGGCCAGTCAACCTGCTGCTTTCGCCTGTTTCTCTTCCCCGGGTTTGACATATGCGGATGCGCCGATTCCGACGAGCCGGAAGGGCCGGACTGCGAAGAATCAAAAGGCGATCCGTATTCACATTGGATGTATTTTTGCGCTTTGAAGTTCCAACGAAATCGAGTGCGGGGAAGCCGAATCAGCTAACTTAAGGAAAAGTCGTTAGGCTGCAGTTTGGGAATTGCCAGCCATTTTGACCCACAGTGACTTGAACTGCTAAGCAAGGCGGGCGGCCGAGTTCGACCGAAACTCGGCTCTGCTGACGGCTACTTTCGCGGCGAATCCGTTCGCTATTGTCTCTAATCACAATCGATCAGCATCTGTCAACTCATACCCGCGACTGAAATTGTAACATCGTTGCTCGGATGGATAGCCCAAGCTAGTGACCAATCCCAGAGGCAGCCTCGTCGTTCCAGCTATCGCTTGCCTGTAAATCCTTTTGTGGCCGCCTTGCAAGGCAGCGAGAAACGCGCCGAGCGCGGCAAACGCGCCAGCTACTGCGTGTCTGCGTTCTTCTATTCATCACAGCACAGCGAAGCGCACTGTCGCAATCTTCAGACCTTGGCCGCACGATAGTACAGCAGAATGCACGGTCAAGACAGGCAGCTTCTGTAGCGAGGCTATTGGCTTGGTCGATGGGCTGGCCTGGGCGTGGATGCAAGCCCCGTGCCTCCCCACTCGGCCGCTGCGACCCGCCCAAGAAACCTCCAGACAGGCACCGACCAGACGCAGACAGCCAGGACCGCGCATACTTGGAGGTTGGACATCTCTCTACTTGTCGGCTCCCGCAAAGGCACCACATCCCAGTCCAGCGTTCCATCTGCCAGCTTCGGCCGGTACTTGGCATCGTACCTATGCTGATGCCAGGCGCTCGCTGTCAGTGTATGGTGTCGGACGAGCCAAATGTGGGAGACGAGAGGTAGGCCGAGGGACAAAACGGCCAACATCGGATGGGCGCGGGTCGAAGCCGGTGATGACGATGATGCTGCTACGTAAGGCCAGTTTGGATGCGATAGCGTCGTATAGTGCAGTGCCATGGAGGTCATATTGGCAAGGAGCGGCGTGAACGGCACACGGTCCACCGCGACGATTCCCACTTGAAGAACAACAGAGGCATAGACCAGATAAAGGCCTATACGTCTGGATCGGGCCGCATGTGACTCGATAAAGCGTGACAGCGAGAGAAGACCGAGTGCAATGCACATCAGCAGGCCGAGGCCACTAGCTGCCCCGAAGAGGAGGGTCAAAAGGCCCAGGAACATCCTTCTGCCATGATGGTGTTGCAAGCGGCAAGGAGGTTGTTCGTTGCAGCGTAGAACCCGTCTCAAGAAGTTGCGGGGCTGGTCGTTGTTAAGTCAGCCTCCGTGGAATGATCGTCCGGGATCCGAGCTTTGTGGCCTAAATTTTGGCCAAGTTTGGGATTTCGTTGGTGGGCGAACATAAGCGCACCTTGCCCTGTTGGTCTTCTCATCTCCCCCTAACACAGTACGTTGAGCACAGTGCCAACGCTTCCAAACGACCATGACCTCAATACGTAACAGTGCCGCTACGGGCGACCCTTGCTCCAGCAATGCGGCTGCTACTATCTCCACCATAGCCAAGAGCGGTTCCGAAGCGCCCAAGCATGCATCGTTTTCCTCGATGGGAATCTCACCAATGCTGATACGCAGCCTGGCGTCCTTGCAGATCAAAGTACCAACACCCATTCAGAGCCTCACTATTCCATCAGTGCTGCAAGGACGCGACCTTGTGGGCGGCGCGCAGACAGGTTCCGGCAAAACGCTTTGCTTTGCCCTTCCGATACTCAACCGGCTTCTCAAAGACATGGTCGGTGGTTTCGCCGTCGTGTTGACTCCGACCAGGGAGCTCGGCGTCCAGCTCTATGAGCAGTTTGTAGCTGTCGGAGAAGGTGCCAGGATGGGTCTGCGCTGTGCGCTTGTCCTCGGAGGTATGGACATGATGAAACAGGCCTCCGAGCTTGCCAGTATGCGGCCCCACGTCATTGTTGCCACCCCGGGGCGGCTTGTCGACCACCTCCGCAGTGGAGGCGGTCAGGAGTGGGGTTTGGGAAGATGCAAGTTCCTCGTGCTCGACGAAGCTGATCGTCTCCTCACAGCCACCTTCAAGCCGGAGCTGGATTACCTCCATTCAGTACTTCCGTCACCCAGCACGCTTCAGACACTTCTCTTCTCCGCAACGCTCACCGCCGAGGTGGAGGAATTTGCCAACGCTAGGCGCCCGCCTGGCAAGCCCGCACCCATGATCTGCAAGATTGAGATGGACACCAAGACGCCAGAGACTTTGGAGCAAAGGTACATATTTGTGCCCTCGCACGTCCGAGAGCCTTACCTGTTCCATGTCATGCGCAATCCGCCAATTAAGCCTTCTTCCGAGCGTGTCAGGAGACTCAAAGCCAAACGGCAGGCGGACAGAGAACGCAGAGCCGAGAACGAGCGAAAGAAAGGCAGACGGGCCTCTGCCCATCATGGCTCGGAGGACGAAGACGAAGACGATGACGCAGGTCTCTTCTGTCCGGCTACCATTATCTTTGCTGCTCGGTGCAAGACCGCCGCGACGTTGTCGGGCATGCTGACTGAATTGGGAATCCCCAACGTGTCTCTCCACTCGCATCTGCGCCAGTCGGAACGGAGCGACAACCTTCAAGCGTTTCGTGCACAGCGCGTGCCGGTCTTGATCGCCACGGACGTTGGCTCTCGTGGTCTCGATATTCCGGACGTGGAGCTGGTCATCAACTGGGATCTGCCCTCGGCATGGCAGGACTATGTGCATCGGGTCGGCCGTACCGCGCGTAACGGCAAGACGGGCTTTGCGGTCTCTTTCATCACGGAAAGAGACATCGAGGTTGTCCAGAGCATCGAGGACAAGATCAACGTCAAGTTGACAGAGCTCGAAGGCCTTGACGAGGAAGCCATTCTTGAAAAGCTCAACACGGTCGCCACCGCCAAGAGAGTCGCCACCATGGCCCTCCACGACGGCAAATTCGGCGAGCGCCAGGAACGCAACAAGAAAAAGGCGCAGCTCAAGATCAAGGCCGAGAAGAAGGCCAGCAAGTCCAAAACAGTGTCCGCCACCTGATGTCGCTCCTCCTCCTTTCAACATCCTCGATCCCGCTTGTACTGTGTATTCTGTAGTTTTAGACCGTCTCAATGGCAAACATCCTTCACCAAAAGGACGAGACGTATGTTAGCGGCATCGCCTAGCTCGACCTTCTTCCCCGCCGGCAGCTGCAGAACAGCCATACACGGTCCGACGCATGAAGGCGAAAAAAAAGGAAAGAAAAAAAAAAAAAGAAAGCGTCCGGACAGCCGGAATCGAACCGGCGACCTATGGTGCTTTTCCGTTAATACCGGATTAGGGTTTCCAATTACAAACCATCGCTACTTCCAACTGAGCTATGTCCGGGGGATGTTATAGCTCGGTCAGTGCATATTGACATTATATAAGGTAGATTCCAGCTGTCTGTTACGCTTTGACATGCAGTCGTGGCAGTGCTACCACCTACTTCCCTACGAGGGACACGGAAGAGCCACGCAGTAGACCTGGACAAGGGGGGGTGTGATCCTAGCGGCAGTCACGATGGCAAGCGGGCTAGTGGACAGGACTGTGGGTCGGTCCATGTCGCCTGAGATCGTGGAGATGCTCAGTTGGCCATCGCTGTGAGGTGCAGCCGCTCCGTACTGGCTATCTGGGCGCTTGTTGCTGAGGGCAACGGTAGCGAGGCAAGCGATTGCTATGAAAGCGCAAGCCATGCGCCCCAAGCCGTATGGGAATGGCCTACTGCGGGAGTGTGGGCGGGCCAGCATGGAATGTCGAGCCACGTGGCGAGGTCGCTTGACAGCTGTGTGCGTATTGCCCAGTCGAGTCACAACGCCATCCCCTGCTCTCACTATCGTGCCGAGTGACTCGACTCAGCACCCAAGGCATTGGCCATCCCCTCTTTACCCTCCTTGCCCCGCCATGCGTTAGCTTCTGGTGTCAAGGAGCGAGCAGGTACAGCCTACCCTGATTGCTGATGCATGACGCCATGATGGCTGAGTCCGTCTCAGTAGACACGAGATAAGCTCTTGAGCCGCACCCCCGTCCTTAGCCCTCCAGGCCCTGACTTTTCCTACTCTTACTGACTTGATCGTGATCGTGATCGTACTCCCATGATCAGGGCCGCCGGCAGACAGCTGCACAGTGTTGACTCGCCCTTCGCAGCCCACCTGTAGACCCTACAGGTGGGAAGATGCTGCAGAGTGGGTCGACAATTGGGCTGCGCTTTCGCGGTGTTTGAAAGTCATGGAGAGCATAGCCACTTTGCGAGCGTAAGTCCGCGCTGGCACGGCGTCTAATCCGCGGCACTCAGCATGACGGGGTGCCCTCCGCCCTGTTATTGCTGCGCTCGCCGTAGCCACTTCCCGCCCCTCGAGTCACCGCGTGTACCTACAAGAAGGGATCATCCCGTCCCTCTCTTGGCTTGGGTCTATGATGCTGAGCACTTTGCCTCGTGTTCTTGACTAGCATGCCTCGCTTGGCTCCGTCATCGTCGTGGGTCCGCGAGATCATCGCCTGTCCCGAGTCACAGTCACACGCTACCTTGTCATCATGTGCATCTCCTGTCCGTTCGCCGTGGCTGCAATCGTATATAGTGTAGTCCTGCTGGCCAGTCCCGTTGCGTCCGTGTCTTCTTCTCCTCACTCACACTTCTGCACAGCATCACCTGCGCATCAAATCCACTGTGGCTCTCCGGACGCCAAATCGACATCAAGAAGCTTCGCCGCGACCCAGGTAGATGTACAACCTGATCACACCTTCGCTGACTCCATCTCAGCTCACCGCCATGTTTGACAAACTCCGACGAAAGACGACCAAAACCTCCGACGCGGCCGCCATGACGCAGAACGCCAACACTTCCGAGACGACTCTGGTCGCCACGGCCGGGGCGGAGAAGGCCAAGCCGAAGCGACAGCCGAGCACTGACTACAAGCCCGAGTTTACCGGTCTTTCCATGAACGGCGGCATGCCCTCGATGGGCGGTGTCTCTTTCCTGGAGCCGCCGAAGGCGAGGGTCGAAGTCAAGCTCGTTCCGAATCAGCCGTTCCAGGACTCGCCACGCGCCTCGTTCGTGCAGTCCAGTCTGGAGAGCGTGAACGGTATGTCTCCGGCTCGTAGCCGCTCTGGCGTGCGTGTTGCTTCGTCGGCGCAGACGCTGGTGGAGGACATGTACGGCCCGGCGGCGGTCATGGTGGGCGGGCCGGTGCTGGCGTATCGCTTCTCGACGAAGCCGGCGCGCAAGCGCGTGCCCGCGCGCGACGACGCCTAGCTGCGCTCGCGAGTCGTCCACTGACGCCCCGTATCGCCATGTTTTCTACGACATCGTTCTGTCGCACAGAACGAGAGGATGCCAGCTCGAACGCCGCCGCCACCACCGCCGGCGTCCCGCGCGACCAGCCAGAAGCCCGCCCGTTGTACAAGCCGCCCAAGACGTTCTTCGACCGTGCATTCTCGTTGACGTAACGCGTCGGCTCTAGCCACGATTGTTGAAGAAGACTCGGATCGATTGCCGGTCCCACGGCGCACGACGCAGCCGCCCCGGCAGATACGCACCGCCGCACGCCGGAGCGGCCACCCCGCCGCCCGCCCGGGTCGAGACTCCTCGGCGCGCCCACCAGCGCCCCCGCCGTCTCCCCATCGCCATCCGTCGCCGCCACCCAGCTCCACGGCCGCCCCAGCTCCGCTGATCTCGCTCGCCCATCGCCCCGAGCTGCCCCCGCGCGACACCCATGCACCCCCATCGACCACCTCGCTCGCCCCCTCCGAGCGTACTCTGCGCTCACACCATCTTCCGCGCCCCACACAGCCTTGCTATTCATTCACCTAGCTAGCCTCCTTTCGCCCCCCCGAAAAAATCCAATAAAAACCCCATAAAAAAATGTAGACTTTCGCTATGGTGTGCAGGTGGGCAACCGGCCGTGCATTTTGACGTGTGGGCGTGGAGTTACGCGGCGGGGTCTGTTGTGACGGCGTCTGCCATCTCGATGTCTGGTGGGAGGGCGAGAGTGCTTTGTGGAGCGGCCGGTGGGGGGGAGGGGAGGGTGACGGGCGGAAGGTGCGGGGAGAGGGCTGCTGCGGGGGCGAGGGCGGGGGGGAGGGTCTCCGGGTCCGGGGGCGGGTACGGCGGGGTGGCGATGTCGTCGGAGGTGTAGTGGGGTGGGTCGGTGAGGGTGCGGTCGGCGTCGGTGTCGGCGTCGGTGCCGGGCGGGGGGGGCGGGGCGGGCGGGCGCTCTGCCTTCTTGGCGGTGTAGCGGTTCTTGGCGGCGTCGTTGCGGCGCGCACGCGCGGCGGCTTCGGACTC